>CM050412.1:26686594-26861594 GCA_027564155.1 Gymnocypris eckloni scoliostomus
ATCCCTAGTAGATTGGAAGATGACATTTTACCCCAGGCCGTCGATCATGAGCTGGCCCTCCTCTTCCCCCATGCGGACGCTAAGTAGTGACCGGATCTGGCCCAGTGAGACCAGCAGGTTGATCGCGTCCCCTACAGACTTGGCACTGATGGTGTAGCTATACCTCAAGGCCCTGAGCAGCTCACCGATGCCATCATACTGCCTTCTCAAAAGGCTGAACATGCTGCGGACCAGTGCCGGGTCTTGGATCTTGCACTCCTGAGCCCAGGTGACCATAGTCTGAGATATCAGCTCCTTCAGGTTGGCTGGCGGAGACAAAAATCATTGGTTTTTGCATTTGCATTGTTTAGGATTCTTCATATTTTGGTTTGTTTTCCCCTAGTCATTTTAAATGAGATCTTTGCAATATGAAGCATTGAATACAGATTAATGCTGTAACTGGTATTGTATTATATTGCATAAAGTATATTAATAAATTAATAAGGGTGATATGCAGGGTTGCCAGTTTTTCACTGCAAACCCGCCCAATTGCTACTCAAAACTAGCCCATTTGCGTTTCAAGGGGGTAAATCTTTCGCGATCTAGGGAGTAAAATACATGTTTTTAGACAGGGTTCCCCTGGTAAAATTTGCACTCCAGCGGATAAATATCATGTTATTGGGGTCGTTTCAACCCACAGACATGAAAAACAACCTGCCGCAACAGTGTTAAAGTATCCCAATTCCACGGGAATACCGCAGACTTGGCAACACTGGTGATATGGAACAGTGATTACTAATATTAAATAGAAAATGGCCCATCATATTAATATTTTCTATTCACAAATTGCCTCTGTGTGCTGTTCTTAGAATAGCAGCTCTGAACACATACTTCTTTCATCTAGAGAGAGAGTGCAGCACTGGCGCTTTTTATCCAACATCTGCAAATTACATCCATTTAATAAGTACCTGTCTACCCATGGCTGATAACTTGATTTAAGTCTATGCTAATATCCTTGCCATCTTAATACCCTTTTTTCCTGATTTGGAGCTCAGTACTGACTTTCTTTTTATTTCGGAGGGTTTATAGAACAAACACACAGTAGAAATAATGTTTCTGATCATAAGTTGTTTATTATTTACTGAATTGTATTATTATTTATATATTTAAAATATATAAATTAATATCAGTAGTATATGAGTAAAAGAAAAGCTTGTCTCACAATTTGAATTTTTTTTTTTTTGGTCCAATGTAAATGGTTTTGACAAGGCACTGCCCTCCTTGCCTCTTTAATGGAAATACCTCTATTTAATACTTACATTTAGGACATGATTTATAATTTTTAATAGCATTTTAGTACTAATTTTGATCTACTTCATTGGGAGTGCAGCTAAGCTTTAAACACATTAAGTACAAGTTAAAATAATGTATGTTTTACTTGATAAGCTGCCTAGAAGTACTTTTTCTTTAGAAATGTTTGCATAGATTAGTTTGGATTGTTCTGGCCCTCAGGAGACAGTCTTTGTGACCAGATACAGCTGAACAAATGGCATAATGAAACTAAGAAATACAAAACTTTGAAGAATGTATTTTTGACAAGCCTTACTAGGAGCAGCCTGTTCTTGCTCTGTTGGTTTTTCCTCAGTTTTTTGGGGACGACCTTTAATCATATATACCAGGGACATTAGGCGGCCTTTAAGAGATGTGTCCTGCTCCTCCTCTTCCTCTTCCATAGGGATGCCTGTGTATATACAAAGACGAAAACTGTATCTGCATCTGATTATTTGTGCTGCAAACTACATTACATGACATCAGGGTTGTGCACCATTCAGAATTGAATTAATGCTTTCAAAACAAAACCCCTGAATTTGAATTGTGGTAGAACAGGCTGTTGATCTGTATTTAACAAAGTATAATTAATACTGAAAGAAGGTCACAAGATTATATGAAGCAGAATTTGAAATATATATTTTTTCAAAACAGAGTACAGTTACTTGGAGAGTGATAGGGTGACGATGTCAGTAAAAATTTATAGAATGGATAAATACCACAATGTAGTCGCAGGTCATCATGGAAGCTTTGAAGCTCCTCTTGCAGCTCCTCAGGGCAGGTGCAATCATCACCAGCACTGAAGTTCAATAACATGTTTATCTGAAAAAAATTATATGTGGCTTCAGAAAAAAAAAAGAAATTCACCACAACCAAAACTGGGAAGTAATATAAAATATTTTTTTAAATATTATGGATCATGAAATATAGATTTCATAACCTTTAACATAAATGATGTAACATTCTAATGGAAATCAGCTGTATCTGTAAGAAACCTTTCTGTTGCCCTGGTTACAGAGACAGACCAGTTTATTTTTGGACATGAGCTTACGATGCCCACATAAGTTAAACTACAAGGGGTTTTCTCAGTTAGTAGAGGTGGTGTGTATTTAAAACAGGGTGAACAGTTCTGCCAAGCAGTCATAAAATTTGGCTCGGAAAATAATGGAGTGGGCGCAAAAGATGCATTTTTTTTAATTACTGAAACAGAAGTGTAATAAAATAAAAGTGCACATGAATATGGAGTTGTGCTAAGTACAAATCAAAAGACAATAAGTCAAGACCTTGGCACCAGTTTATTGGTAGACCTGCTGTACATCTTCAGTTAAAAGCTGAAAATCTGGTGTGATGCCAAGGTGTTGTTTTTCTTTCCAATTCACAAGAATGTAGTTTGCATTCAGAAATGAGTAGAAACATGGCGACAACAGGATTCCTCTGTCCAGGCGCGGATTAACACACAGGCTTGCCAAGGGTGCAGCCTAGGGGTCCCACATGTGCAGGGGCCTCGGATTAGCCAGACTGTTTTTATATTATTTTAAATTTACTTCAGCGCAAACAAAAAGACATTCATTGGCCCAAATAGAAGCATTAAAAGGAGGATTCGTTCCAAAGCGTCTAACAAAATGTATGTCTTGTATTGTAGAATGCATGTTCAGTACCGGCGAGAGTTCGTGCGATTGTTAAATTGAAACCGAAAGTAAAACGCACACGCAAATTCAAAAGTGATTTTAATACCCCGCGTTTTGAGAGCTACTACCTGATGCGCGCAAATTAGGCTACATAACATATCTAAGCTGTTATTAGTATTTAGGCTAAAATAGGTTGTGTAGTAGTCTATAGCTCTGTATCATGCTTGGAAAAGTTGGTCTTTACACTTATTGATAGAGTAGCCTACTTTGATTATCGCCACACTTATTGTTTGCACTTAATACAATTAAAAAAAGAACTGTGTTGTTTATATTTTGTCATTTATGTTTTTATTTCTATGTTCAATCTGTGAAAAAGCGTTCAGTTAGGAGGTCAAACGTTCTAGAAGCTAATAATTAATGTAGAGTTCTAAGGAATGAACAGTCATGAACAGACATGAAATCATACAGGAGAGAAGCCAGTCAGTTGAGTTTGTGGCAAAACCTTTTACAGTGCTTGAGTGTTGCTGTCTTTAACTACATATGATAAATCATACTCGGAAAGTAGAACTGAAATGACATTTATTACCAGATTATTTTGTTTTAAAACAATTCAAAATGCACCTGCAGACTATTCTTCCAGTCAATCTAGTGTCTTGTCTCTTGAGTTAAGTATAGGCGTTAATGATAATCAAACAAAAGACGAGGAGAAAATCACTCCCTGCTCTTGATAGAATATCATTCATTTATATAGTGAAGATTGTGCCCTACCGTCACAATCAAATTTATTCAACCAATAAATAAACGACTAGAGCACAAAATTGTTTACAAGAGCACATATTTCTTCATTGATTTAGTCACTTGATTCTACTCTCAAAATGCAACAAATTTATGCATTTAAATTTAAAAGGAATAACATTTTCTTACAGGGGGCATACTTGGAACCCCTATGTGAACCCGCAGTCTCACAAAATCCTGTGAGGACACTGGGAATGTAGAGGAAACACTGTAGGATTGGCTGGCTCAATGTGTTTGTGTGTGTGTGTGAGCCAGTTCACCTTACTATTTGTGTGTGGACCATGTATGGCACTAAATACATTTCTCCAGTAAAGCATAATGATTAGGGTGGGAGGCTCACACAAAGAGCAGCCTAGGGGCCCCGGATAACCTTAATCTGCCCCTGCCTCTGTCATAAAATGTGTTAATTTAAATGTGTTTAAAGGTATGAAAGACATTACCAATTACAAGACACCATCCCCCAGCACACTGGAGAATCAACAACTGGCAGACGATTTGAATGATTTTTACTGTAGGTTTGAAAAAACATCCCAAACCCGCCCTGAACACCTCTCCACACAACCATTAACACCTCCAGCAACCCCTCTCCCCACACCTGCACTGAATATAAGTGAAGATGACGTGCGCCAGGTCTTCAGAGAGAACAAAAGAAGGAAAGCACCAGGACCAGACGGTGTGACACCAGTCTGTCTGAAATCCAGTGCTGACCAGCTGGCCCCCATCTTCACACAGATCTTCAACAGATCACTGGAGCTGTGCGAAGTAGAGGTCTTACCGCGGGACCCGATCAGATTACATTCCTGGGATTACATTCCTGAATACAACGCGATAGCGGTCGGTAAGTCTAGTGCAATTTCAACAGAAGCGGGCGGTCAAACAATATCCCGTTCCCAACGTCCTTTTAGAAAAGCATCTTGCTTTATTCTTATCAAGCACCAGTACAGCCTGCACTCGGACTGTTACGCACGCGCTGCACGAATGAACCAGTGCTTCGTTTTATTTGCGAGGTCTGTACGCAGCATGTGCATAACGATGCTCAGAGCAGGCTAGCCTACCCGTGGTGAATATACGGCCCTCAGACAGAACAGGCAGGTTGTCGATGAGTGACAAAGCAGAATAAGGATGGAGCAAAGCGTGGATGTGCTGTCCTTTAAGAACGTTCAAATTGGTTTTGTTTATAATTTGCTTAGTCTATCATTAAAAAAAAAATCTGCAGGACTTTCCCTAGGCTACTGTGTTTACAGCAAGATGTTAAACAATTTAGTATTTTGACAAGATTAATAAAATTATAAGCAATTTTTTACAACCTACTTTTTTTTCTGCGACACTTGTTCCTGTTGTGTTGTAAATGTTAAATGAATTGTATCCTGACACGACGAATAAAACTAAGGAATAATTATTTTTTACATTTTTATTTTCTCTGTGACACTTTTTTCCCTACTGTGTTGGCAGCCAAATGTTAAACGAATTTTGTGTATTACAAAATTAATTTACATGTTGCTGTCAATAAAAGAGTCTTGATAAGACAAAATAACAAAAATAAATTTTGTGTATATGTTACTACACTTTTATTTGTTAGCCTATCTCTCTTTCTTTCATTCAGTAGAGGAAATTTAAATGTGTGATTCTGGAAATGAGATCTAAATTTAGCGGGAACGGTCGGGAAGAAAATTATTCCAAATTATTCCTCATCCAAAGCGGACAGCGGGTGAACAAAGAGTGAATATATTGCGGGAGCAGGTGGGTGCAGGATATAACCTTGCAGGAGCGGGACTTAAAAAACAGTCCCGCGCAGACCTCTAGTGCAAAGTCCCCTCATGCTTCAATCTCTCCACCATCATCCCTGTCCCAAAGAAACCCAGAATTACTGGACTTAATGACTACAGACCTGTGGCTCTAACGTCTGTGGTCAAGAAATCATTTGAAAGACTGGTTTTGGCTTATCTGAAGGCCTCCACTGGACCCTTACTGGACCCCCTGCAGTTTGCCTACAGATCAAACAGGTCTGTGGATGATGCAGTCAACATGGGACTGCATTTCATCCTGCAGCATCTGGACAGACCAGGGACTAATGTGAGGATCCTGTTTGTAGACTTCAGCTCCGCTTTTAACACCATCATCCCGGACACCCTTCAGAATAAACTGACACAGCTCTCCGTCCCCACCTCCATCTGTCAGTGGATCACCAGCTTCCTGACAGACTGGCGGCAGCTAGTGAGGCTCGGAAAATTCTCATCCGGCACCTGCACGATCAGCACTGGAGCTCCTCAGGGCTGTGTTCTCTCCCCACTGCTCTTCTCCCTGTACACCAATGACTGCACATCCAAAGACCCCTCTGTCAAGCTCCTGAAGTTTGCAGATGACACCACACTGATCGGCCTCATTCAGGACGGTGACGAGTCTACTTAAAGACAGGAGGTTAAGGAGCTGGCTGTCTGGTGCAGTCTAAACAACCTGGAGCTTAACACGCTCAAAACCGTGGAGATGATCGTGGACTTCAGGAGAAATTCAGGAGAATTCAGGAGAAATTCGTTGTATGTGTAAACATTCCTGGCCAATAAAGCTCATTCTGATTCTGATTAATTTTGTATAATAAAAAACAAATATATTTGGAATTGTACAACAGGAAAAGTGAACATTACGAGCTGCATGTGCTGAAGACAACAGAGATGGTCTGGCGTCTTTCATTCAAGGGTTCAAGTGTCATGTTCAAGGTCTTCTCTGGACATTCTGAGATCTATAAAGAATGAGACTTTATGTGGGTCTATGAAGAAGGCTTACCTGCTCTTGGGGAGGTGAGCGGAACTCTCTTGTCTTCTTGGCAGTGACAGCAGCAGACATGTTGAGGGCTAGCATCAACTCATTGTAACGGAACTTTTGATTAAATTGCAGCTTGGGCACAAAATCATCTGAGAAGGCCACTATAGCCTCAATGCGCTGCTTGAGCTCACAGTCACAGAAATAGTGCAGCAGCTCACACATCTGCACAACAAAAAAACAATTACACAAAATCTCTAGTAAGAACCCACTTCATTTGAAAGCATATATCTCTGTTAAGCTATTTTAGAGGTACAGTTGAGGTCAAAGGACCGAATTTTTTGGAAATATAAACTTCCACAAGAAGCTTTTATAGTTCATACATGCATTCATACTTACTTGCTTTGGTTAAATGAACAAGAATCATGTAAAGATCTCATTCAAGGGCATTTAACATTGGAATAACAAATTAAGCCAATATTTAGATTTTCAGAAATCTGAATAAGACAACTGGCATATTAATCATTATTTTGGGTCATAAACCCTTTATTTATAATATTCACTGCTTTTAAACTCTGTGAAAGTCAAAATAAAGGCTAATTCTAGTGAAGTTATGACGTAAATTTAATCCATTATCATGAAATTACTGTAACAACAATATTCTAACTTGTAAAAAGTGTTTACATTCTTGTAGAACTCGTACAGCAGTAGATTCTGCAGTAAAATGTTATTTTTATTTCTATTTAATTAGTCCAATAAATTACTGCTGCTAATTTCTTAATAATGGCAAAGTTAATATGAAAGTAGACAGCGTAGAGCTGGATAACTAATGTCTAATATCCTGCTAAATAAGTTCAATTCATTTTAAAAGTTTATTAATGAAACATAACATTTTGTCAATTGATTATTTAATTACACAGATTAATTTTGGTGTTAATAGTGTTGCCATAGTACTGATTCCGAGACAGTATGTGAACAGCTCTTGGCAGCACATTCGTTTTCGGGGTAATCTTATTTAATAATAATGGTAATTACAACAGCCATACTTTTTATTTCTTACTTTAAAAAAAACTTAAATTAGTTTTTAATTAGTTATTAATCAGATAAATAATGACATAATAAAAAATAAACTTTTCTGCCTAAAGTTAAAAAATAGCAAGTCAAGAGCAAGCATACAAGAGCTTGTAAACAACTTTTTCAGATTAAAATCTTAACTACAATATGGACCTTAATTGTAAAGTAATATGAATGCAAACAACAGATCACAACGAACAAGATAACAAGTTACTCACCTGCCGTTTGACCGACTCTGGCAAGCTTTTCTCTAGAAGACCTTTGGGGGACTGCTTGGCCTCTTTACTCTCCTCCTCCCCTGCCTCCACAGCCTTCTCTTCATTACTGGGGGCCTTCTCTTTTTCCGCTCCTTGTTCTGCCACTGCCGTTTGCGCCTCCTCCTCCTTACCATCCCCAAACACACTGGGCTCAATGAGAAGCAGAATGGTCCTCACCTCCTCGCTGGTCAATGCCCCCATTATCAGCAAGGTGCCAATCAGCTTGAGAATTGGCACAAACTGATACTCAACGCTTCCGCCCACAGGATCTCGAATGTGCGCCTCCGCCCTGCACGGCTTCCGTAAGCATACTGATGGCTTTCTCCTTCAGGATACCCAGAGGGATCTGAGGGCTGAAGAGAGGCTGATCGCGCTTGGGGGTAATGAAACATGGAGGGGTGAAGTTGAGGCGAGTGGTAAGTGAAGAGCTCAAGCCTACGCCAGGAAGAGAGTGACGCTTAGAGTCGTCAGCGAAGAGGCGGATGCTCCTCGTCTCATCCGTTACAGGGATTATAAACTCATTGTTCATCATGAGATGGGCCTCTTTGCCCGTCTCCAGGTGAATGCTGATGAGGACATCGTAAAAGCCTTCACGCAGTTGACCAGACAGGTACTGGTTATCAATAGTGTACAGGAGCTGCGATTGGTCAAGATGGCTACAGAGGGCGTGAGCAACGCGGGTGTTTCCCAGTGCACAAAGGGCGCAGAAGAGCTTTAAAGTGTTATAGTGGAACTGCCGAAGATCTTCAATTTCTGATAGTTCCATGACGTCAATACACCTACAGTGTGGCAATCAGGAACTAGGTTAATATCTTCATTCAAGCCAGCTGGCATTGGAGCCAAATGAGCACTTAAGAGGTTTTATTT
Organism: Gymnocypris eckloni scoliostomus; assembly: GCA_027564155.1. Taxonomy (NCBI): domain Eukaryota; kingdom Metazoa; phylum Chordata; class Actinopteri; order Cypriniformes; family Cyprinidae; genus Gymnocypris; species Gymnocypris eckloni. The sequence goes on from CM050412.1 coordinate 26,695,281, forward strand.
CAATGAAAGGTCACATTCTCAGGAATACAAAGTTGCCAGTCATTGCATGTGGAAAACAGTGTATGAGTAATGCATCACCTGTTCTCCTCTGGGATATGAACAGCCATCATCTGCAGGGGCTCCAGACACTGCACCACCCAGCCATGTCTCTCACTCACACGGGCCGTCTCCACCGACAAGAAGGTGTTGGGCATTCTGCTCCACAACACAGACACGATTGTCTGCACATTCAGCCGAGGGGGACACTGGGGCTCTGGGTTTCTTTTTAAACTCTTAAAGATGGCTGAAGACAGGGGCATTGCATCCTGTGTGAGGATTGATGCAGACCATGTCAGTGAATTATAATGTCTAAAATGGAGGAAGTTGAAAACATTAATAGTATCGACTTACTTGGATTTTTGGAAACTCAAACTGGAAGAGGTTGGGACTTGTGGGTTTAACAAAAACAGCAGGGAAGAGCTTAGTGTTAGGCTCAACCTAAAAGAAGGCAGAATAAAACATATTAAATCTATTCTGATAAGTGTACTTGCTCTACCAGGACAAGCAAGTGCTGCACATTACTGAGGATTAATGTAAATCCAGACTGCTCAGACATGATATAGCCTTTCAAATATTTGCCATTGTGAGTCTGATTTAAAATCAGGGCCTGAGGCAAACTAAGGAATTTTTTTTCTTGTTGTATTATTATTATTATTATTATTATCTATTTCCTTCTTTTTATGTAAAGCGCTTTGAATTACCACTGTGTATGAAATGTGCTATATAAATAAACTTGCCTTGCCTAAGACTGGAAAAGCACAGAGATTCATTAAAATGACACTGTAGAAAGCCTTACTTTCAACCCAAAGTTGGAAATTACATTCCAAATACTTTATTTTTCATTTAAATAAACCCCCTTAACATTTAGCCAACTTTTAAAAAGGAAATCAGATTTGAATTTACTTTTAACACAACAAGTGATGGCATATTGGCTGCATCTGAAAAAAAATGGGTCCCTACGATATTCTACTACTATCCATACTATGTGAAAAGAGTAGTACATATGTCCAATATCACAGTATTCATAAAATAGTCGGCAGAAAGTACCCAGCTGACCTTCTACTTCCTGCGAGATTCTGAAGTGCCCAGCTATCCCATGAGGCTACAGGAGGCGAGTTATGAATGGTAGGTCACATTGTAACGCCATGTCGGCAGGAATTCAACTGTCTCTACAGGTCACCAGGTGCCAGCTAAAGAATCAGCGTCTCTATAAAGCCCTTACCCCTCCTCATCAGCGCAAAAGCGCGTGATTTCTTTCGGTCACAGAACAAAGGAAATTAACATGGAGGATTTCTAAAAGACACATTTATTGATTATTAAAACCATCTACTCAAGAAACAAGATGAATATTAATGTTGTACTCTGCCTTTCATAGGCTTGATGTGATTATTTTGAATGTGAATTATTTATTGTTTGAATTATTATTATTATTATTATGTGTAGGTTGTGCCAAATGCGATGTTTATTCTCTAAAAGAAGCTGGCGTCGTAAGTCATAAGTGGTGTGGATGACCGTTAAACTTTGGCATCATAATGTATGTTTACAACAGACATAAAAGACCTGTGTATACCTTTCACGTTGAATTAAATATCAGATGACGAGTGATCATGTGCCTTGCAAGAGGGGCTGTGCAGGCGGGGCTCTGCCCCACACGGACACGCTGATTCGACCAGCCACCTGGGGGCGGTCCAAATCGGTCTGTTTAAAAACAACGTGCCAGTGTGCAAAACTCTCTCTCTTGTGCTCTTGGACTCTCTTCCTCTTCTCCGATCGCCCTCCCGGACGACCCGGAAGCCAGTCCGCTGGACTCTCGCCGTAAGACCGGCTGAGACAAATTATCTAGGCGAATCAAAGACTTTGTAAACGCCGTAACGTCGCAGAACCAGCAGTGTAACGACGCTTTCATCTCAACGCAGAACCAGCATCAAATAGCCTCCGTGATTCCAACACGGCTCCCCGGTGACGTCACGCAACAGCGACGCGAGCCAGCGGAGTTTCCCAGAGCAACACATTGAAAGCGTGGTTTTCCACGTGGACGAATAACAAAGATCCAAGAGAAGCGAGATTAATAAGATACTGATGTTAGTGATCGCTGGACGACCACTTAATAAAGTATAAATTATAAGTTAAATATTAATATTACTTTAATCAAGCAATATTGAATCTTTAACAAATAATTCCCGGAGCTGAAAAATAGCTTCATATAAAATTGCATTACAACATGATAATGAAAACACGGCAAATGTAGTACATCCTAATTACATTAATAATAAACACATTCATACAATAGAGAACATACTGGTTTAATGGTTGCAAACTTAACCTACTTAAAGAAAATGTGATTTTGGACGCAGCCATTCTGTCAACTATTGGTTTTTGCACCATTACTGTACTGGGGTAGCGCTAGAAATTGTGATATCACATTAGTACAAAACAAACTGCAAATTAAACAACAAATTGCCTGGGATTGTGCCACCAAAATCCTCATTTGCAATTTTAATAAATGTATTTAAACTAGTGCTGTCAAACGATTAATCGCATCTAAAATAAAAGTTTTTGTTTACATAATATGTAAGTATGTACTGTGTATATTTATTATGTATATATATATATATATATATATATATATATATATATTAGAGGTGGGCATAGATTATTTTTTAATCTAGATTAAAATGGCTCATTTGAATTCTGCGAAGGCATTCAGAATATGTGTGCTACAAATAATGACTAAAAGTAAGTCTTTGAGAACGGGTTTCTCAAGCCAGGTGGCATGACAGACCAGGGGCTCATCTCCTGTTTCCAAAATGCATCACAAACTTTAATCTCTTCCCGTCCCAATCCCACGAAAAAACTGGAGGAAAATCCGTTCCACTCCCGGAAGAATGACTCCCATTCCTCCCACTCCCGTGTTGTTGTTTTTGTTTTTGCCGATAACTGTCAATTACAGTAAAAATATAGTACAGATCACAGCGTGCCCACCTTATTAGTTGAATAAAAACCCAAAATGTCGTTTTTGTTATTATATTGAACTGAAAGCCATCTTATTATGCACAGTGTTGCACAGATTAAATTTCATGTAAATCATCCATGCTAACACACACGTCTTCTATTTTTTTAGACATTTCACTCTCTATAGATATATTTTTCTATGTACTGTATTTTTAGATATATTCGAGTTTCAAGTTTCTCGCTCAAGTTCACATGAGACCTAAAGCGCATCCTGTTTGCTTAAAAGCAAAATTTCGTTGTTATTCTGAGTGCACACAAATAAACGTATAGTCTTTACAGATTCGAAAGATGTATTAGGCTACTTTTATCTGTATGACCAAAAATAACGGAGATTTTAAGAGCAAGTGAGCGCACCGGAGCCTGTCCTGCAGCAAACGCGCTTCCACACAAACACTTCAATAGCGCACATTTCTCTAGGTTAACATCATATTGAGCGGCCATGTAAAGTTGCTACTACATACATCTTTCAGATGAAAAGCCATATTTGAGGTTGATGAATGATAGGTGAGCGTTTGGATGTCCTGCCCGATTGTATTACCACATAGACCAGCCGTTAACTATCTGTCCATCACGGACTGCGAGCCTCTAGTTCAAGACTCGTTCTGCCCCCTACAGTGCAATTCGGCTAGGTATACATCCGGCTAAAATATCAGGGTGAAAGTCATCATAGCTTGCGTAGTATAGACCCAGCTCCCAACCCAACTTTGAGAATAGATTAACGGCGATATTTTTTTATCGCCGATAAGAGTCTCACGTTAACGCACGTTAACGCCGCCGATAACAATATATATATATATATATATATATATATATAAAACAAGCCCTGGATGTTATTTACGTCTAGCAATGTTGTTGTGTCCTATTTTGTTAAATGTTAGGAGTTGAGATTACCTGGTATGCAGTAGGCAGATCTCTACCATTGGCAGTAAATAAGACCAGGCCTGAGGCCAGATCTATGGAGCAGCAAATCTCCAGATCAGTGTTGCTATGGCCTGTGGAGCCGCTGAAAACATCCCCAGCGCAGACCATGTAACAATTACTCCTCCTCACACTGATTTAAAGAGATGAAAAAAAGACAACAAGAAATGTCCATTATGTCTGGGATATATGTTTGAGTAGAGTGAAAATAGCTGTGTGAAAACAACAGTAGTCTGAAATGGTAGGGATTCTTTTGGAATTGTGAACCAGTCTTTTGAAGTCTTCTGACCTCTCGTGAACACGTCCTCGCTCGTCTCCCAGTGTTACAGTGACGGTGCGAACTGTGCTGAGGCTGAAGTGTTTGTTGTTGTAGAAGTGGTAGTCTGGTGTCACCCAACCCACCCAAAAGGATGATGGATCTTGTCCAGCAAACACTCTCACAGAGTAGAAGTACTTAAGAATAAAATGAGTACAACAATACGGTTATTTTATTATTCTCAATGTATAAGTAAACATTGGTTAACATTAACAAGGTCAAGTATTAAGAGTTATAGTTTTACCTTTGTAATGCTGCCATAATCGATCTTGCCTCCATCATCCTTCTTGGCCCTTTGGTCCTCAGCGATCACCTCATTGATATCAGTGATTTTCCGATGACCAGAGTGGAACTCAACAGGCATGCTTAGACGACAACAGACCATGTCGTCATTGCTGGTCTGGGTCCCATATGTCTTGTGTGTCACCTTTAGACATGGAGGTGTGTCCACAGTCCCATCAATTCTAGTAACCTAAATGTTAAAAAGGGATGCGGTTTAAAGAATCCACCCCAGTATATAATTAAAAGGATATAATTCACAACATCTATCTGTACCTCAATATGAGGGTGGTCCTCTGGTACATTAACAAACGTAGGCAGGCGTTTGCTGAACCACATGGTGACATCTCGATTCATGTTCACAGCAAAGGGTTCAAAGCCCTCCTGAAGGCCACACATAGTGTAGTACTTAAAAGTACTAGCATCTTTTCCTAAATTCATGCGGCCATTTTGGGAAAGACCCAGGCAGCACACTGGGATGAATCCTATGGTGACAATGGTCAGTGTTTATCAATTTGTTCAATACATGCTTGAATAAAAATGAGCTGTATAACCCAGTACTTTTTGCTATTTTTTATTTATGCTTGAACAAAAATTTTGGTCTCAAATTTGATGACCATTACTTCAATAAAAAAAATGAATGCCCTGTTCCTTTCAATCTCATAATTTGTGATTTGCCTATATATACAATATTTTACATTTGCTTTGTGTTTATGATATTCATTGTCTGTTTACCATCTTCAGTTTCAAAGTCAGCAAAGCAGAGCTCAGATCCCTTGTTGGTGATTAAGATCTCTCCATTCAGGGTGAATATTATGGATTTGTCCTCCATGTTGATCATGCAGCCCACCACATCTCCTTTATTCCACGTCCTCCCAAAGAAATGACTGCCCATATGAACCCGGCGGCCCTGGGAGCGATTTTTAGATTAGAACAAAACCAATTAAATCATGTATCATCGCTTAGCAACTTATATAAAATTAGCAAACATTATTAGGATATCTTGTAATATAATGTAAAATCTTACTGGATTTAGATTAATCGGTATATACATCTGTATTTTGTTCTATACATTTTGAATGTATTTACTGACTAAAAATACCTTGTACCAGCATAAAACAAAAATAAAACAGACCAATATGACAGCATCAGATAATCACCCTATAGCCATCAAAGACGAAGGCCTGGTCATCTAGTCCCAGTTCTATATGAGGTCTGCATCCAGGCCGTGCCCAGCCCACCCGCATGTCACCTCCAGTGAGCGCCTCAAACTCAAAATACCACTTCCCTGTCTTCACCGCGTAGGTCTTCTCCACACGGAAGAGACGGATGGATTCAATGCCCTCCTTCTCTACGTGAGCAGCTACAGAATGGAAAATTAGTGAAATATAAGAAATACAGGCTCTATACACTTACCGTCCACTTTATTAGGTACACCTGTTCAATTGCTTGGTAACATAAATTGCTAATCAGCCAATCACATGGCAGCAACTCAATGCATTTAGGCATCTACTGTAGATGTGGTGAAGATGACTTGCTGAAGTTTAAACCGAACATTAGAATGGGGAAGAAAGGGGATTTAAGTGACTTTGAACGTGGAATGGTTGTTGGTGTCAGACGGGCTGTTCTGAGGATTTCAAAAACTGCTGATCTACTGGGATTTTCATGCACAACCATCTCTAGGGTTTACAGAGAAAGAGAAAATATCCAGTGAGCGGCAGTTGTGTGGATGAAAATGCCTTGTTGATGTCAGAGGAGAATGGGAAGACTGGTTAGAGATGATAGAAAGGCAACAGTAACTCAAATAACCACTCGTTACAACCAAGGTATGCAGAATACCATCTCTGAACACACATCATGTCGAACCCTGAAGCAGATGGGCTACAGCAGCAGAAGACCACACCGGGTGCCGCTCCTGTCAGCTAAGAACAGGAAACGGAGGCTACAATTCACACAGGCTCTCCAAAATTGGACAATAGAAGATTGGAAAAACGTTGCCTGGTCTGATGAGTCTCGATTTCTGCTGCGACATTCAGATGGTAGGGTCAGAATTTGGCATAAATAACATGAAAGAATGGATCCATCCTGCCTTGTCTCAACGTTTCATGCTGGTGGTGGTGGTGGTGTAATGGTGTGGGGAATATTTTCTTGGCAAACTTTGGGCCCTTTAGTACCAATTGAGCATGGTTTAAACGTCACAGCCTACCTGAGTATTGTTTCTGACCATGTCCATCCCTTTATGACTACAGTGTACCCATCTTCTGATGGCTACGTCTAGCAGGATAATACACCATGTGACAAAGCTCAAATCATCTCAGACTGGTTTCTTGAACATGACAATGCGTTCACTTTACTCAAATGGCCTCCACAGTCACCAGATCTCAATCCAATAGAGCACCTTTGGGATGTTGTGGAATGGGAGATTCGCATCATGGATGTGCAGCCGACAAATCTGCAGCAACTGCGTGATGCTATCATGTCAAACCAGCAATGCAAAACTTTGTGCCAGTAAGTGGCCAGTATGTATATATATATATATATATATATTACTCTTTATATATCGTCACTGAGTGTGGAGTAAAACCATTAAAACTCACTCTCCTGATCAGGTGGGTCTATGAAATATCCATATCCAACCAGAGTACGGATGGCCTCTCGAAGACTGTCTCTGTTTGATTTCTTTGTGCGTTCGTCCAATAAAGCATATGGTACCAGCCGTGGATTACGATGATTTTTCAAATCCTTCGAATAAAATGCAAAAGAGATGATACTACACAACTTTATGGAAAAAGATAAGGGCTTTCATTTTCCTGTTTTAACTATAATTCTTAATAGGTTTGTCAATGCGCTTCAGGGAAACTGACAAATCCAATGTCATATCAAATGAGTATTGAACAGGACATGGACAACAGTACCTGCTGAATACCATAGGTCCATCCTTGTTTAATGCGATCTTTGGCCCAAACATTATGAGCATTTTCAGCCAGTTTATCAACTAGAACCTCTTGACCAGGTGTCAGTTTCACATCAGAGAGGTCCAGTGGTGTAGGTTTATAACCATTTGCCATCATGTAGCTTTAATAAGGAGGATATAAATGAGAAAAAATTATTAGGATAGAAAAGGTCAAACATTTTTAAAACAGAAGCATTTTTGTTTTGGTGTTCAATATGTGTGTTAGTTTTACTTCTTGGGGAGTTTCCTTTTTTTCAGGTCGTCTTCAGCATTTATATTGACTTGCGCAACATGGCATCCCAAGCAAGTAGGGTCCTGAAAGAGATTAACTTTTAGAAAACTGAGGAAATGATCAGCAAAACAATCCGGCCAGTATTTTATGAAAGATGCTAATCAAAGCATCAAAGACAAGTAATGCATTACAATATTTATCAAAATAAATAAATCTTTTCAACACCTCATTGAGTTGGTTATTGTGTTTTATTCTAAATACACCCAGAGTCTAGAGGGTCTATTGGGATGAAAAGAATTTTGCAGCAGAAGCTTATCAATATTTACTGACATATGTTTAATTACCATAAGCATTTTATTAATAATCACCTATCTACAGCCTTTTATATGCAAGTCATTGCGGTAATACTCACTTCAAAGTTTCAGCTGACATTTGCAGGTTATAATTCTTTTCTGTTTCTGGCAGTTTAGAGAAGTTAACAAGACAAGGGTGCTGTCTCTTGTTGTCATCTCGGACCTGAAAAATAGCAGATATTATCTAGTCATCTGTGAATCAGTGTAAACTAAATAACAAACTGCAATAAATTCCACATAACAAAAATTCCACAAAAACTAAATTGATTCCAGAAGGCTAATTCTTTTTACACAAGTTGATGTCTGATATACAGTACACTACCATTCAAAAGTTTGAAGAACAGTACGATTTTACAAATCAAAAGAATACTTTTAATCGGCAATGATGCATTAAACTGATCAAAGTTGACAGCAAAGACATTTATGGTTTCTAAAATATATTTATTCTATTTTGAATAAATGTTGTTCTTTTAAACTCTCTAAGAATCCTGAAAAAATATATAAAAAGTATCACAGTTTAAACAAAAATATAAAGCAGCACAACTGTTTTAGCATTGGCATTAATAAGAAATGTTTCTTGAGCACCAAATCCACATATAAGAATGCCTTTCAAATTACATTTTAAAAAGTACATTTTCCTTTAACCGTTTCTTCCTTTAAGCATTTCTACTTATAACTCTTTCTGGACATTTATTTGATTAATTAGAAAGTGAAATAATGAATCAGTGCAGTGACAGGAATGAATCAGCAAGAGCAGTGGTATGATTTACGTCAGACACTCTGAAGCTAATACCGCTCTTTAATTCATTACCCATAAAGCTCTTTAGATTGATGTGATGCGAGAGAGAAGGCTAAAGCGTTTAGGATTGAATAATGGTGGCAGAATGAAAGTAGAGTTTTGCTTGCCAAGCTGATCTTGTCCTGTAACCCCACATGCTCACAACAATGCCATCTTGAGTCAGCTAAGTCTTATTAATATCTGATTAATCAGAGACCAGCTGGGTCTCTGAAATATTTGTTCTTAATAAATGAATTAAGGGAGCACTCAACCATAATTCATTTTTCTGGCAAGCTCTTGGACAGCATGCTGCTCATTAAGGTTGTCTTAACTATGGTGTTACTGCAAAACTTTGTCATCAGAGTGATCTTCCATTGTGCCTGGCAATTTCTGGAGTTGCTCTCATGCAGCGATCAGTGAAAGGAATAAAACCAGATCAAAGTAGTTTCCTTTTGCCCTTACTATCTGTAAATGAGATCTGCATCCCCATCTGCTGTGTTGCTGCTTGGCATGCGTAAATATTCATTTAAGCTGAAGCCAAGGACTCTCAATTCAGGTTGACATTTTCAATTATCCTCCTCTGGGTTCCTCCAGTAGTTAAAGTCACACAGCAGAAATTATCCTGATATCAGTGCTTGAGTCATACAGAGATGATTTCTGCTGAGAAATTCTGTTCATGCTGTTTAGCATTTTTATAGTGTCCACTCAAATGTACATATTTACCTTGCCATACATCCAGCCAAGCTCGATTTTGTTCATGCCCCAGAGTTCATGGATGTTCTCAGCTAACTTGTCCCGCACATTTTCAAGATGTGGAGGCAGGACAATCTGGATCACAAGACAACAAAATAAGAACAACAAATGCAAAGCACCAAGTGTCATTTAACATTTGGACAGCATAAATCAAATAACGTTAAAATAATTATTCAAAATAATGAATGTAAGAATTATTACTTTTGTAATATTTCATTGTAAAAAAAACTGTTTTAATAATAGTAGTAACAATAATTATTATTTTTTTAAATGTTAAAAAATAAGAAAAAATATTTTCAATATAAAATAATAATAAAGTATATATAATAATTTTAAATATTGTTATTTTGATAAATAATATATATGTTTATATATATATGTATATAATTATAAATAAGCATATATAATTATAAATATTATTATTTTATAGTTGTATACTACAGCTGCATACTATAGCCATATCGCAATCTTTGATTCATCTTGGATTAATTATTCTGCCATGGCAATATAAATATTATTATTTTAGTAATATTTCATTGTAAAATAAAAACAAGTTTTTAATAACAGTAGTAACCATAATAACAAGCATTATTATTGTTATATAAAATGGCAAACAAAATAAGAAATAATATTTTCCCTATAAAAATATGATTATTGTAATAATAATAAGAATAATAATTGTTATTATTAATTATAAATAATAATTAGAAATATTATTATTTTATAGTACAGCTGTATATTATAGCCATGTCACAATCTTTGATTAATCTTGGATTAATTGTGCTGCCATGGCAGAAGTTGAGAACAGGTAGAATAGAGTGTAAAAACATGGTGAATTACTCAGTTACCGATTTCATCTCACCTGGCTGGTGTCAACAGGAACAGGGATGAAGGAGGCCTGGGACAGGAACTCTGTGGTGCCCAGCAGATCTCTCACTCCCTCCAGGTCTCTTTTATACTCCTTCACAGGCTCCACACGCATCGTTTCTTTAGGGAGCAGGGCTTCATAACATGGTGCATAGCCTGCTGGAGGGAGGAACTTAAAGTCTCCATGGCGTCCACCCAACAAGAAACGGACCCTTGAGGAAAAAAAACATGAAGAAGGCATTCAAACTCATGATCAATTACTTGATTAATCCAAGCAACACTGGGTTGTCCAAAAGTGTCTTGGTTCAACTTAATTTTTTTGGAGTTGGTTGAGAAGTCATGTGAGTAATGGCCTGTCTCTGTTGATTGAACATAAAGTGCTTTAGGGCCGATACAGTGCAAAAGAAGAAATAATTTGTCACATAGCACAACTCCTGTACAACCACTGCAGAAGTGCTACGCTCAAAGTAAAAACTGTAGAAAAACATGTTGAACGATTGCTACAGGATATTGTCTTTATTAATATCAAAATGTATGAATGCTAAATCTAACTACCATCTCGTTGAAATCTAAAGACATGCTAGAAGCTCCAAGATCCAGACAGCAGCTCACAACATCGTCTGAATTCAGCAAGTGCTGGTTAATAGAGGCCACGGCCCGTGGGATTCGCCCTATCAGATGTGGAGAGAATAACAATTTCGTAGATTTTTGTGAACACCACTGTCAATCAAGAGTATCAGAAATTATTCAGATTGAGTCATGTTCATATATGCAATTTTTATAAGGTCATATTAGATCAGGCAGTGAGGAACATGGGTAAAACAGTCTTAAAAGTACCTGACCACAGATGAAGTGGGTGGCTCACTGGTCACATAGTGGTCTACTTGATCGATGATCAGCTCAAAGTACCATTTCTTATATTGTGCCGAGCCCTCACTCATGCCCAGGAAGATGTTGGGTCTCATACTGTAAATAAACACAGAGATCACATTAATTCTTAAAATGAATGCATACAATTATTAGCAAAGTTAGGACAAAAAAATCCATTGAGAAAGTTTGTGAGTTGACAATGACTGTCAGGTTCACAAAAAAAAATAAATCTTAATTATATTTGTATTTTATGTTTTGTGGTCTAGTAAAAATATCTTGAGTAAACATCTGTAAAAAAAAAAAATAATAATAATAAAAAAGATACTAAATTCATACTGTCCTCTGTTGGAAAGTACTTTTAGTTTTTGAGTCTGCATGAGATAAAACTTGACACTATTTACTAGTGCACATTGCTAGTCTTGAGGTAAACAACTAATCTGTGTAATTACACAGAAAAAACTGTTTATCTTGGTCATTTTTAATCAAAATCTGGTTCCCCTCTGGAAGGCATTCCTTCTCTGATGATGTCAGTTTGAAAGATTGGGCAGAACATTCTTAACTACTCCTTTCCAACCGTTTACTACAAGCGAGAGATGCTGGGATGTGTGCTAAAATAAAAAAACGCCCTCTATTCAATATTCAGTTTCAGTTGGAAATACGACATAGCACCGAAGTAAATTGGTAGCAACTTTTGGTTTATGCAGACTTTAAGCAAAATCAAAAAATATGAATAAATAAATACTTGTTTATGCTAAAACAGGAAAAAAGGTCAAAAATTAAATGAAATGCAATTTAATATTAACATATAAATAGAAAATAAGACATAAAAGCAAGTCACGCAGTTTTGCTCGTCGACCAAATCTTATTTAAAGATGTTGTCACACTATTGTCCACAAAATTGGGATCAGTAAGATTTATTTTAAGAAACCAATACTTTTATTCACCAAAGACATAATAAATTGATCAAAAGTGACAGTGAAAGACAAAAAAAATCTAATTTAAACCAATGATGTTCTTCTATATTAGTAAGATTGCTGAAGGATCATGTGACATTGAAGACTGCTTTGAAAATTCAGCTTTGCCATCACAGAAATAAATGACATTTAAAAAAAAATCAAATATACATTTTATTTATAAAAAAAAAAATCACTATACTTTTTTAATCAAAGAAATGCTACCTTGCTATAAGATACTTTTTCACAAACAACTTACTGACCACAAACTTTTGAACAGTAGTGTACTTTTCTTGAAAAACAAACATTCTGATTAAGAAAATTGTGTGTGTGTGTGTGTGTGTGTGTGTGTGTGTGTGTGTGTGTGTGTGTGTGTGTGTGTGTGGTTTGTCTACCTTTGGACATCATTGACCAATCGTGTCTGGAGCAGCAGGTCTCTTCTGGGAAGCAGGTGGTCACAGATGAAGTTCTGATTGGCTCTCACAGCCACACCATTGCAGACACACAGGGAACAGAGAACATCTAGAATCTGCAAGGGAGTATGGAAGACATTTTAACAATGTAGTTGTTTTATTGCTTTAAACTCATTTTATACCGCACATTTTCCCTACACACAAATTTATAGTCTTATGCCTGCATATTTTCAAGTGCATACTTGAGAGTGTTTGCTAGCATAACATGCTGTGAAGCTCCTAGAATCTATTTACGAGTTTACATGGCCCACATTTTAGAAGACAGAGGAATTCTCAAGTCAAGTAGCAAGGGTCTACACACCAGTAGACACCTGCCCCTTGTTAAAATGTCTAAATGTGTGCACCACTAAAATTAGGGTGACACCATGTGTCCTATTTTTTCCAGAGACATGTCTTGGCCGGATTTCAAAATTGACTAAAATGTCCGGGATTTGGCTTAGTGTTTCTATTAATGTGCTCTACAGTCTTCATACCGTACCTTACATGTGCAAATTTACATTGCTTTGACCGTTCTCTGTAGATCCCATATTCTCACATCACGATTGGAAGAGTATGTACAATGCTCGCACACTATTGGTCAAGCTATTTTTCAGTCATTCCCTTCAGCAAGTAAGCCAAACCCGGGTCATTTTAGGCAGTTTATAAATTCCGTCAAGGACATGTCCAGGACGAAGAGGAGGAATGGTCATACTACCTAAAACCTATGAAGTATAAGCTATTTTTTAATCAGATGAAATTAGACTACCTAAAATGTTTGAGATCAGGAAAATTAAATTGATAAAAAGGTAAAGACATTTATACAAAAATATTTTTCTGGAATGAAGATCTTGGGACATTGATGACTGGAGTAAAGGCTGCTAATTGCTTTTCCACCACAGAAAGCATAAAATATATTTTAAAATAGAAAACTGTTTTACTGTATTTTTGATAAAAAGGCACATTTGTTGAGCATAAGAGAATTGTTTCAAAAACATTACAAATCTTCCCAACCATCAAGTTTTGAATGGTAGTTTATATCTCCTATACTATAATAGAATACAGATTTACACTAAATGTAAGGTAGATATGAGTGTTTATATACAGAACTAGAAAAAATGCATTTTCAGCTCTTCATATAATATTTATAGTATTCAGGGTGGCAGGTATTAGATTCCATCTTAAGGCTCTGGATGGTCAGCAACATCCTTTATATTCCACACTCATCTGTGTGTGTGTGTGTGTGTGTGTGTGTGTGTGTGTGTGTGTGTGTGTGTGTGTGTGTGTGTGTGTGTGTGTGTGTGTGTGTGTAGAAACAGCAAATGGTGACCTTGTGGTTGCGTCCATGCTTGTACAGCAGAGAAATAATGGATTTGATGTGGGCCTTCTGGATGATGTTCAGAGATTCTGGACTCTCGATTAGGATACAGTGAAGCACCTCTAAAATGCCTGTATAGAATTGCTTTATTAATATTGCATTGCAGTAAACACAAGGAATGATAAATGCATTATATAATCAGATAACAGAGTTGTTTAAGCAAATTACTATAGATTTTTTTATGAAAATGATCTACTGCTCATATGCTGCTATAAATCTGTAATACTGCTGTGACACGGAGCTTGAGCTAAAATCATTGATCTGTGCAGATGCTGATGGATGATCGCTCTGTTTATGTCTACGCAAGACAGACTGGTTAATGTATTAAAGCTCTGTAATCAGTGCTAATGTACAGTATGTGTCTGATTTGACGTATAGTGGTTTTTACCTGATGATGACTCCAATCGCTCTAGCTTGCTGACCAGCCAATCCAGCTTGCGAGAGAACTGTGTGCAGTTGGTCCTGTTGCCTCGAATCAGAGCGGCTAATGGACAAAAATCAATGGCAATAAGCTCAATGTTACAACGTTATTCTTACATACCTCACACTAACACCTGCAAATCCCTTTTGCTATCATTCACTCAAGGTTTCCCACCAAAGTGGTGATATTCTGAAATGAATGCAGCATGAGTAAAATACTAAATGGGAATAATCTTAAACTAGACTGTATTTCCCAGAGAGCAATCAATCAAACTCAAGCCCAGGGCTAAAGGCACTTTGTGGAGGGATTGTCTAGGCAGTTTTGAAGCACAAACACCCTGAAAGAGCCGTTTCCTGAGGCAGCAAACGCATCCGTTTGGAGATGTTAAACACTGGCTGTTGTCACCAGCATAATGTATCATGCTACTGTTGCCAGACAGACTCAGCAAGGCACCTCTCGAGGGTGACCTCAACGACTCGGAGCAGGCAAAATTCAGAACGAGCCTCGATGGGGGCTCTGATAAATGGCGAGCCAGTCAAGGTGAACCGAGGAGAGCGTTCACGCTCACTGGATCCTTATGCGATGTTAACATTTCAAACTAAATTCTAAAATGCTAAATAGAGTCCAAAAACTTAATCCGGTTCCATCGCCCTAAAGCCAATGTATTTTTGAATGGGTCTGTGGTTAAAACAAGCTCAAGATATTTTCATATTTTAGTCTACAATATCAAATATATCAGAAATACCCACTCATGATTTTTACATCTCTAACAACTGGCTAAATGGGACTACAGAGGATGTCAGGAACATAAAGAGCCAGATTTATTAAAAAGGGCAAATTAATGTTAGAGTGCAATTCCATAAAATCCTGACAGTACTATTTTAAGGCCAAAAGACGGTTTGTGCTGGCACAAGCTGTTAGTAAGTCTTGCCCTAAACATCATCACGTCAAACAGGAAAACTAATCTACACTTTTACAGCCTTATATAAATTGCAAACTAGTACCAAACTATTCTGACAAAACATTTCCAGCCTCTAGATTATAAAATTACATTGTCACAAACTTAATGGTGGTGACAATAAAATAACAGAGTGTCTATTTTACACTAAGTGTAATTAGCCCGCCTTGTTGGCAGAAGCTATTCACACTAACTCCGCCCACCAACATTGTGATTGGACTGGTCAAGATTACAAAAGACTGTCAACTGTCGTCAGTTCCAATGGTGCTGATGGTAAACGCGTGTCATACTCATTTTGACGCGATCGACCGGGGTCGAATCCGCCTTTTGGCAAACTTTTATCTCCCTTTTCAAATTTCAAATCACATCAGAAAAGCATTTATTTTCAATACAAATTAAGGAAATTATCAAAAAGTTGAAAATAAAGTATCAGTTAGGGTAGGTGAGCTTTGTACCAATATAAGGTGGCATCCATTTAATAATTTGAATTACAATTTACACTCAATAAGTTATTGCATATGGTTTAATAATGTACTACAATATTGAGGTGCAGATAATTGCCACTATTTGCAATAAGTAGTATAAATAGCAGAAAATTGTGCTATTTTGACAGTGTAAATATAATCCATTGCTATTTGCACTTAGTTTAAATAGCATATATCGCTAAGAAACTATGCTATTTGCATTTAGTGTAAATAGCCTCTTTCGATATTTACACTTAGTGCAAATAGCTGCTGCCTTAATACATACATATGTGGAGTAATTTGTTTATTGCCTAACTTTAGCTTTTTACTTTTAGTATTTAGGCTTTATTGGTCAAGTGTTCATTTGCAAAGATTATCTTGATGACCAAAACAAGAAATATAAACTTTTTCTCACTGAGTTTATTTTCTGCAATAATCCAAAAGCCAATGAAAAATCATAATATCTTTTGTCAAGAGAACCAGGATGATGCTAACTTTTGTGTTGGTCTCTGCAGCACTCTATATATTGAAGTAGTATTAAAAATGCTTCAGGAGAAAAATTTAATCAGTAGCAGAAATTAAATGGTCATCATGTAAGATTTCTAAAGCAATTATGCTTCGATTTGAACTTTTAATATCTTGAACAAGGTCCTCTTTTTCTAACTGTACAAAGATAATAGAATTGCTGTTTAACTGCCTCTAATAACTGTCATGTCTCTCCATCATCACCCTCGGTGAACAGCTGAAGGCTGCGGACGCCTGATTGAATTCTTACCCAGAAGCTCATAGAGGAGGTTGAGAATGTCCTTCCAGGCCTCTCCGGCCTCCTCGCCTGCTAACTCCTCGAACTCAGCGGCACTGTTGTACACGTTTAGACGATCGATGCAGTGCGAGACCAGGGTTAACATTCCCTAAAATAATCATAATAAGTGTCAGCTTGTAAATTTTCATGAATTATTATGAGTCTAATATGACACATGTGAGTTGTATTTAACCTCTTCTTTGAAGAGATCTTGGCGCTTGATGAGAGATCGGAGCTGCCTCTGTTTCTCCTCATGTTCGAGCTCAGAGTCAGGCTGCTGGAAGTACACGATGAGGTCGTTTAGCGTCTGCAGCACTTCACACACAGGCAGTGTCACCTCTGTAGTCTTCTCCCCATTCAAACCATCCAGACCCCTGAGACAAAGAAAGTAATATTAAATATAAATATTTATTTAATACTAAACATCAGAAATTTCATAATGCACTAGTCTTGGAGTGTTCTTGTTCCAAATGGCACTCATTTACGATGGGACGACGTTTATATTGTACTAGGCTGCATTTGAGCCTTTGAGTCTGCTGTACCTGATGAACTGAGTGAAGAGGCGAGTGGTATTACGAATGATGCGAGCCGCCCGGGACTCCTCGTGCTGGCAAAGCTGCAGAGTCAGCCCATCATCCATATGGCCCTCAAGAGACAGGACAGCCTGCACACATCATAAATGTACATTAACACTGACTGCAAGCAAAACTGATCTCGAACCATAAAGGTTTTAATTGAATTTCAGAGTATTAATATTTGTAATTTCTTTCCTTAATAATGAACATCTGACCTGGATATTATTGCAGAATCTGAATTCATTTTTTATTTTACCGTAATATTGTTTTAATTCAATCATGCATCCCAGATTTTAAATTTGGACCCAGAATTTTGTACACTACATTATATCAGATTATGCCGGTCACTCTGCAAATACTGTATCTGTAAATCGATCCACCACCAATGTTGCTATAATACAAGTCTACTATAAAAAGTCGATAAGATTTTTTAAAAGTCTTATATCAAAATATTTAGCTAAATAAATTAGAATGTCGTGGAAAAGTTCATTTATTTCAGTAAGTCAACTCAAATTGTGAAACTCGTGTTTTAAATAAATTCAATGCACACAGACTGAAGTTGTTTAAATCTTTGGTTCTTTTAATTGTGATGATTTTGGCTCACATTTAACAAAAACCCACCAATTCATCTCTCAACAAATTAGAATATGGTGACATGTCAATCAGCTAATCAACTCAAAACACCTGCAAAGGTTTCCTGAGCCTTCAAAATGGTCTCTCAGTTTGGTTCACTAGGCTACACAATCACGGGGAAGACTGCTGATCTGACAGTTCATCATTGACACCCTTCACAAGGAGGGTAAGCCACAAACATTCATTGCCAAAGAAGCTGGCTGTTCACAGAGTGCTGTATCCAAGCATGTTAACAGAAAGTTGAGTGGAAGGAAAAAGTTTGGAAGAAAAAGATGCACAACCAACCGAGAGAACCGCAGCCTTATGAGGATTGTCAAGAAAAATCGATTCAAGAATTTGGGTGAACTTCACAAGGAATGGACTGAGGCTGGGGTCAAGGCATCAAGAGCACCGCACACAGACGTGTCAAGGAATTTGGCTACAGTTGTGGTCAGAGGCGTCTTACCTGGGCTAAGGAGAAGAAGAACTGGACTGTTGCCCAGTGGTCCAAAGTCCTCTTTTCAGATGAGAGCAAGTTTTGTATTTCATTTGGAAACCAAGATCCTAGAGTCTGGAGGAAGGGTGGAGAAGATCATAGCCCAAGTTGCTTGAAGTCCAGTGTTAAGTTTCCACAGTCTGTGATGATTTGGGGTGCAATGTCATCTGCTGGTGTTGGTCCGTTGTGTTTTTTGAAAACCAACGTCACTGCACCGTTTACCAAGATATTATGGAGTACATGCTTCCTTCTGCTGACCAGCTTTTAAGATGCTGATTTCATTTTCCAGCAGGATTTGGCGCCTGCCCACACTGCCAAAAGCACCAAAAGTTGGTTAAATGACCATGGTGTTGGTGTGCTTGACTGGCCAGCAAACTCACCAGACCTGAACCCTATAGAGAATCTATGGGGTATTGTCAAGAGGAAAATGAGAAACAAGAGACCAAAAAATGCAGATGAGCTGAAGGACACTGTAAAAGAAACCTGGGCTTCCATACCACCTCAGCAGTGCCACAAACTGATCACCTCCATGCCACGCCGAATTAATGCAGTAATTAAAGCAAAAGGAGCCCATACCAAGTATTGAGTACATAAACAGTAAATGAACATACTTTCCAGAAGGACAACAATTCACAAAAATATGTTTTTATTGGTCTTATGAAGTATTCTAATTTGTTGAGATAGTGAATTGGTGGGTTTTTGTTAAATGTGAGCCAAAATCATCACAATTAAAAGAACCAAAGACTTAAACTACTTCAGTCTGTGTGCATTTAATTTATTTAATACACGAGTTTCACAATTTGAGTTGAATTACTAAAATAAATGAACTTTTCCAAGACAATTTAATTTATTGAGATGCACCTGTATTATCACAAATTAAAATATCTGTTTTAATTTTAATTTACTGTTTAATATATATAATTTTCAGCAGCCTTCAGTGTAACACGATCCTTCAGAAAATACTCTAATATGCTGATTTAATGATCAAGAAACATTTCTTATTAACAATTTAGAAAATATTGCTTAATGTTTTGTGATTAATGCACATCCTAAAAGTGTCCTTTATCAATGCTTGCTATATTTATGAGTTATTTTCTATAGCAATTGGATTGTCTTGGGGTTTATCTTGAACTTGGCACCTCCTCATCAAATGAATGGCAGAGTCTGTCCAGAAGACTTCATAAGCTACAATAAAATAAAAGAGTGATTCAATATTTTCGAAAGTGAAAATCGAATCGAGTGCTATCAAAGTTACAACTTTGGCTCCCTGGGCTGTGCGTAAAGGTGACATGCTTTTTCTGGCCTTTAGCCCGGAGTAAAGCTGCATACCACAGCGCTGGAAAGATGTGCAGTCCATGTGAACGTGTAATCCTGACCACTCCCAAAAAACACACTGTCACCATGCCTACCTCATTATCACATTTAAACCATGGCCTCGTATATCCTACACTCTACACAGAAGCCACTGCGGTTAAGCTTGAGCCAACATTAGACCATCCTGTGAGCCCCATAATCTTTAACGGGATCATAACTCACAGCACATGATGTCATTAAAGATGTACGTGCCATGCAAAGTTGTTGCAATAATGTAATCGTGACCACAAGGACACTATCTCTTACCCTTCTCTTCAGTGGTCCCAGGCGAGAAGATTTGGCATCAGGCGCCTGGTAGGACAGCCACAGGCCCGTGGACACATGCATGATGAAGCAGACCGAATCGCCATATTTGATCTCTGCGACCCCCATACCATCAATATCACGCTTTGGGCTGGAGTCAATCTTTTCCTGCAAAGGAAAGACAAATCGCATGACTCCTGTGAATCCTGGCTTTGCTGTGCTAAATATTGTCATCTGTTCAGTTAGGACAGTCACAGTCAATAATTTTGTGAGCCTATTTTAAGCGTTATTGAGCTCAATAAGACAGTAGGACAGCTGGGTTTTGTGACCTCTCGGCTTGTTGCAGCAGAGGAAGGCTAATGAAACTCCAATATACAGTAATAACGCACTGAGGATTAGTAATTGGGAAACAGATGTAGCAATTACAGGGTCTAAGCACTGACTTAGCAGGGCTACAATCTAACTGTCCTACAATCTAACTGTCCAACAGCTGATGCAATGTAGCTCTGAAAGTCATTGATTCATCCGATTTACTTATTTTTTTTATTAAATGTAAGGAATGTTACTGGTTCAGTACTGGTTAAGCTGAGTCATAATGTTGAATAGCAAAACATGTATAATTTAAAATAAAAATCAGGATGAGGCATTTACCGTGGGGGAATTTACAACAAAAATGTGAAGCTTACACTAGTCAAAATAAATATACTAAAATGTATTTGATATACATGTATACATTTATTTAATTTATTACAAATAGATTTACCCTTCAATTGCACTTTTGGTATACTAAGCTGGTATACTTAAAGTCTACTAAATTGGAATAACTAATTTTGTGTTTATTGCACTTTAATTGTGCAGAAGTAGTGCTGAGGTCCAACTATATATACTAGTTATTGCTTTCATAGTTACCGCAGTAACGCAAATTCATTTTAGCGGCACTAATTGTATTAATGCGCGATTAACGCAGCTCGCATTTTCTGTTTGACTTGTGGCCCAACCCGTAGTTGGAGAAATGGAAATGCACAGTGTTGCCAATTTAGCAACATTGCAGAAGCCTTTAAAGATTTTTTTTCTCTTCAAAAAAGCGCCCAAAACTTATGTAGTTTCGCCGGCACTGCCACGCGAATGCGAGGTCTTGCTGTCCCAGCGTACGCACACCTCTCTCTCTCTCTCTTTCTGTGCGTCTGCTCTGTTCAGCGTGCAATGGGAGGAGGCGGAGAGGAGCAGTGCTTTTAGTTAAACACAGATATTATGTTGCTTCTCTAATTTTACATGCAAGTATAGCCAAAATCACAGCACAGCTATTGTCTTTATCTCATGTGTATTTGATTTCATTGGACGACGGCTCGTTTATAAGGAATTTTGTGCCGATTTAAATCTTGGAAGGGAGCTGGTTATGTCTTAATGGGTCTTGTTTCAGTCACTATTTCATATTCATTCCGTTGTCTGACAACAGAAACAGTAAAATATATAAATTAAAACTGTTTTATTGAGAATTTAGCTGAATCAAAATACAGTATGTGGGCACAGAGAGGCAGACAAATCTAATAATAAATAATAAATGTACGTTTTGCATGTTCAGAAGAAGAACTGCCCTGTGTGCAAAAATGTAAACATGTTTGTGTCAGTAAATTACTCAGTGCAAAGAAAGAGAAGTAATGGGAACCTGGAATTTCTTTTTCATTGGTGTAATAGACATGAACAAGTTCTTTGAAAAACACCTATGACCTTTGAAACATGTCGTCTTCATGCTCTATGTTGACTATGGTTTCAATAATAATAAACATACATTTGCATAACGCATCCATATGTGTCAGTGCCCATGTTGTTTAGAGTATTAAAGACTTGAAAATAATTTAAGGTACATTTAAATTTAAGGTACATTTAAAACAAATAAAAATGTGTGATTAATCGCGAGTTAACTCATGACAATCAAGCGATTAATCGAGATAAAATATTTAATTAAATGTTAATTATACTAATACTAGTATAAACATATATAAGTATATTTAATTGTGCTAAAGTGGAATTAAGTACAATTCAGATACACTTTAAACAACTTGCATTTAAAGACTGATATAATTCAAAGATCATACAATCCTAATCAATAGTGACAATGAAATTCATTTTAGCCTTTATAATAAGAAATATGCATTGTGCACAAGTAGCACTCCAAATAAAGTTGAATTATAATTTTATTTTTTGCAGTAAGTTTTGAGCAATATGTCAGTAAATATGTTAATAGGTTTTAACTGTACTTAGTATGAAATAAATGTATTTTATGTATATAACATTTACTGGGGTATAATTGTATAAAATATAAAAACTAGATGCAACTTTATAGAAAAAAACATAAGAATTATGTTATACTTAATTTGTGTTAACACATACACTATATTATGCCTCCACTATCAAACAGTGGGTCCTTTAACATTTACTAATGGCCCATTCACTTTGATGTAATCCAATAAGTTTTGGTAATCAACATTATGCTGTAAATGCTGTCGGTTGAGTTTAACTTCTATTCTTTTAATCTATGGACAACTTTAAAATAAATGGATCAAACCTTGCTTGACCGGAAACAGAAGGCTGTTGCAGTGGTGTCAGACTTCTCTCTGTCCAGCAGTATCAGGCCATTTTCCTCTGTCTGGCCCAGGTAGTGACCGGTGGAGAGATGGCGGAGGCGGAATGGCTGACCCCATCTGATGTGACTCCCGCTCCAGCTACAATTCAAGAAAAAGACTGTGAGTATGCATGCATGCATCTTTTTAATTTTCCACATTATACATGAGTTTGTTAACCATTTTAATGCTTAATCAAATCGATAAGCCTTTGAAGAAGATTAGGAAATGTTTTGGTTTTCTAACAGTCATGTATTAGATGCATTGTTCACTGACCTGACTTTGAACTACCCTGTTGGGCATAATTGGAAAAGACAGAGGAGGAACTACAAGTCTGGGTCATCAAAAATGTACTGCAACCCAAAGGGTGTGTCTTTGTGTGTGCATGCACAAAAGAAAGTAAGTAAGTGTTTGATTTCACCTTATCCGAAGAGGCTCCAGTCTCCATAAAGACCTGGCCTTGGACCCTCCTTTACCAGTCTCATAGTTCACCACTCTATAGGAAATAATGTCATGTCAGATAGGATAGATAGATAGATAGATAGATAGATAGATAGATAGATAGATAGATAGATAGATAGATAGATAGATAGATAGATAGATAGATAGATAGATAGATAGATAGATAGATAGATAGATAGATAGATAGATAGATAGATAGATAGATAGATAGATAGATAGATAGATAGATTCACCTCTGTTGGTCTTGGCTTTGCTCGGATCCTGGTATGGTGAGGCTCTCGTCGTGCCCATGGAACAGGCGTGTCACGTGCCCACCCAGAAGAAATCCTACAGAGACAAGAGAACAGTGAGACAATTCCTAATATCAGTTGTGCTCTTAAAACTAGTACAGCAAAACAAAAGTAATACATTTAGATTTTTGAACTCACCCACTTCCATGTTGCTTCTGGAGCAGGTAGGCTGAACGTTCCACAGTGTTTGCATAAATGAAGCATCCACTTGAATACTGCCATTGGAGATGGAGAGGTGCTACAAAAGAGGGAAAGGCACAAGAGTTTTACCAAACTACCTATGCATGTGTGTTTTTGCTTGAATAAACTTGTAGAATCTAAAAGAGGAAGGCAGTGAGTGAGGGAGACAGAGAGAAAGAGATTTAGCAAAGGAGAACAGGAAAAGAGATACTGGCATGTGGCCTTGATGCTGCCAGCCTGTCTGTGTTGTCAGCAGCTGAGTTACAAATCTGTTTTTAAAAGATTACTGTCTAGAAAACACAAACAGCGACTGTCTTTCCCAGGACTACAAACACTAACTCTCTGCATGAGCAGCTCTGCAAGCCGTTCCAAGAGACTTCAGTTAATTCATAGCAGGATCAAAAACAATGCAACTGACCTAAACAAACTGGGATTCTGTTATCCGAATTATACAATGACTTTCAGGGGTATGAACTATTTCTGAAGAATTTTTAACGGACTGATGTAATGTGTCAAATTATATTTGTTGAAATGTACACTGCTGTTTAAAGTTTATGAGTAAGATTTTTTAAGAAATTAATACTTTTATTCAGAAAGGATGCATTTAATTGATCAAAAGAGACAGTAAAGACATTTACATTGCTATCAATATTTCTATTTCAAATAATCTGTTCTTTTGAACTTTCTATTCATCATATCCTAAGAAATCTACCAGGGTTTCCACAAAAATATTAAGCAGCACAACTGTTTTCAACATTGATATGTTTTTTGAGCAGCAAATCGGCATTTTAGAATTAATTCAGTGTTTCTGTGGCTCAGTGGAAGAGCACTGCGTTAGCAACGTAAAAGGTTGTGGGTTCAATTCCCAGGGAACACATACTGATAAAAAAAAATTTATAGCCTGAATGCACTGTAAGTCGCTTTGGATAAAAGTGTCTGCTAAATGCATAAATGTAAATGTATATTTCATAAGAACACAAACATTTTCTTGGGTTTAAAACCTTCATTAGGGGATCCAAGATACCCATAATTTGCACTTGGTCTTTGAAATATAATCCTATATTTCTGAAATGTCTGCCTTTTTGTCTCTCAGTGCATCCATTCTCCTCATGTACATCTAGAGGAACTCAGCGCTCTGTTGGAAGGCCGAGCACGTCACCATGACAGCTTACTTGATTAAACCTGATGGTCTCTCTCTGTACGAAAGAGGTATATTAACTGTCAGCACATCTGGCATAGCCATCTTGCCAGACAGAAATGAAATTATAATGAGAAATTATGGAAGAACTTTTCCTTTTATTTTTTTTATATTTTCTAGAGACTAAGTCTATGTTACCATTTGCATAAATGTTAAAAGTGTATCTGAGAACTGTTAAACACTGACTGTGGGGGCCTGAATCCATTAAAGGAATAGATCAGCCAAATTTGTCCATACAATGGCAGTTTGTAAGGACTACACCTGTCAAGCTCCCAAAAGTAGGAAAACCCCATTAAATGTTAATAAACAATATTAAAAACTAACTAACCATTTGATAATTCTAGATAAGAGAAATTCAGTCTGTTACTTACACAAAACTATCGTATGACTTCAGAAGACTTGAATATACTGTAGCACATGAGTTGGATGGACTGTTTATACTGTGTTTTAGTGGAGATTGAAAGACATGCTCACTATGACTTGGTATTGTATGGAAATTGCTGCATTGCACACCAGGTACTCACCAGGAACCTCTCAGAGGACACGCTGACCAAGATGAGGTCATCTCCGATGCGCACCTTCTCACCCTCTGACCTCTGCTTGGATGCCGGGTGAATTGTCCACCAACAAGCTTCCCCTTTGAGAGTACAAATCATCAGTTGGAGGAAACTGATCAGATGTGAATAACGAGACGGGTTATCAATGTTCAACTGCTGTTAAGGATTCAATCAATCTTTGACCTTGATTAACTGATATCCCCAATAAGACCTTTCTGGTGTTTACAAACAAATGCTGCGTTTACACTTGGCATTAACATGCAACCTGTATCCGGATGTTGTCCACACATACACATTGAAAAGACAAATGTAAACGCGCTTCTGATCGGAATGTTATCCGATCAGCGTGTCCTGGTCCAGAGGGGTATTGCACAAAAGCAAGATAAGAGATTAAGCTGGGATTTTCCAGTTATCCTGGTTGAATTTAGCCCTGAATCAGTTGTATGAAAGCAGGCTAAATTAAGCAAAATTATGTTACTATGGAGATTTAGAGCAGGCTAACAACTAGGCTAAGCTGAGCTCCTCTAACTCTGACCAATAGGAACGCATCGACATTACCTCTGACTCTCTCATACAATTAGTCCAAAATTAAAAGTATACAGAAAATGCACCTTAAATAATCAAATAAAAAAGATTAGGCTACAAACAACTGTATTTAATGCATTGTGTCCAAAATGTAGGCTAATTATCTTTTTAAGACATATGAAAACATTTTAACACATTTGCTACTTGTGCATTAAGTTGATCGGCAGTTTCTAATCATGCAGCCTTTCTCTCTGATTTTATGACAGCTGTACCTTTTATGGTTATTAGAACATTCAAATATGACAATTTAAATTTGCTCTTTAAAGTATTAAAAACATGAAATCAAAAGTTAAAATCACTTAATAAAAATGAAAATAAAAATCAGACTAGATTTTAACTGATAAGAGGAAACACATTTAACTCATTTGAGATAGGGCTTTATTAAGCTTACATTTGATTTATAGTTACTGCTATCATAAAAATACACTTATATGTAGGATTAAAATCTACGTGTCACATTTAATGCCCAACAACAATTTTTTGCATAAAGTATAATTTATTCAGAATTGTTGTTATTATTATATTCTGCTCCGTGTGTTTAGTGCGCATGCGCGCCGCAGAACTCGTTCGCTCACGGAAGCCTCGCCAACACCTGACAGCAAAATGTATATATTTGCATGACTTTCTAACATTTACAGATCAAATATATACCTGTAACGTGTCAGTTATGCACTGAGGAAAACACAATGTCTCAAATGCATTAAACAGCACAAATATTCGCTGTTTGCCATGATGGATCGATCTGATCCGTGATCGACATTAAGGGCTGCTTAAGAATAAGCGTGCGCGTCACATTATCCTGACTCATTGAATCTGGATCGAATTAGTGAGATTGCGTGAACCTGAATTGTCCTTTATGAAACCACTTTAGCCCCGATTGATTTGTTAGGTTATATACTTTAATCCCCGCTTTTCTAAGCGACTTTTATAAAACAGCCCTCTGAGGTAGACGAGTACGCATTGTGAAATTGTGATCAGATCTCAGTGTAATGTAAATGCAGTCCAGCCATCGTGTCTGCACTGGTAAACCCCGCCCTCTTTCTCGCGAACTGTCAAAAGACAGGCCGTGGAGCGCTAGGAAGACTCATACAGTTATTTTCCTTTGTTAAATGTCCCGCGACTAAAAATGGTTTTCAAAAGGAAACCCACCACTTCAGGTTATCTTTGCCATCTTCTGCAGACTTATTTAAATATTGCGCGGGAACGACATATCTGATTGGTTATCCAGAAGTCAGCTGATGTTGACGCGCCGTGTCCAGGGTCCGTTCTTCATACCTCGCTTAATACATCTGAGATGATTTGAGAGATTCCTTCTAATCGTGATAACTGATCTCTGGCTAATTTGGTTCTTCAAACGAATTTGCGTATTATATTCAAATATCTGGACTAAATTCTCAAAGATTACTGCACGTTCTAGTGTTCCCTGAAAAGGGCAGATGTATCGATACTCGAAACCACGATCAGCAACGCAGCGATTGGCTGGCGGCAAGACAGCAACGTAATGACATCATATCTTTAAAAAAGACACCTGACGAAAAACTTGACACATTACTGGACCTTTATAAGGAAACAGCCAAGCGAACAAAACTACATGCATGTATATAGATATAAATAAGATGTAAATATATAAATTAAATGTTTTATTTTATTTGTAATTTTTTACATGATTCCCAATTTATGATTTCCCAATTTATATTTATGATTTATATTGTGTACAGGCTTTACATTTTTACTTCAGTGTTGTAATTAGCAATTCATTTAATTTTATGTTTGGACAGTTTTGTTACATAACGGCATTACTTACAGTTTCTTAAAGATCATGTTATCTGCATCTCCTGCACTTCATCAAGCCCCTCCCATAATATCTGTCATCACTCAAATTAATGCAAGCCTCAGATTAACTGTATAGCATGTGTAAAACTCCAATACAATTATAAAGTAATTATTTCATCACTAATAAATCTTTCAATGAGTAAAACTTGCTGTGTCTATATGAAGTATAGACTACAACAGTGTTTTCTTATTTTCAAATACATTTTTTAATTATTGTCCCTGGACCAGCAGTATATACACTTATAATAAAGTAGCGGTGGCTGTGACAGATTTTAAGTATCAATTCTGCTTAAAAAGATGTGATCTAATCCTGTTTACATGAAATAAGCCTACTCCCGAGCAGTTTTAAGCTTACTATTTAAGTATTTAAGCTTACAGTTTTAAGTTTGCTATGACAGCAACTCCGGGATGAGCTTCGGAGAACCAAATGATCCAAGATCAAGCTAAATCGGCAACAATCAAATCCAGCTAACTGACGAAAAACGGACCCCTGATTGACTGACGATCTGGGGGCTGTTTCATAAAACAAGTGTACCAAATAAGCCAGGTTTATTTCAGTTAGACTGACTTATTTTCTTATGATTTGGTTAAAAATAAGTCAGACTAACTGAAATAAGCCTGGCTTATTTGGTAAACTTGTTTTATGAAACAGCCCCCGATCTGCTTGATCGGATCACGGTGATCCCATCTTAAAGTCAAGTGTAAACGCAGCCTTAGATGCTGATACTGATATTCATGTTCCTCTATTCTGAGTGACACAATACACAAAAATAGTAAGATATCTAGGTTTAATTTTGGATCTCTTTTCAAAGCTTGGGAAGTAGTCCTAGCACTACATCTGTTATGGTTCAAATGTCAATCACAGCCGGAAATAGGCCTGAAAGTGATTATTTATAAATAAAAAAAAATTAAAATGTGTCAATTTTTTTATCGATGTAGTCCCATGAAGCTGACCTATACAGAGCATTTCATATTTTAAATGTGATGTTGTTCAGTTAATATTATCGTTAACTATTATTATGTTAATTGAAAATAAAATACTATCTTTAATTAAAAACATTTTTTTTTAAATAAGACATTTTGCCTTTTAAGCTCAAGATTAAGAAATAAGATCAAGATTAAGTACTAAAATTACTAAGACTGAAATAAAAATATAAATAATATAAATATTTTGTAAAAATTACAAAAATGTTATTTTTATTTATTAAAATATTAAAATAAAAGCTGTTTCAAAATATTAATAAATACAAAAAAACACTGTTGTTGTTACCAGTTGAATCCTCTTGAAGGCCAACATCAAAGGACAGTTTGTCTGTCAGAGACCTGGAAGTCTTTAGGCATGTGAGATACTATGGGAAAATAAAGAAACAAGTGTAAATTCTACTAATAAATCATGACAACTAAGGTTTCTATACACTGCAGCATGGGTAAAGACCCCCAGAAGACCAAGTTCAGTAAGCTTCAAGCTCTATAGTTAATGTTTATCAATAATATAAACACACGATTATCCCATTAAAACATAAGCCGTCCTGTCATTCGTGATGTTAAAGCATTCCCACTTCTCCCCATCTACCCTCAATATACTGTAGGGAGCCACTGATCATGAAGTTGATGTGTGTGAGACGTAAGCTGTGACAGGCTGCCTAATCCTTCTCCCACAGGCTTCAATTTGTGTGACGCATTCTCACCATTCCACTGAAGGAATGCCTAAGGAGGATGGCATGACCGTAGAGCAGTGTCCGATGTCCACCTCCCTGTGCTGCCTACAGAAGAGAGTCAAATGTTGTTAGCAACTCAAGGCAAGGGTTCAGAGACGTGGACAGAACGGTCACTGTTAAAATAAAAAGTCACTGAATCATTGGCACTGGGAAGAACATGCTGGACGGATGTTAAAAAGGAAATTTCTCATTCAGTTGTTTGAACGAGAACAAAATTTCTTTGTTGTACCGTAGATGAGGAAATGTGAAGAGTGTGTGGAAAAAAGGCCCAAAAGAAAGAGGAACAGAGTAAATATACTTACCCGTTTTATAAGCCTCTGAGTGCATATAGGGAAAAATATGTTTCTCTTAATTAAAAAATATATTTATAATGTAGAACCTCAGGTAAAGTCTGCAGCTGGTGATACTGTTCACTAATCTTTCATGATCAACCATAATAATTACTGCCACATTTGACCACAATATCTGACTGTTTCATCTGAACTCCTCACTGAAAGTCTAGAAACGAATGACTTTGACAAAGAGGAAAGTTTCCTACTCCCAGCTGTTGCTGTAAGAGTATGCCTGCTGTCTTGCTGAAACATCAGATGATAAACAACAGTCCTTGGCTGAGTCACTGTGATATTGCACAGTTTAGCTGCACATTTAACCAGAAACTGCCACTTCTAGACAGTTTCAAATTGACAGCAACTAAACATGGCAAGATCTCTGGACTGCTGATAAAAAAATGATCCCAAAGAAACCATCCTGATGTATAAAAAAAAATACAAAAAGAATTATACTACCGTTCAAAAGTTTGGGGTCAGTATGATTTTTTTAATGTTTTTGAAACAAGTCTCTCATTTTGACTAAAGCTCTATTTATGTGATTACAAATACAGCAATGATAAGGCAAAATTGTGAAATATTAGTACAATTTATTACAAAATATATATTTTTTAATATATATGTTTAATCGTCATTTATTTCTGTGATGCCAAGATGAATTTTCAGCAGCCATTACTCTTCAGTGTCACAGGATCCTTCAGAAATTATTGTATCATAATGATTTAGTGCAGATTTCTTCTTAATATTTTTTTTTTTGTTGTTTAAATTTGCCTAGTATGTTTGTGAAAACCTTCACACATAATAGTTTTTTTCAGAATTCAGAAGTCAATTTTGATCTGATCAAAAATTTGAATGGTAGTATATAGTACACTCCGAAAGTAGCATGTATACTACTTCTGAGCTAAAAAAAAGAAGCAAAACATCAAAAGAATAAAATTAAAAAAAAAAGACATAATAATTATGGCACATGTCAAGAAACATTAATTCTGGAATCAGCATTCCAGATAATTTCCTCGTCATTGGTGCTTCTGAAATTTGAGAGTGTTAGAGTCCAAATGCAAGAACAAACAGTTCACATCTCAAACTAATAATCAACACAAAAAAGGCATTAAACAGTGAATTCATTAAATAAATGACACACATCCATAGGGATTTTTACAATGAAGTATGGTATGCAACTCTACAGCATAATGCTTCTCCAACAGAACTCATTCTCTCCTACATTAATGTTAGCGCAACAGATACACAGCACCGAGCCAATAAAATATATGCTGTGACAATCTAACTTCAAAATGCTGCAGTAAAAAAATAAACATGAAATAAAATATCGAGCATGCCATTTTGTGCTAAAGGGAGGGCAAATAAAGCATTCAAATGGCCCTGTGCAGAACATGCTTAGCCAGTAGATTTTATTCTGGGATTTGCATTATTCAGGGCCACTAGGTTCTAGGTTTGACAAATCAACTCATCTTATTTTGGCTACAGGAACATTTTCACACTCTCAATCATAACATACAAATGGAGAGAAGGAGACAAGACTGAGATAAAGGAGAGACACCTTGATTATCTGATAGGGTTAGCATTGTGAAATGCATTAGTTGGGTTATGCTATGACTGAGTCACAGCACTTAAAACTCCAGTTTAGTTAAAGAAGTGGTTGGGATGCTTAAAACGGAGCAGTATGTATAATTAAGTAAGTAAAATATATATTTGTACATAATTTAGATTGACATTCATGCATACACTTTGGTCAACAAATTGTGAACATACCCGTTTCTCGTGATCAGGAGTCTTGCAACGATGAACAAAGATACAGATATGATTAAAAAGGCAGTTGGAAAACCCTCGCCACTTTAGCACATTCAATTCTTTATGTCTTACCAAAATAATGAATTAAACATACTCTTGCTACTGTTTTTAAAAATAAAAATCCAATATTTATATTGGTTCGATACTAGATATAATTAACTGAATGATACCAAATAATGAGGCAACCCATTAGCAAAAACACTTAAAAGTAAAATGTATTTTGTGCAGTGCATCTTATAAAAAAAATTATGAAATAGAAAAAAACATATTTCACCTTCTACATGGAACTGAATGCATAATAGACATGGAGCGGTATAATTAGTCTTTGCAAAGCAGAAAGTGAGGTATCGTAGACATTAAAAAGATAACAATATTTTATCAATTTATGACAATACATACCTCACCTGCATTTGTTAGTAAGTAGATGTTTAAATGATTAAGGCAGTGCTTCCCAAATCTGTCCTGGAGGCCCCCCTGTCCTGCATATTTTGCATGTCTCCCTTATCTAACACACCTGATTCAACTCATCAGCTCATTAGTAGAGACTGCAAGAACTAAATTGGGTGTGTCTGATTAGGGAGACATACAAAATGTGCAGGGCAGGGGGTCCTCCAGGACAGGTTTGGGAAGCACTGGATTAAGGGATAATGGATTTGCATTACTATCATGTTGCAAATCTAAAGCAATTATGGCATCTGAGGAATAACATTCAATTAATAAAACTCTCCAAATGATCTGCCAGTGTGAATTCGAGTTTTTAATATCAGTAACATCATTCTTGATTACTTAACCTTGGTCATATAGAACGTAGAAAAACTACAGCCAATGGAGTAGTTTTTACAATGTATACAGTGAAAAAAGTGACGTGACATACAACCAGGTATGGTGACCATAGGGCTGGGTGGTATATCGAGTTTGTACGATATATCGATATATTTTATAAGCAATACGGTATGAAGTATTGAGTGCATCCGAAAAAAATATCTATAGGGAGGACGGAGGAGGACACAAACTAAACTGCTGCGGATAAAGTGCATAATACACTTTGTTGTAAACATGTGACAAGCTTTATATGAAGGGCTTTAAAAAATCATAAGATGTATAGTTTATAGTTTCAATTTAAAGCAGCTCGGCCCGTCAGATGCTCTGACAGAAAGGCTGCGTGTGACGCTGACAGAGACGCG
The DNA here is from genome assembly GCA_027564155.1 of Gymnocypris eckloni scoliostomus. Classification (NCBI taxonomy): domain Eukaryota; kingdom Metazoa; phylum Chordata; class Actinopteri; order Cypriniformes; family Cyprinidae; genus Gymnocypris; species Gymnocypris eckloni. The sequence continues at coordinate 26,728,139 of CM050412.1, forward strand.
CTGTTTTGCTCTTTTCTTTTCTCCACAACTTAAATTTCACAGGTATATTCTCCATCTGTAAATGTTAGAAAGCCATGTAAATATGTCCATTTTGCTGTCAGAAGTGCATGAGATTGTGATTTGTGATTCTCCGCTAAACTTCAAAGATTTAGTTAAGAACGCGCACCACCGAGCACATGTGCGCCAAACACAGAACGCAATGAAATAGGAGCGCAATAACTAAAATATACATTTTGCTGAAATATTTGTAGTTGGAATATATAAATGTGACATATGTAGAATTTTAAACCTACAAGTAAGTGTATTTGTATGATAGCACAAATTGTAAAGTGACTGTAATGGGGTAGTCAAAATAGCATTTTACTCAATTAGTCTGTGCTTTTTTTTTACTTTCATTATTAGTTTTAAATTTAACTTCTGCTTTAAAAGCCTTGTTTTGTTTTAAGATTACAGTGTTAGAATGTTAGGTGATGTTAACCCTTTTTTTGCTCATAATATATGCCTACATGGTAACATTAACTTTATTGGTTTATTTGTTTAATCCAAATACAAAATACCGAGATATATACCGCATACCGCAAATCAGCCAAAAAATACAGAGATCTGAATCTTTGCTCATATGGCCCAGCCCTAGTGACCCATACTTGGAATTAGGGCTCTGCATTTACCCATCCAAAGTGCACACACACAGCAGTAATCACACACACCGTGAACACACACCCAGAGCAGTGGGCAGCCATTTATACTGCGGTGCTCGGGGAGCAGTTGGGGGTTCGGTGCCTTGCTCAAGGGCACTTTGTCGTGTTATTGAGGGTGGAGAGAGTGCTGTACATTCACTCCCTCACCTACAAGTCCTGCTGGCCCGAGACTCGAAGCCACAACCTTTGGATTACGAGTCCGACTCTCTAACCATTAGCCCACAACTTAAACAACTATAAATGACTATGTATACATATATACTGTTATATGCTATAAATGCACTCAAAAATGAAAGGTTTTAAAGTATTCTTAGTAGAAAGATCTAGATATATTCAGTATAGTAACCCTGTAATGACTGCGCTTTGTTTACTTACTCCTTCACCGCTCTGCCCAGCGAGCATCTCCTGCAGAGCCCGCACTGAGAGAGACTGCTCCAGTACAAAGTTACAGATGCATAGGTCAGGAGGAAAATACTGTGGAGAGAGAGAGATATATTGTGGGTGTAGTAAAATCATTAGTCCCAAATAGATGTTCTGTCCCTATCGATACTACACTTCGTACTGCATCTTATTTAAGACGCTAGGGGGAAACTCCTTTTTCTCTGATACTGAAGCCTTTTTTTACTAATGCAGTGTAACTGCACTGCCATTGATTTGTGCAGTGCCCTAAAAATGTACCAATGTCTCGGCAGCGGAGCTGCACAGCCTATGGCTGGAAAGCCCGAAAGCCTGTCAGAATAGGCAAAGCATCTGGCTATATAATATGGGCATTCACCAAGGCACCTCAGATTTCTTCTCTACAAGACTCGAAGCCTTCGCTGTTGAACAAGCCATTGCAGGAGATCCAGACCTCACTCTGCTCGGCCGACTCGCCGCTTCTTAGCAGCCTGCAGCAGCTGGTCCACGGATTCCCTGCCATTATCCAGCAACTCTCTCTTCAGAGAACTCCTCTGAAAGAGCTAATTTCTTCGAGTTGTTGCAAATGCCACAGTTTTTGTCACTCCTGCAGGGCTCCCCTGCACGCCGCTGACAAACCCTCCCAGGGACCTGCAGGGAAAAAGCAGCGGGCAGAGGTTTTCAGCGCTCGGAGATGAGTGGTACGCCGGCTATACAGTTTTCACCCGTTCTCTTCACCCGCCCGGACCAGCATACCTCTGTGGCTGCGAGCGATCTGGTCTCATTCGGTGGAAGCAATGATGGATGACAGCCTGTCATTGGCAGCTTCAGATGCGGAGGAGGTGTCGGGCTTGTACCACCCGCCCGCCCCTTGTATTCTGTGCAGCCCAGCGCATCCAGCACCACCATGGATGCCGATATTATCTGTCTAATGCTGTGGAGGAGCTGGGTTTGGAATGGTCTTCCCCAGAGGAACCTGGATGAATCGTACTTGCTGGGGCGTCACCAGGCCCCTCGTCAACGAGCTTCACCATTCTTCCCAGAAGTCCACAGCGAGATCACCAAATCTTGGCGTAAACCCTACTCGCCTACATGCCTCTTCTTCCTCCGCCCTCACTTCAGTCGACGGTGCAGAAGAAAAAGTATATGACAGCCTGCCTCCCCTGGATGAGTCATCTCTGCCCGCCCACGGTCATTGGCTGGAAGGCAAAAGCCGCCCACGGCAGATCCATGGCCTGTTTAGTGGTGTTCGAGCGCCATGTGTGGTTGAACCTAACGGAGACGAAGGATGCGGATAAAGTCCCCTTCGTCGACTCCCTGGTCTCCCCAACCGGCCTGTTTGGTCCTGCAGTAGAGGGCTTCACTGAACGCTTCACAGCCACACAGAAGTCATCTCAGGCAATGCAACACTTCTTGCCTAAGCGCTCCAGCTCTGCAGCTGCTTTTAGTCGCAACAAGATGGCGCCGACTCAGCAGCCAGCGAAAGCCATGCCACCAGCTGTTTAGCCAGCCAACAGGAAGAGGAAAGGGCTAAGTCCCACTGCAGCCAGACCACCCCTCAAAAAGCCTCTGTTATGCCTCCAAGCGCCCCACCCCGTTCAGTTCCGAATGCGGACGGCAGAGTGTTTGTGAAAAATTCTATGCTGTGAACATTGGGTCCTTTCACATAGCGCCCACACAGCCAATCACTGTTATAGCGTGAAAATCACATCCAGATAGCCCCCCACCACAAGCGGTTCTTGAGATTCGCCTTCGAGGGAGTGGCTTATTAATACACGGCCCTCCCCTTTGGGTTGTCCCTGGCTCCCCGCACTTTTACGAAGTGCATGGATGCGGCTCTTTCCCCACTGAGACAGATGGGAATCCACATGCTGAATTACCTCGACGACTGGCTCATTTTGGCCCAGTCGGAGGACGAGCTTCTATCTCACAGAGCTGGGCTCCTCAGCCACTTAGAGTGCCTAGGACTCAGGGTAAATTTTGCCAAGAGCGCACTGTCCCCCAGCCAATGAATTTTGTTCCTGGTAACAGTTATCTACTCAGCCCGAATGAGGGTGGTAGTCACGCCAAACGTTCACTGGCCATTCAGCAGCTTGCGGCTTCATTCAAACTCTGAGTCCCTCGCCCTCTCAAATCGTTTCAAAGGATGCTTGGCCTCATGGCCTCAGTGTCTTCGTTACTTCAGTTGGGCCTGCTTCACATGCGGCCCCTTTGGTACTGGCTAAAACCTTGAGTTCCTCCACATGTTTGGCAGCTCTGGCCTTTGGTAAAACCATCAGTGGATGGAACGGGGTGTGCCCCTGGTCTACAGAAGCGAGGTGATCTCGACAGACGCCTCCAACTTAGGTTGGGGGGCGCTGTGCGATGGCAAACCGGCTTTTGGCCTCTGGTCGAAAAAGGAAGGTCACCTTCACATCAACTGCCTGGAAATGCTGGCAGTATGTTTGGGCCTTCGCACTTTTCTGTTGTACCTGAGGGGGCATCACGTCTTAGACCGTTAGGACAGTATGACGGTGGTGTCCTATATAAATTGCCACAACGGTCTTTCCTCGAGGCGCCTCTTTATTCTAGCAGAGTGCCTCTTGAGGTGGGCTCAGCTCAACTTGCGCTTGCTCAGAGTGCCGGGCAAACTAAACCTGGGAGCAGACATGCAATCTCGGAGCAATGTCCCCTCAGACGAAATATGGGGAATCTTCAGCAGGCCAGAGGTCGACCTCTTCGCCTCAGAATATTACACTCACTGCCAAACTTATTTTTTAAAGGAAAGGGACGCGTTGCCCCACGACTAGCCCAACCTCCTCCTTTATGCCTTTCCCCCGATCGCCCTGATCCCGCAGGTAATCAGGCGAATCAGGGAACAGAAGCACAGAGTTCTGTTAGTAGCCCTGCTCTGGAGGAATCACCCCTGGTTCGTGGAGCTGTCTCGTCTGCTCACTGCAGCTCTGTGGCCCATTCCCCTGAGACGAAACCTCCTCTCTCAAGTTTTATGAGACATATCGTAGATATTGTCCTTCCTGCAAGAGCTGTTGGAAAAGGGTCGCTCCCCTTCCACGCTCAAGGTCTATGTAGCAGCTATAGCAGTCTCACACGCTGCTATGGATGGCCAATTATTGGGCAGGAACAACCTGGTTGTTCGTTTCTTGAAGGAGTCTAGGAGGTTCAATATACCACGCCCTTTCACCGTCCCGACATGGGATTTGCCCACAGTGTTGCTACAGTATGTTGACCTTCGTCCCCTGACGCTTTTGGTAAAACGTAAATTACTCAAGGCCAGGTCGACCTCTATGAGTTTGACCCTATAACCTTCTGCAGGGCTTCCCTGTACAATACTTGGTCCCTCTGGGCCCCTCTTGGTGCCTAAGGCAAGTTCAAGTGTTGGTCGTTCCTCTAGCATAGACACGGCGAGAATATACTGGTTCCCCTAGCGTCTTAAATAAGATGCAGTACGAAGTGTAGTTTCGATAGGGAACTTACTCGGTTCCCTGAGATATGGAACGAGCACTGCGTACTTTGCCGTGCTATGCGGCTGCACGATTCAGTCGTCGCTTCAGGCGAAGTAACCTGAGGAGCCTTGGCGAATACCCGCATTATAAAGCCAGATGCCCCGCCCATTCCGGTTGGCTTTTTCGGGCTTTACAGCCATAGGCTGTGCAGCTCTGCTGCCAAGCCATTGGTTCATTTTCAGCACACTTCACAAACCAATGGCCATGCAGTTACACTGCGTTATTAAAAAAAGGCTTAAGTATAGGAGAAAAAGGAGTTTCCCCCTAGCGTGTTAAATAAGACCGTATCTCAGAGGACATTAATTTGCCATTAATTTGATGTATTGCTAGAGGACAACATATCAAAGGCAAATATTTGCAAGTCTCCCTGCTTCACTCTACATTTATTTTTAACCATGCAATTTTCTTTACACATAAAGAGGTACAGTGTTTAAAGTATTCCTTAATCAGCATACTGAACAAAAACATATTGTGCAATACTACAATTATGCACTTGTAGATTTTAGCTGTCTAAAGCTGTTTTCTAAACTGTTTTGCTTCAATCTCTGCATTGTGGATTGTGTGGGAAGGTTTAGGGATATTGAAGCAGTGATTGGTTTCTCAGAACACATGGGGCTTTACCTTCGCCTCTGATGTCGGCTCTAGATAACACAAGCGGTTGCCAAGTCCCTCTGCTGAAAGGCAGAATTTGCGATTCTCCTTCTGAATGGCGGCGACACACTGCAGCACCACCTCATCATTCTGTCAAGATAAAAACAATACATTTAACATATGCTTAAAAGCAAAAAACACTCCAAACACTTTCACTCAATGTAGTCCCAAAACCTTAACACAACTTAAATCCGAAGTGTGTCATTTCTGTGAAAACCAACATCACCAAACGGCACAGAAAAATAAGGTCTGTTTTCAAACAGGTTTCCTAGCCACTCCCTACCTGCTATTGGCTAGCCAAATAAATAATGCCGCCCGAAACTCGCACCATTGGCCGAGCCTCTGTCGCCGTGTCAAGGCCACCATTTACTTCAAACAAAATCAGGCCGAAATGAAGTTTCTTCTGAGTTAGTTTCGGCAGTCCGGAACAGCTCACAAAAGCAAACTTTCTGGGGGAGTTCGTTTTGGCTCCTAAACACCTTTGAGCTACCATTGGTCCATGGCGATTACACAATTGGTGGGTGTGTTTTTTTTCCCGGTTTGTTTCTCATTCCACAAAAGTCAGGCAGGAGAACAACATTACCAAGTCACAGCAACATGAATACACTGTGTCGAATAGCTGAGCTGCCACAAATATATCCGCACCTGTACGATTGCTCGCGGAGAGACATTAAAGATTCAGAGAAAGCATTTCATTTCTAGAAAGAAACTGCAACAAAGCTTGGTGTCAAATATGAGTTATGCAATAAGCGACGTAGAGAAACATCAGATACAAGTTTTCCAAAGCCATGAAAGGAATGAAAGGAAAGAGTAAAGATATAAGGTAGCAAATACCAAATACATGTTTCAAATAAATGTTATACCATACTGCTGCTGCTGTTGTTGTTCTTTCAATAAGTGAATTTAAAGGGTATACAATAAATGAAATGCCAAACGAACATTCAATAATAAACCTTTCTTTTATCAAATCATGACACCAAATAAAATATAAAAAGGAGTAATAGTTTATCCAGTTTAATAAAATAAATGAACACTAATAAAATAAATTAACAAACAGGTTTGTGTTATTGATATGACTCCTATATTTGTTTTCCACATCTTGCTAAAGTGTTCAGACTATGAGCCATTCACACTTAAAAGACTGATTATGGAAACGGGATGGTTCTGTTGTATTGCAAACATGATACTTGACACTGAACTGCTGCTAATCATTATTCTTTTGTCTATAATATTCTGACCATTGCTACCTGTCTCACAGCTAGATACACCATCATTGCATAGTTGTTTTGTTTAGGGCATATGCGTGAGCGGCTAGACACGTTTACATTCATGTATACCCCGCCTCAAGCAGGTGTTGGAATGTTCGAAAACAGTATATCATCGCTCAGCCGTTTCAAACTTTTTGCCCCCAAACGATTAATGAAAACAAATTTGAAGAATATCGGGGCCTTCAGGCTGGTTGAGAAGCTTAAAAGGAGCAATTTTTGATAGCGCCTTGGTTTCTACACTTTTTAGGGAAATTAGTCTAGAATTCAATTACTTATAGTTAGTCACATATTAAGAAGGGAAATGAGAATGTTTTCTAAAAAATACACATTTCAGTTACACAATGTTTAACAGCAGCAATGTTGATAGCTAACATAGCTATCAATAGCTAAACACGTGAAATATAAAATAAAATTGATGCAAATAAAATAGCTACAGATATAAAAAAAGCACTTGAAAAAAATGAACTTGTCAGGTCATAATACTTTAAATTATTTAATTATGTAACAGAAAAATAGCTCAAAACTGTCACTGGAGGAAAGGAAGAAGAGTGGAGAGACTTATGTCATTAGAATCCACAATCAATCTCTGCACATCCTCATTCTCTGTGAGGAGGAAAATATTGATTTCGGTCTAATTTGCGTTTCCTTTTCTTGTGTGCCAGCTCACGTATCACATTAATCCTAGCTGATGGTTGCCATGGTTCTGAACTTCTGATGAATACCATCAGAGCTGTAACAATTCCTTAACACAGTCATGGTGTGTAAGTTCATATTTTATATATTTCATTCATCAGGTTTAAGATCCACTAATGAGATGAGTGCTAGCAAGTACATCCAGCATTCTGAATACATACATAATAGCCTGTGTGTATTTGGGCTTGAGTTATACTAATTAAAATGGGCTGTCTAGCTCTGCTGTCTAAGCTATGCTAAAAGTGAAGATTAACAACAGGAACTCTGTTACTTACAGTAAATCAGTGGAGAGCCTAGTAACATATCACAGATGCCAAACTAACAGCTGATGTAAACAAATAAGCCTACATTATCTTAGATTAAACTCTATTCATTAACCAGTTTAGTCTGGACCAAAAAGCAATACTACCATAAAAAAAATTTGGGTCAATAAGATTAAAGTTTTTTAAGTACGTTTTTTTTTATTTAGTGATCAATTAAAAATGAAATGCATACATGGAAAAGACAGAATCATGATTCATACAGTATATGAATGGATTTTTACATGCACCCCTACTTTTCTTCCTCTTCTCTAAAGCAGCGCTGCATGGCCTCGCCCCCTTCATTGCATGTTCCCGGGGTCGGGGTTTATCTGGGTTTATGATGTCACTAACCCGTAATTATTCCGCTGTATTCCCTTACCAGCCGTTCGCTTTAGGCGATGCTATGCTAATTCTGTAAAAGACAATTTCTCCCTTTGCATTGAACTTTGCAAAATTGCACTATTACAAATTGATTTTGATTTGTGCTGACCTACTTTCTATGATTCTGTGACATTCCACGTTATACAATAAATTAAATTTGTATGACTGGATTCTGCAATTCCATCTGTATTTTCCACATCGTGGAAATCATAGGGCCGTAGTGGTATGATTCTTGCCTAGATCGTGAGCAGTCACATTGCTCTTGTATATCAGTGGACGCATATCATAACTGGGGTGCATTTTATTTAGTGATTTCACTGGAACAGAGAGCAGACCACATAGCAGATTTGTTGTCTAATGTATGTAGCAAACTGACATTATATGCAAATATGTTTGAATCAAGTACATTTTCTGAATGGAGCTGGAATGCATGTATTGTATCTAAATTTAAGCCTACAAAACGGACAAATTGCCAGCAAATAACCTGAAACAAATATTTTCAATGCTCACCTTTTCACTGACAAATTGAAGTATCAGTCTTGTATTTGATTTTAAATAATAATCCATAGATCAATCAAGGCTGCTGAGCAAGAAAAGTTTGAGATCCTGAGATGGATCTTTTCACAGTGGAAAATAAACCAAGTCAAACTGTTAATGTTGGGTCCAACCATAAAGTCCAACTGATTAACCCTTTTATATACTGCTGCAGACTGATCAAATCACAAGATGAGTGTTTTGGTTTTGTCCATCGAGTGAAAGTCAATAAATTTTAGTGTTGTTTTGGACCTCACTGAAAAATACAATTATTTTTTAATATTCATTAGTGTTCCACAGAAGAAATCAAGTCATAAAAGTTTGGAACAACGTGAAAGTGAGTACATTTTCATTGTAGGACAAACAATTCCCTTACCATAATATCAGCATAATATAATGTACAATAGTGCCACTTTGCAAACAATTATATAAATATGCAATATGCATATGCAATATGCAAATTAAATCATATTTATTAAACTATATATGCATACAGTATGTGAACCTGGACCACAAAACCAGTCATAAGTAGCACAGGTATATTTGTAGCAATACCCCCAAAACATTTATTTTATGCCAAAAATCATTAGGATATTAAGTAAAGATCATGTTCCCTGAACATATTTAGTAAATTATCAACCGTAAATATATCAAAACTTAATTTTTGAGTAGTAATATGCATGGCCAAGAACTTAATTTGGACAACTTTAAAATGACAGATTGCTGTATCCAGCTGTATCTCCAAATAATATCCTATGCTAACAAACCAATCATCAATGGAAAGCCTATTTATTCATCTTTCAGATTTTAATCCAGATTTTTCTGATCCAGGGTCACATATTATCATATATTCTGTGCACAACATTTAAATAAATATGGTTATCTGTGCTTCGTTATTTCTCTCTCTATATATCTTCTACTTGTTATATTTTTTCCAATAAAAGCTTATTTTGATCCAGACAGCATTAGGATTTTGGGATGAACTATTCCTTTACCATTTACCATAAAACATAATTTTAAGTATCATGTTCAACTGTGCAACACATCACATATGCAATATTCAAAATCAAACGGATTTGTTAAACTGCATACATACTGTCACAAGTTATGTGCACTTTGCACATAAAACACATGTACTGTATATAGGTATATCTGTGCTTTGGGTATATATTCTATATACAGTGGGGCAAAAAAGTATTTAGTCAGCCACCAATTGTGCAAGTTCTCCCACTTAAAAAGATGAGAGAGGCCTGTAATTTTCATCATAGGTATACCTCAACTATGAGAGACAAAATAAGAAAAAAAATCCAGAAAATCACATTGTAGGATTTTTAAAGAATTTATTTGCAAATTATGGTGGAAAATAAGTATTTGGTCACCTACAAACAAGCAAGATTGCTGGCTCTCACAGACCTGTAACTTCTTCTTTAAGAGGCTCCTCTGTCCTCCACTCGTTACCTGTATTAATGGCATCTGTTTGAACTCGTTATCAGTATAAAGACACCTGTCCACAGCCTCAAACAGTCACACTCCAAACTCCACTATGGCCAAGACCAAAGAGCTGTCAAAGGACACCAGAAACAAAATTGTAGACCTGCACCAGGCTGGGAAGACTGAATCTGCAATAGGTAAGCAGCTTGGTGTGAAGAAATCAACTGTGGGAGCAATTATTAGAAAATGGAAGACATACAAGACCACTGATAATCTCCCTCGATCTGGGGCTCCACGCAAGATCTCACCCGTGGGGTCAAAATGATCACAAGAACTGTGAGCAAAATCCCAGAACCACACGGGGGACCTAGTGAATGACCTGCAGAGAGCTGGGACCAAAGTAACAAAGGCTACCATCAGTAACACACTGCGCCAGGACTCAAATCCTGCAGTGCCAGACGTGTCCCCTGCTTAAGCCAGTACATGTCCAGGCCCATCTGAAGTTTGCTAGAGAGCATTTGGATGATCCAGAAGAGGATTGGGAGAATGTCATATGGTCAGATGAAACCAAAATAGAACTTTTGGTAAAAACTCAACTTGTCGTGTTTGGAGGAGAAAAGAATGCTGAGTTGCATCCAAAGATCACCATACCTACTGTGAAGCATGGGGTGGAAACATCATGCTTTGGGGCTGTTTTTCTGCAAAGGGACCAGGACGACTGATCTGTGTAAAGGAAAGAATGAATGGGGCCATGTATCGTGAGATTTTGAGTGAAAACCTCCTTCCATCAGCAAGGGCATTGAAGATGAAACGTGGCTGGGTCTTTCAGCATGACAATGATCCCAAACACACCGCCCGAACGAAGGAGTGGCTTCGTGAAGCATTTCAAGGTCCTGGAGTGGCCTAGCCAGTCTCCAGATCTCAACCCCATAGAAAATATTTGGAGGGAGTTGAAAGTCCGTGTTGCCCAGCGACAGCCCCAAAACACCACTGCTCTAGAGGAGATCTGCATGGAGGAATGGGCCAAAATACCAGCAACAGTGTGTGAAAACCTTGTGAAGACTTACAGAAAACGTTTGACCGCTGTCATTGCCAACAAAGAGTATATAACAAAGTATTGAGATGAAATTTTGTTATTGACCAAATACTTATTTTCCACCATAATTTGCAAATAAATTCTTTAAAAATCCTACAATGTGATTTTCTGGAATGTTGTTTCTTATTTTGTCTCTCATAGTTGAGGTATACCTATGATGAAAATTACAGGCCTCTCTCATCTTTTTAAGTGGGAGAACTTGCACAATTGGTGGCTGACTAAATACTTTTTTGCCCCACTGTATACTCTGTCTACTTACATATTTTTTTGTTTATTTTTGGCAATAAAAGATCATTCTGATTCTGAATAATACACAGCATTAGAATAAGTGAGACAAATGTTTGTGTTTGGGATTACACACAAACAGGGATATGCAGATGTATGCATCTATTTACGATACAGTGTTATACACTAATGCAGTGGAGTGGTCTTTATCTAAAAGAGGAGATCTTCCCTTTCTTAGGTCCCATCTAGATCCCCTGCCAAGGAATCTGGTGAATCTGCAGCAAAGTGATCCAGGGGAGATCCGCAAAGCCATCTGCAAAACAGCTAAGGGGCAGAGTCACAATCTATCTATAGGGGTGTTGCCTGTTTAAGGATGTGGGGGGTGGGGTGCGTCCACTCTTAATCACAAGGGCAAGAACCAGAATTCTCCAAAGTCTCTGTTATGTGTCTATATTCTGAACGCATGACTGCCTGGACCTTCTGCCAAACCAATCTGTGCCTGACAGACCGACCCTATTCAAGCCAACGTGGCTGTGAGTTTAAACACAAGTGCAGCAGAGAAATGTGGGTTGCTACACCCCCCTCCTTCACCAAGCTCAGTTTGTGTCTTTAAGGACATGAACAGGTGTGGGTGTGTGGCCTGAAGACTTCACGGACTGTAACCCGAGAGGTTCTGATGGGCTCTGGTGGTGCCAAATAAATGCTCACCCGGCCCTGCCACTGACATGAACTTGAAAAAAGATGAATACACAAAATTGCCCCTCCCACAATGCTATTTTGAAATGTACGCACATGCTCAGTCAGCCCAGGCCTCGAACACTGCAGAATGTTTCAGTCGCCTGAAAGATGATGTTTCTGTGACTCCAAACATCATTTTAAGTACAGTGAGTTCTACAAGTCTGAGGCCACTAGGGACGATGCTTTTTTATTAAATGCAAATTTTATATTAACAGCATAACAATTTGAGTTAAAATGTACATGCTTATTTGATGAGTAATTTGATGTTTAATTTTGGCTAAAATACACACACACACACATATATGCAACGCAGCACAAACAACGTAACAGACATTGTGCTGTCTGCCCCGCGATAACCTCCCCTTGCTGGGGTGCGTCAAAGACGATGATCTTGTATCGACGATAGCCAGAAATATATTCAAAAACATCAATTATTGGCCATATTAAGAGTATATGCCATTTACAATTAATGTAGGCCTGTTACATTCTTATTTTATTAGACCTATTATTATTATGATGTTACTTTTATTATTACATTAAAAGTACAATTAATTTGCCCCTCAATAATTACCGCATAACTGAGATTAGATTAGATTAGATAAGATTAGGCTATTTACTCCTCAATTAAAATGTTTTTTAAAAAGGTATTTTAAAACAGGTCTATTAGGCGATGGCTACCTACAATGAATTATAGTCCTATAATTAAAATATTAACACCGCAGTCATCAATAAAAATCAGTGAAATAAAAAGCTTTTATTTCAAGCACCGACTTTCAAGAACAACCTGTTTAACACAAAATCAATTTCTTCTCATATTTTTCTTCACTATGTACTGGTCACAAGAGAAATATTAAGAAAATAAATGAAAACAGATATAGGCTATACCGCTATCAGCATGTTGAAGTAGATTCGTCTCTCTTTGTCTCTTAGAGAATAAGCGGCATCAGATGCCGAATGCTCCATCATTACATTTTAACTTTCACTTTCTGCTTTTAGTGAAATGACCAGTTCTTCTTCTCCTTAGCCCAGGTAAGACGCCTCTGACGACAACTGTAGCCAAATTCCTTGACCCCAGCCTCAGTCCATTCCTTGTGAAGTTCACCCAAATTCTTGAATCAATTTTGCTCGACAATCCTCATAAGGCTGTGGTTCTCTCGGTTGGTTGTGCATCTTTTTCCTTCCACTCAACTTTCTGTTAACATGCTTGGATACAGCACTCTGTGAACTGCCAGCTTCTTTGGCAATTCATGTTTGTGGCTCTCCTTGTGAAGGGTGTCAATGATGAACTGTCAGATCAGCAGTCTTCCCCGTGATTGTGTAGCCTAGTGAACCAAACTGAGAGACCATTTTGAAGGCTCAGGAAACCTTTGCAGGTGTTTTGAGTTGATTAGCTGATTGACATGTCACCATATTCTAATTTGTTGAGATAATGAATTTGAGTTTTTTTTTTAAATGTGAGCCAAAATCATCACAATTAAAAGAACCAAAGACTTAAACAACTTCAGTCTGTGTGCATTGAATTTATTTAATACACGAGTTTCACAATTTGAGTTGAATTACTGAAATAAATGAACTTTTCCACGACATTCTAATTTATTGAGATGCACCTGTATGTATATATATATATATATATATATGTAAATAATATTTTCCACCGCTTCAGACTTCAGACTCCACTGACAACTTGTAAATATAAAAATGCCATTGATCATTGATCATCATTTCATGATGCTCTCACCTAAAGATGGTTCTTTGTCTTTTGCTCATCTCAGCTAATCTCTTATTCCTTAAATAACTCAAATTCATTGCCAGCTACTGCACTTTACCAAGCAGGTGGCTCACGCTCCTGTATGTGACAGCTTGATGAGATGGTTGAATGAGTCCGCATCTTTATCACCTCCATATCTGCATCCGGTTAACTTGCAAAATCCTTCAATAATGCTCTATGAGAAAAATATGCTCACCTTGAACTAAAAGTAAAAAAAGCTACAAAGGCTTTCTCAAACTTTTAAATGCCAAATACATCATTTATGAACTGTTGAAGTTGTTATTTCATATTTTTTAATTCATATTAAGTTGTGAAGTGCTACACTAACCACAAACATAAAGCAAGATCAGAGAAGATGTTATGGGAGTAGTTTAATTTCTATCTATCTATCTACTACCTCCACACCCAACAACAATTGCCCCACCCAGGATATCTGTCCGCCCACCTAGCAAGAATCCTATTAGCAAATCTAATCCTATTTCTTGACATTGTCTTAAACTGAGATTTCTCATTCACAATTCAAGAATTTTCCACAGAGCCCATCTGAGACTGAGAAACTCTTATACAGAAGCACTGTGTGCAAGAATCACTTTTTGTGCTTATAAAATCCATGTCTAACTATGGATGAATGATTCTAATTTAATGTATCTAGTTTCACACTTCAAACTGAATTCATTGCAGACATAAAGAGGTAGTTAATTGAAATTAGAGTTTGTTTCGTACACAAATTATTCTTTGCCTGATTGATCAGACCCTCGAAGAGCCAGCATCTTTCACATAAGATCCGAAGTTACAAAGCAAATGTATAACACAAGAGGCCATTCAGAGAAAATCGATAAAAAATGCAAAAGCCTTTTCACCAGTGCTGTCAAACATCCTTACAGAGACGTTTCCCTCTTGACTCCTTGAGTGACACAGCAGAAGGCATGCTGTGATGTTTTAAAGCAGTCTGAGAGCACTGATACAAATCTGATTGGGTCAGGGAGACAAGCTTTAGGGTGTTTGAGACCGAGAGATTCACAAACAGCAAGAACTGTGCCTTCTGCTACAGCCAAATTACAAATTGTATTACTCTGCAATCTAGGCTCACTTAGCATGCACACTGCTGGGAAAAAAATAGCCTCACGCAATATAAAATGGCTTGCATGCATGCCAGAGTGACCTCCATCTACACTAACAAATGAATCCAGACAGACTCCCGGTAGTCAGAGATATCTCTGGATGTGGATAAAATACTGATGCATCAAATGAGGTTTGGACAGAGACGAAGGTCTGAACTCTGAGTTCACTGACTACGGCTGGAGGAGCAATTAATGCACTGGGAAAGATCCCAAAATGCCATAATTTTCTCACATTCATGTTGTTCCAAATCCCTATAACTTTAATTCTAAATATTTTTAATAATCTATGCTATACTGCTCCCATATAATTGCATAGACACAAAAAGCACAATTTTAAAGAATATACTGAAATTTAAGTAATATGAATCAAGCTTTTAAAAATGGCTAAAAGTATAATACAAATATCATAAAGATAATCAATCATATAAGGCAAACAAACCAAAAATATGATTCATTATTCACTTAGTCAATATTCCCGTACCCTGCTGCCATTATGTGACTGGATCACTGAGTTTGTAAACATGAGAACCTAATCAGTTTGATTTTGTGCTCCTTGACAGCGCCCTCCTGTGCCTGCTCCTCGACAGCGCCCTCCTGTGCCTGCTCCTCGACAGCGCCCTCCTGTGCCAGCTCCAAGACAGCGCCCTCCTGTGGCCGCTCCTCGCAAGCTCTCTCCTGCTTCTCCGCTGGTCCCGTCCAGCTCTCCGTCGTTCCCGCTGGTCCCGTCCAGCTCCGCGCTGCCAGAGCGCCCCAGAGAGATTGCGCTGCCAGAGCGCCTCCTACAGTTTGCGCTGCCAGAGCGCCCCCGAGAGATTTGAGCTGCCAGAGCTCCCCCGAGAGATTGCGCTGCCAGAGCGCCCCCGAGAGATTGTGCTGCCAGAGCGCCCCGAGAGATTGTGTTGCCAGAGCGCCTCCAAGACGCTGCGCTGCCAGAGCACCCCCGAGACGCTGCGCTGCCAGAGTGCCCCCGAGACGCTGTGCCTCCCGAGCACCGCCGAGAGTCCACTCTTCCCGAGCGCCCTCCAGTGCCGGCCCCTCGCCAGCGTCCTCCAGTGCCTGCTCCGTCCAGCTCTCCAGAGCCCCTGCTGGACCCGTCCAGCTCTCCAGAGCCCCTGCTGGTCCCGTCCAGCTCTCAAAAGCCCCTGCTGGTCCCATCCAGCTCTCAAGAGCTCCTGCTGGCTCCGTCCATCTCTCCAGAGCCCCTGCTGGCTCCGTCCAGCTCTCCAGAGCCCCTGCAGGCTCCGTCCAGATCTCCAGAGCCCCGGCCGGCTCCGTCCAGCTCTCCAGAGCCCCTGCCGGCTCCGTCCAGCTCTCCAGAGCCCGGCTGGCTCCGTCCAGCTCTCCAGAGCCCCTGCCCGGCCTCCAGCCTCCAAAGCCCCTGCCGGCTCCGTCCGGCTCTCCAGAGCCCCTGCCGGTTCCGTCCCATGCTCCCCAGAGCACTCGGGATGAGGAAAATCCCCAAGAAAATTTTGGGGACTACCGCCATGGCCTCCCATGCTCCCCGCCATGGGCCTCCCCTGAGTCCCCGGATCCGCCATGGCCTCCTGAGTCCCGGATCCGCCATGGCCTCCCATGCTCCCGCTCCGCCATGGCCTCCCATGCTCCCCGCTCCGCCATGGCCTCCCGAGTCCCCCGGATCCGCCATGGCCTCCCGAGTCCCCGGATCCGCCATGGCCTCCTGAGTCCCCGGATCCGCCATGGCCTCCTGAGTCCCCGGATCCGCCATGGCCTCCTGAGCTCCCCGGACCGCCATGGCCTCCCGAGTCCCCTGATCCACCATGGCTTCCCATGCTCCCCGCTCCGCCATGGCCTCCTGAGTCCCCGGATCCACCATGGACACCCCAGCTCCCCGATCCACCATGGCCTCCCGAGTTCCCTGACCCGCCATGGCCACCCGAGCTCCACGCTCCGCCATGGCTGCCCAAGCTCCACCCTCCGCCATGGCCACCCGAGTCCCCTGACCCGCCATGGCTCCCAGAACGGGCGCCGCCCTGGAGGCCTCCTGTCCTGTCCTGCCCTGTCTCAGTGTCCCGTGAGGCCTCCAGAGCACCCACCCCCCCTCCCCGTTGGATGGTGTATGGTGCAGGACGCACCTTCCGGGAGGGGAGCGATATGTCACGCCCCTGGACTGTTTTGTTGTGATTTTGCTCCCCATGTGCTCCCTGTGACCTAGTTTCTCCCTCGTGTTGATTATTAATTTGATTCCAACTGTGTCTCCATAGTTCCCTCGTTACCCTGTCTTTAAAAGCCCCAGTCCTTCCAGTTAGTGTTTGTCGGTTGTTGAATGTCTTCCCTGCTGTTCCTACATCTCCTGTGTTCCATGTTGAATGATTAAAGCCTCTCGTTTTGTGAACTCCGTGTCTCCTCGTGCCTGACTCCCTGACTCCCGGGTCATTGTGACAATAGTGCACCACTCTTATAATGGACTACTTTTATGAAACGTTTTGACAACTCCTTATTCACATTAATTATAGCCTACAGCTCCAAGGTTTGGGGTAGGCAAGATTTTTAAATGTTTTTGAATAGCTTACCAAGACAGGATATTTTTGATTAAAAATACAGTAAAAACTGGGAAAAAATTTAAAATATTATTAAAATAAAAAACAACTGTTTTCTATATTAATATATTGTACAATGTACTTTATTCCAGCAATGGCAAAACTGAATTTTCTACAGGTATTACTCCAGGCTTCAGTGTCACAAGAGTCTTCAGAAATCATTCTAATGCTGATGTGGTGCTAAAGAAACATTTCTTCTTATTATTGATGTTGAAACTATGCTGCCTAAAATTGTTTGTGGAAAACCTGATACATTTAATCGGATTTAATCGGACCTTTTGAAAAGCAGTGTATTTCAGAATATTTTTCCAAAAAATACTTTTTGTGTTTTAGAGAAAAAAGAAAGTCAAGAAGGTGAATAAACATTACAGATTTGTAATTTACGTGTGAACTATCGCTTTAAGATTTTGCTTGGGTACTTCTTCTGACCAATGCAGTTGTGCTCTCCAGGGGCCCCAGCAAGGCCGTGAGGCCCGTGTGTAAGACAAGCAAAAGCTATGCCACATATGTGCTGACTTTGATGAGACAAGAATTCCTGTGTAATCCCGCTAAAACTAATTGCCTCAAGTGGATTGTATAACAGTTAACGAGCTCAACCTATACAACCATGGAATCCTGTCATATGAATAATACACCAAACATGCTCTACAAATGTTAGTGCAATAAAACCCACACAAACACTCTGAGTCTGAGCTCTTGTGTTGTCCTATAACACAGATGGCTTGTTACCTTTGGGATAAACCAATGCCAGAGGCCACAACAAGAGTAGTGAACTCAGTCTGGGTTCAATTAATCTGAAGGAAGCTCAATGAGCAGAGGCTGCCACATGAAGCTCATAGACCACACGAGTCACTCATCAGCAGCCTTACACAAACAGCACGGAAACACACACACACACACACACAATTCAATTCACATACTGCATATTTCAGCTGTTGCCCAAAGCTCTGTGGTTTACCTTTTACCTTGGGCGTCTCTCATTACTCATAGTCACTGAAGCTATCAACACTCAGCACAGCCCCAGTGATGGTGGAACAGTGAACTCAGATAAGCACAAAACGCTTTAAAATCTCCACCTCAATTGCTGATCAAAGATACATACACTAAGAGCTGTCAAAACAGCCCGTGTGCTGCAAGTGAACTAGTGTTAAAGGTTATCTCTAGAAGAGGTTTCCTAAACAGAACTTTTTTGAAGAAACAAGAAATGGAGGAACATTTGTGCTAACATGTAAACATATGCTGTTCAATTTGTGGTTAAAATAAATATAAAAAATGCTTATATATGTATTAAAATATCAAGATTTCTATATATGCATACTCATAACCGCCTTAATACAGGAGGTAAATAGCAAATCATCACTTAAACTTTATCAAAATTGTCTTTCCATGAAAAATGGCTAAAAACTTTTAGAGATTTGCACTTTTAAGGTTCGAGGTTCAAGGTTTGTTTATTCGTCACATACTAAATTATACAGGGTATAATCAGAAGTGAAATGTAAATCAAGTCAGGTCCGCTCAGTGGACAGTGCAAAAAAATGTAAATAATAATAAAATAAAAGTAACACAACACAAGAACATATATATAAATATAGGTAAAAACAAGAAGAGAAATAAAGAGTAAAATGTGCAATAGAATAAAAATTGCTAAACAAATAAGATGTGCAAAACAAATAAGATGTGCAAAACAGTATACTGGGACTTCATAAATAGTAATATGAACAGGGATAGTAATAACAACATAAAGAACAACAAACACCACCAACGCAACACTAAAATAACACACCAAAAGCACAACATGTAACAAAGTACCCAGTGTATATTAACAACAACTGTTAACAACAAAAACATCAATTCAAATGTATAAGCTAAGCAAACGTACTACGTTGAGTATATCATTTATATATGATGATGATGACGATGGATAATGCAGTGCCAACACCTAAAATACATTATGCTTTAACACAATGCTGCTTGATGAAAATAATTATGTGCAAACTACAACTCTATAATATAATTATTATTACAGTTTTGCCAAACAATTGATTACACATTTCCATTGTGAAATACAATATAAGAGAGAGATGTTATGCCTATACTCTTCATGCATAGATGACCTATATCTGCCACAGTCCTTTGAATGGCATTCAAGATGCATGAATAACTCTTATGTCAGCGTATACATGCATCTACTAATACCCACAATGTCTTACACATTTACATTTACATTTATGCATTTAGCAGACGCTTTTATCCAAAGCGACTTACAGTACATTCAGGTTAAAGATTTTTTTGTCAGTATGTGTGTTCCCACATATCAGTGCAATTAAAGTACATGAAGCCCATGAGGAGAAGTTAAGCAATTTACTCTTTTGGGGATAATTAAACTTGTTTAATGTGAGATAAAATAAGCATATTCTCATCAAACATTTGTAGTACTCAAAAACATAGCATGGAAAACAATCTAATAGCGTTAAATCAAATTCAGAAAATGACAAAAAAAAAATTGTGATTGCAAGGTAGTGAAACAGTACATTACTATGTAAAACCAATCAACCTATCAATAACATACAAATACATTAATCTCCAATCCAATTTACTATTTTTGTTAAAATAGCTAGTTGTAATGTAACATGTGTTTCTCTATTTTAAGTTACTTTAAGCTTGGCCTCCTGAGCTTCTAGCATTAAAAGTTTAATACTCACTATAAATTAATACTGAAGTCATCTGAGACCTTTTCACTGTAGTTGCAGAGAGAGAATGCAGAGTCAAATTTACAGTTTATAGCTAATATATTACAGTGCAGCCGTCATTATGCAGATATTATGCAGACCGCTTGATGACAATGCCACAATCAAGCTTTCCAGAGCACTGTGTAGTAAGCTGAGGATATGTTATACTAATGCGGATTCACAGTACTCTTTGCAGTATTTTTTAAATATCTTAGCACAAGTTGTGGTAGTAGTTGACTTTAAAATATGATACAGTGCAAATAAAAACAGTGTTGAAACATCATGGCCTGGCTTGTTAAACTAGCTGATGCAATGAACTATGGAGCAGGAGCCGGAGAACTGTGTGCGTATGTGCGGTGGAAGTATTAACTTTAAAGAGGCTAAATTTAAACCCTGGAATGCAGAAGGCTTCCAGAACAACATAAACTCCAAATAAGCCCAGTGCTACTGTACTGGCGAACTCTACATCTGGATTTATAGAAGTGTGCCTAAACAACACTCATAAGACCAACACTGCACATTGGACACTGTATTTCTTGCCATTTCTCTACAGAGAGCTGCTCAGTCTAAAGTCTGAGTCACTGCGAAACTATGTTTTTAGTTTTGTTTTTATTATTTACTTTTACAATAAATTATACATTTCCCCATGGGTGCTTACTTTACACTTTTTTATTACAACTTGATTATATGCCACCCACTATTGATGTCCTTCAGAGTAAATTCCCTTGATTATCTGAGCCTTCTATCTGATTTAATAACCAATTATTTTCTACCATTTACACAAAAAGAAGCCCAAGAGAACGAATAACATCCGGATGCATATAAAATGCCCAGTAACTGGAGTGTGAAAACCATGTGACTGCGCAGTCACCCAACAGCAAAGACAGAATTGGGACACCTTTCACAGAGGTCTAAGGTGCATTAATGTCTGCTATTTAGTGAGACTGTAACCTTCACTGCCAGGGTTCTCACTCTCACGCTTTAACAGGGAAGTGAGATGTCACACACCTGCCTCATGCAAGATGCTATAACAGACTGCAATAAATTGGTGTGATAGATTTGATGAATGTTGCATATGCAAAAGAAAACAATGCTGACAAAAATGAATCAAGGCAGCAACTCAATATATATTTTACACACGTTCTATTAGATATCTAAGTGGGGTACCCAATAGCTTTTTACGTGAGTATGCATACATGTATGTATTCTTTAAGGCACTGTGTTTCAACCAAAACTGTGACTTGTCTCAATAATGAACTATTTCATTAGATGTCATGGGGCCTTTTACACAGTTGAGTTAAGGCTGCTCTGTGCCTGCTCAAAATTCTGTATAAAAAGGTAGATAAAATCCAGACTAATTTATTCCTGCTCCGAGCTACTTTGGCCCTGAATATTAAAGCATACAGATGTAACTTTTATGTAAATGCATTTATGCCACCTCTGTCTGAGCAGCATTAAACAGTCTGTGTTAAGATACCAAAATGCCAATTCAGAAGCACTTCTATACCATCTTTGCAGAGTAAATTTGGCAATAGTTGTGGAATCTGTACATAGCTACAGGTAACTTTATCTATTGTTTATGCATATCATATGAATTAACTAGGAAAATAATTAACAAAATATTTATTTGTTCAGAAATCTAAAAACAATACAAAAAAATCAGAAATGTTCAAAAAAACATACATTAGCTTGTCACTGATAATCACAAAGGCTGGTACAATGCCCCATCGAGACACCCTATTTGTATGCAAAATATACTGATCACAATTTAAAATATTAGCTGCTGAAATTGAAAATGTGATTTTTCAAAACTGCAGTGAAGAAATAATAAAATAATGAATTGCTTTGTAAATAATGCACTGTGCATGTCCATTTACACTCTCCACAATTTAAACTATTTTACATTGTATGATTTTTAGAAAGTTGGTGTCATATCAAATCAAACTTGCTAAAAATGCTATTTGCACTATATTGCTAAATGGCGTGGAAAATAGTGCAGCTGTACAGTAAGCAACATGGGACACAACTACAGTACTTGCAGACCTGAGTAGATGGTGGGATTTGTGACTACCCCAGCAAGTTTGGGATGTTTGCAATTTTAGGTCTCTTTTGTTCAAATAAATGTAGAACATAAAAAATCATGCTGAAGAAAATGCTGCTTGGATTGAGTGTGCTTGAAAATGCTGCTTGGACAGCCTTTAAAATATGGTAAGGAGACCACACAACACCTTTACCCAACCGTCTCTACATTTTTATAACTAACTAACTCCAGTGTGACAGTAATTCACACCACGCACGGTGTCATATATCATATCGTTTACACAGGTAACTGACATGCGCCACGGCATTCATGTAACCAATCTGCGTCCAACACAGAAATAGAAAAGCCCTAAAGAAGGTGAGAGGATCGTATCAAATGTGATCGCGTGTGGGAGGTCTTTATGAACACACAAACGAGGCACTTCTTTATGGAATGAAAAATACTGCAGATTTATGCTCGACAAACAGCGCACGAGCGCCAACTGGATTTATTTACTAATCGCGCGCTCAGTAAGGCGTTGGAGACAATTACAACAAACACAAACACATATTTATTCCTTCTTAGACAGACATGAACATCACACTTTGCCTAAAATTAAAGTGCCATAAACATAATTTGCCCTTGCACCTGCCTGATGCTCATTGAATTCCCATTCACGCGCGTTGACTACAGGTGGAAGTTCCAAATAAGGGAATAATACTCTAAATAGCAGCTAATAAGACATATTGCTATTATATATGCGTAAGGATGCTAAATAAATCAATATGACCCCTAAGAGAAGCCCAACAGCGTTGCTTTAAACCCGGTGTACGAGCCAACATTTTTGATGTCTCAGCATTACAGTCTTTATAGTAATTAATCATTAAGAATGCGTCAAAAAACAATATACTGCATTTGCAAAATAAAGAAGGAGGTTTTTTACTTACAGTTCGTAAGAACTGAACCTCATCTTCCCCTTCACCACCTTCGGCCATGGCTGTAGAAGAGCCTGCCTAGACTCCGAAAGCCACCACTGACAGCAGGCAGCGGAGCGGTGCTTCTCCTTTCCTGCCGATATTAGCATAGCGCTCCATCCACAGCCATATAGGGGAGAGCGGGCAAGCCCACTGCCGCTGCTGTCACTCACTCTCTCACTCTCAGTGCCAGCGGAGCACCATCACGAGGACGAGCGCATCTGCATCACTTGCGATGCTTCTATCAGACGGAAAATATAAGTGGGTTAAGTCAGCATGGAAAATGACTCTGTGTTTGCTACTGCAATATTAAACGTCTCTCACAAGCAGGCTTCACATGTTGAATGTGAGAAGGAATGACGCTGTTAACACTTTTTGGCATAATTAAAAGCCACTGGGACAGTGTTATAAGGGCTACACAACATAACAAAATTATTATTGCATTTTACTTGGTTATTATGACCATGAAGCAAGACTGAAACTAATAGACTCATGTTATTTCTAGATAAAAGCATTTGAGCTCTTTCAAAACTAAATTCAATGTATTGTTGATGTACTTAGGCTAACTATGATAACTGTTTTAGCCTGTCATATTGTCAAGCATAACTAAAAACAGTAACAAGACAAATGGAAAAAGATAAAGGTGCCTGTAATAAAATAATATTGATAATAAAATAATAACGAAAAACAAAAAAGTAAAAGGTAAACAAAAAATAAATAATCAGTAGGCTAATCTTATAAAATAAAATAAGATCAAATAAAAACTATATAGATCAAACATTAAAATGTTCTATTTAAAGTACATCCTTGGCATAATTTACATACAATATTGCTACATCTTCAGCGAAGTGATAGTGTCAGACTCTCTCTCTCTGTGTCTTGTGCTTCCCCTCCTCTCGTGCCCATATTTGGCTGTTCCTGTCCTCGTTTCCTCTTTATTAGTTAATTAGTTCCCAGCCCCGTGTCCTTAGTTAATTAGTCCCCAGCCCTGTGTGTTCAATTACCTAGTTTAGTTCACCCTTTAAGAACCCTGTGTTTCCCTGCATCTGTGTCCAGTATTAACGTCATTTTGGTGTGTACCTGTTCTCCAGCGATCTCTGTTCTGTGTTTGTAAAATAAAGTGTTCCAAACGAAGTTCCACGCCTCCTCGTTCCTGGCACCCCCGTGCACATCCGTGACAGAATACTGGACCTTAAAAATACAGTGACCTCTGCGCCACTTCCATCCGGTTTTGTTTTCCTCCCGTTTTTCAAAGTTTTTTGTTTCCTGGTTTTGCTCCCGCGGCAATGGATCTCCGCCGCCCGCGGCTCGTCCGTGTTCGCCGTTCGCGGGGAATCTCCGCCGCCGTCTGCGGCTCGTCCAGCCAGCTGTTTGCGGGAGATCCGCCGCCATTCGCGGCCACCTCAAGCCCCGGACGATTCGCGACTCACGTAAGCCCGCTGGGTTCTCTACTGGCTCCGCCCAGCTCATCTTCGTCGCCGTTGGTCCTGCCCAACCCGTCAGATCTGGCGCGAGAGCCGGCGACAATGCCCACCACGAGGGAGCCTGCCGTGGATTGTGTGAGTGCGGAGTGGAGCTCCGCCCACTGCACCACGGCGGAGATGGAGCTGATAATACAGCTGGGACTGCTGGACATGGAGGAGGATTTACTTGACTGGGAGACTGAGCTGGAGTACGAGATGCCCCCTCTCCTCTCCCCGTCGTCCCCGCTGGTCCCGTCCAGCCCTGAGGGGGCTTCAGATTCTCCGGTGCCTGATCCTCGCCAGCGCCCTCCTGTGCCTGCTCCTCGCCAGCGCCTTCCTGTGCCTGCTCCTCGCCAGCGCCCTCCAGTGTCTGCTCCTCGCCAGCGCCTTCCTGTGCCTGCACCTCGCCAGCGCCCTCCAGAGACTGCACCTCGCCAGCGCCCTCCAGTGCCTGCACCTCGCCAGCGCCCTCCAGTGCCTGCACCTCGCCAGCGCCCTCCAGTGCCTGCTCCGAGACTGCGCCCTCCAGTGCCTGCTCCGAGACTGCGCCCTCCAGTGCCTGCGCCTCGCCAGTGCCCTCCAGTGCCTGCGCCTCGCCAGTGCCCTCCAGTGCCTGCACCTCGCCAGTGCCCTCCAGTGCCTGCAACTCGCCAGTGCCCTCCAGTGCCTGCTCCTCGCCAGCGCCCTCCAGTGCCGGCTCCTCGTAAGTGCTCACCGAGGCCTCCGCTGGTTCCGTCCAGCTCATCGATGCCTCCGCTGGTCCCGTCCAGCTCTTCAGAGCGCCACCGAGAGTCAGCGGCACCCGAGCGCCACCGAGTCAGCGGCACCCGAGCGCCACCGAGTCAGCGGCACCCGGCGCCACCGAGTCGGCGGCACCCGGCGCCACCGAGTCGGGCGGCACCCGAGCGCCCACGTGAGCCGACGGATTCCGCTCCGTCCCAGGAGCTCGCAGAGTCCAGCTCTCCTTCGTCTCCGCTGGTCCCGTCCAGCTCTCCAGAGCCCCTGCTGGTTCCGTCCAGCTCTCCAGAGCCCCTGCTGGTTCCGTCCAGCTCTCCAGAGCCCCTGCTGGTTCCGTCCAGCTCTCCAGAGCCCCTGCTGGTTCCGTCCAGCTCTCCAGAGCCCCTGCTGGTCCCGTCCAGCTCTCCAGAGCCCCTGCTGGCCCCGTCCAGCTCTCCAGAGCCCCTGCTGGCCCGTCCAGCTCTCCAGAGCCCCTGCTGGTTCCGTCCAGCTCTCCAGAGCCCCTGCTGGTTCCGTCCGGCTCTCCAGAGCCCCTGCTGGTTCCGTCCGGCTCTCCAGAGCCCCTGCTGGTTCCGTCCGGCTCTCCAGAGCCCCTGCTGTTCCCGTCCGGCTCTCCAGAGCCCCAGCTGGCCCCGTCCGGCTCCCCAGAGCCCCTGCTGGCCCCGTCCGGCTCCCCAGAGCCCCTGCTTGTATGGAATTTCCCCAAGGAAATTTTGGGGGGGGACTACCCGCCATGGCCTCCCATGCTCCCCGCTCCGCCAAGGCCTCCCGAGTCCCCGGATCCACCATGGCCTCCTGAGTCCCCTGACCCGCCAAGGCCTCCTGAGTCCTCGGATCCGCCATGGCCTCCCGAGTCCCCTGACCCGCCAAGGCCTCCTGAGTCCTCGGATCCGCCATGGCCCCCCGAGTCCCCTGACCCGCCATGGCCGCCCGAGCTCCCCGCTCCGCCATGGTTTCCGGAACGGGCGCCGCCCTGGAGGCCTCCTGTCCTGTCTCCGTGTCCCTTGAGGCCTCCAGAGCGCCCACCCCCCCTCCCCTTTCGATGTCATACGGCGCGGGACGCGCCTATTGGAAGGGGGGGGTAATGTCAGACTCTCTCTCTCTGTGTCTTGTGCTTCCCCTCCTCTCGTGCCCATATTTGGCTGTTCCTGTCCTCGTTTCCTCTTTATTAGTTAATTAGTTCCCAGCCCCGTGTCCTTAGTTAATTAGTCCCCAGCCCTGTGTGTTCAATTACCTAGTTTAGTTCACCCTTTAAGAACCCTGTGTTTCCCTGCATCTGTGTCCAGTATTAACGTCATTTTGGTGTGTACCTGTTCTCCAGCGATCTCTGTTCTGTGTTTGTAAAATAAAGTGTTCCAAACGAAGTTCCACGCCTCCTCGTTCCTGGCACCCCCGTGCACATCCGTGACAGATAGGTGAAACCAAATATTAAATGCCTGAATAAATAAAATGTAATAATTGTCTAATATAATAAACAAGAATGGGCTACTAATACATATCTTATATGTTTTAGACAACATAAAGATAAGATAAGATGAAATAAAACATAAAATATATATAGAACAGATATTTAAAATAGACATTTAACAAACAATACGTTTCAGAGGATATGCATTTTTAAACATGAGAAATATTCAGGTGAATAGCATAGCAATTATTGCTGGTTTTATATGAACGCTTGACTGCTAACGCCAGGACAACATTCTCAGTTCTACAGGTCCTTAGCCGAGTCTCCAAATTAAATTCTGGGGTAACAGTACCATCTGGCGGCCAACTCTAAACAGCAGTCACTATATTCCAACATTAATTTACTGAGCAGCATATTTCCCCAGCATGCGTGCCAGCAGACTGTCGTGGTAAACTATCATGATCATTAATCCCCACAGCTAGATCATGTCTTCAAAAACTTTTATTAAACATTTATATTGATTTTCTTTTGACACTTTTGCCTGCATGCTCAGTCAATATATAGTATTTATTTTTTACACAATACTGTAACACTGACCTCAGATCTTGGTTTAGGGTGAAAGCTTTTCCAGAGTCGGTGCTGATTGGACAGTTATCCATCAATCACAGCCAGAGGAGAGAAAATATGAAAGACATGGGATAGACTAGACTACAGCTCAAATGAATACCAGTAAAGTAGCCAGTGGATGATGGTGAGAATTCACATTTTTATTACAGATTATTGAGATTAGAGCATTAGTTGTGGATTTTATAAAGACTTTTACTTGCTTTGTTTTGCAACCTGTTAATAGCAACTACTTAAAATTGTACCTTTGTTAAGGCAAGTCACAATAGCTAATAAATTACTAAAACTAAAACCAGTGTAAAGTTAACAGAAATAATATAAAATATACACAACAAATTATCAGATGTTGTCATTTGAAATAATAAAGTTAACTAATTTTGATATTTTCTTTCTTTGAAGAATTCTCATACTGGTTAACACTCTAATAAGCAAGCAGACGGTTATGGAGGGCAGCAGCACCGTTCTTCAGCTTCACAAACTAATCAGAGAGAAAAAACAGATAACTAAGCTTCTCCCAGTCATTAACGGTCCAGGCTCTGTGAAGAATGGAAGGGCAGCTCTTAAGGGTAAAGCTTTGATTAGTCCTGGCATGAAGGAGGTGGGACCGTTGATGAGTGAACACAAGGGTCTCGATAAGACAAATGATGTTAGAAATAAGGTGCTTTTTGAGGAGAGGTTGGATCCGTGTGTGGATTGCAAAGCAAAGGCTATAATGGGAAATCAACAGGGATGCAAGAATTCAGACTTGGAATGTGACCTTCGTAGTGAAGAGGGTCTGTGCTGCACCAGCAACCTGGAGAACAAGCTCGTTATTTCTCCTAAAAGCCTGAGAAAAGCCTCCAGAGGGCAGAAACAGAAGAAATTGTGGACAATGAGATCACTGGATGTAGAGAAGAGGATGTACGATAGCAAACAGAAATTAAATTCAACTACTGAGCAACCCTCACACAAAGTTTTAAAAGATGAAAAGAGACAATTGGAGCATGAAGGTTCTGGGACGCAGACTGAATTGAAAAATAATACAGCCAAGGATTCAAGAAGCTTTGAGGAAGATCTGTCCAGTGAGCTCTCAGAGTATGACAATGTATTTGAACTTGACTCAGATGGGACAGAAAGTCTTCATGACCTGATGAAGACTACTAATAAAAGTCTTCAAGGGAAGTCAACAGACACGATTCAACTTTACCAGTGTGGAAATAAGCGTATGGAGCAGCAGGAAGCATTGCCCAGAGTGAAAGACAAGATCCTTGAAGTAGAGAGCCTTATCTACCAGGTTTGCACCAGTTTAGACTGTTTAAAAGACAGCACACTTACCTCAACCACAGGTGTGTTTTTGGACAGTCACGTTCCCACAGAGCACAAGGAGAGTTTCCCTTTGGAGCTCTGCAAAGAACTTAAGCAAACAAATATTAAATCAGGAAGGAAGAGTATTTCATTCACATCTTCAGATGCTGTCGCTACACTTTCAACAAGATACTCAAGTCTGGACGCTGTGTCTCCACCATTATCCCATCTATCCTCACGCACCTCCAGGTATCTGCAGCAGTACCGCATTCTGCCGCTACCTGAAGAGGAGGCAGATGACTACAAGAGTATTTATCTAACACAAGAGGGGAAATATCTGTATGGCAGCATAGAAAAGAGCACCTATAATGGATCTGAATCAGCAATCAATGAGCAGAGTAACAGTTGGACCCCATCTACTACACCAACGATCCCCACCTCTCCAACTATAGGTGTGTGACCTCTCTGTTCTCAAGATTATAACCCTTCCTAATTCTGTGATCTTCTTGTTTCTCAATTGTTATTCTAAATACTTATTTCATGAAATGCATAATATTTAGTGGCTGCTAATGTATTTATACTTGATATGGTAAATATAATATTTAAAATAATTGTGTTTACAAAAGATTGATATGTCAAATAAATGTCAAGTTCTGTCATGAAAGTGTCGATGGTGCATTGCTGATGGGTCCTTAACGCAAATTGATGATATTCACTGCATTAATCTAATTTAGCACAAGCTGATTGGTTCATGTTGTATATACACCCAATGAATTTCTGCTTTACATTTAAATGACTGGTTAGCATTCACTGGAGCATTTCGCAGCATGTTTTCTGAGTTCCTCTGAAACCCTCCACCTTCCCCAGCTCCACCTGTACAGATCTGCTATGGGCCATTAGCTACTTGTGCAGCAGCAGTATGTCTTAAACACTCACAGCACTGTATCGGTGTATGTATTGCAGTAGAAAGTTCTTGTACTTGCTTTGCAGCAGCAGCAACAATAATCTACAACAGCATCAATAACCAAAATACATTGACCAAATACATTAACATTGTCACATCCAATCCATGCTACAATCTTCCGAGAGCTGTAATGATAGAAATGCTGTTAATTTGAAGTTTCTATTCATCAAAGAATCCTTAAAAAAGTCACAGATCATCGTTTCCACAAAAACAATAGTCATTAAAATAGTTTTCAGCATGAATAATAAGACAAATATTTAAATTGTAAGAACATTTGACAATATTATTGTTTTCACTGTATTTTTGATCAAACAAATGCAGCCTGGGTAAGAGAGTTTTTAAAAAACATTTAAATTTTTTATAATTTTCTATATTTGATGGAATATAACAGCATATTTTCTGTATTTTATTAGAATGTCATATATTCAAAAATAATAGAATGCTTCATTTACATTGAATGTGCACATTCAATAAGTAAATTCATAGCTAAAGAGGCGAGATAACGTGCATTATGTATGCCTAACGCAATACTTCTTCAGCTTCAGTATTGAAGTGTTTTGAAAGCAGAAGCACATTGAGGAGGGATTGAGAATTCATCAGAATATACTACTCCCCACAGAGCCTGTGATCACTGAGGTGGATAGGAATGCTAAACCTAAGCCTTGTGATGGTTGTCATGATACAGATTAACACGGGTGAGATGCTGAAACACTGAAGACCTGCAGTCCAAAACCCAGAGGCATACTGTGTCAGCCTCGATACTTCTATAGTTTGCAGACGATCATATGATTTCAGGGATTAGAGAATGAAATATTATGGTCTGGGACTATAGTATGTTAAGTGGGGGTGCTTGTTTAGGAATATGAACATTAAAACATGAAGGCATGAAAGATTGCAAACTTGATCTCCCTGTTCTTGTTGAAGTAATGCCTAAAAAGGGAAGAGGATATAGAATCAGGAATTTTCCACAAAAAAAGTATATTCTGGCTAACCGGTGGATGTGGCTAGCATAACATAAAATGATTTGAGTATCTCTTGGGAGCTTCTTTCAGTACAGATGCCTGTTTAGAAACACAGTGATAATGAGATTTTGTTATTTGTTGTGTGCTTACACACTTTCACCTGTTCGTCTACTGGCTATAAATGCACTCTGTTCCAGACGAAGCTAGTCAGCTAATTCTTCAAGCTTGTGACCCATCTTCTGTTATTAGCGGCATGCTGAATAGACCACGACATATGGGTGTGCAGTAAATCTGGTGTGAAATTGCTTATTTGTGCATGCGCGCATGCGTGCGTGCGTGACATGGTGACAAATGGGATGACATTCAGAAATTGCGTGTTTGCATGTTAAAAAAAAAAGGGAAACCATAAAAAACATTTTACTTTCATACAAATAAATGACCCATAGATTATTTCCACATAGGCTACTGTATACAATACTGTTCAAACGTTTTCTAACAATGTTTTTTATTTAGGAATGATGCTTTAAATCAATTTAAAAATGACAGTAGACATTTATAATGTTCTAAATGATGTCTATTGCAAATAAATGCTGTTTCATCAAATAATAAGTCAAAAGAGCTGTCTGAATATTCAGCTTTGCCATCACAAGAATAAATAACACTCAAAATCATTAAATAAAACATATTCAATCATAATAATTATATTAACATATTCATATTTAACAGACAAAACAAAACTCAAAAACTTTCCAAAATACTTAACCTCATGTTCTGAGATGGAGTCAGTTCTAAATTTTGTCCAATCCTGGTCTTTGTGCCACAAAGTTCTTTAATAGAGTAGAATGAAGTAGAGTGACATTTAAATAAGGACAATGTAAACTACTAGTCACTACTGTAGTCACTACTAACACTTTTTTTACAGTGGCCTATCTGGACAAAACAATCTGTCAGCAACACTCCCCTCAGGGTGCTGTCCACTGCTTACAAAAATAACTCACAGCATGGAGCTAATGACATCGCTACTGCATGTCTAACAATAAAGAGCTCACCACGATTTATGGTTTAACCGCAATGGATAAAAACTAAACTCCAAAGATAAAGCAACTCATATTATAAAGCAACTCATTATTTTGGAAATTAAAAGTGCCCATTGCATCATAATAACCAGTCATTGTTTATGTTGTTAACCTTCCCAATAACTGTAAAGTGATTATACCTGACATTGGATGAGCGACATCCGAATGCATATTTGGCCACAGTTTATAAAGCGTGTCAAGTAATAAGAGTAGGCTACTTTACAGCGACGACATATAAGGACAGAAAATGTAGCCGCAATACCAGCCTTTGCAGGGAAACAAGGTAAAATGGAGCTTACCATTGAACGAGGAGAGCTTTTCTTCAGCTTTTTACCTCAGGAGTGGCTGCTAAGACGTTTTGCTGGAGTAATATACATGTGCAGGAGATAACCGCGGAGCTGGGTAGATTACTGACCATTTTAATACGTTACAGATTTTAAATTGCATGACAAAAATTGGTATCAGTAACGTAAGCCATTACATTACACATTTTATGTTATGTAATTCAATTCATTTAAATTCAAGTTTATTTGTATAGCGCTTTTTCGTTGCAACGTAGCTTCACATGAAATTAAGTTCCTACAATATATGTATATATTGTAGAAACTTAATATATTTAACTTATACTGTCTGAAGGTTGGCTTCCTCTGAGGTCCTCTGAGAGGTTGGCATCATCTCTTCTCAGGTGTTCGGTCATCTCAGATCACTTAAGGGTTGGATCCAGACTGAAGCTTCAGTAATTCCTAGTTACCATGGCAGAAACAGAGAAACAAATAGAGATAAATAATCAGATTACTTTTGAATTATTTTTAGACTACTTTCGACCTAACTCGTTTATCACATTGATTTAAACAGGATAATCTTATACCATAATGGTGTAAAAATATGTACCATAATAATAGCAAAATACAAAGAGTGAGAAAATTACTACAACGTTTTTTTATATCCTTTTTCTTTCTTTCTTTCTTTTGTTTGAAAATGTTACATACATTTAGATTCTTAAATCCCCTCCTCTGGGGGCGACACATGTCACTCCGCCCACCCCAATTCCATTGGTTCATAAAACATTAAAATAAATATAAATATAAAAATAAATCATACACTTACAAAAAAATGAAATATTTTATGTTTACCTGCATGCCATTACCCTTAACCAAAGTCAGAGAACCGTCAACAAGCAAATGTGCTACTTAGTTATTAAAATGTTTATTTTAAAATATCAGAAAGGGTGCTTGAACTCTAGAATCATATGAGTTAATTGTTCAACTTTAGTGTGAATGTTCATTGTTTACATAATAAACATCAGCAAAATTACAGCACGTTTTCTGAATAGTCCTTCTTTCTTTCTTTTTTGTTTGAAAATGTTCATTTAGATTCTTAAAAAGATGGAAGACGCGTCTCCGCTTCCTTCCACTATAAAAAAGTGAAGCGAATACATCTCAGCATGGCTGTTGCCATCTTGAGTAAATGTAAAATGACATCATCACCCCACCTTAATGTGTTGCTCCGCCCCATCGTCCACGGAGCACTCGCAGAATACGCAAGCTGCTTAGGTCCCCGAAACATCAGGGGGCCCCCTTGCTCTCAAAGATGATTTCATTTTAGTTTCTTTTTTGAATATTTTGGCCAGCGGCTATGAAAACATGATTGATAATTTATTGTAATGCTGTGCTGTTGCCCTTTCTACGTAAAAATCTGTCAAATCATGTAACGTGAATGTCGTAAAGTCTCTTGCTTAGACTGATCATTTATTGTAATGCTGTGCTGTTGCCCTTTCTACGTAAAAATCTGTCAAATCATGTAACGTGAATGTCGTAAAGTCTCTTGCTTGAGACTAAAAAAAACGAGTTGAAAGCATAGCGAGCCACGGAAGAGACACTGTTTCTCGAGCGCTTTCCACGAGCACGATTCGAGACAGAGTGAAACACAGACAAATGTGTTTGGTTCATAACCACTGGAAACCCCCCCTCCCGATCAACAGTTTTGCGTATGGCCACCTGAAGTCTAGGATCGGCTCTGTCTGGGGGTAAAATAAAATGTATTTATTTATTTACTTTGACTTTTATAGGCCTATATCTTTTCCTCTTTTGTGAAAAGATATCTTATATGGTTCTGATGTGTTGAGCCATCTATGTCACTAAAAATGTAGTTAAGTGAGCCTGTACAGATATTCCCTGCTCAGCTTCACTGAACAGGGAGCAGAGAGCACTTCGAAGCACATTCTTTCATTTCTAATTATGATGGAAATCAAAACCAGTGACAGTCCTTCAGGTAATGTAACATTTCAAAGAAAAAACAAACACAATTTTCCCCCACTATAGACGATAATCTATGACCTTTTAAAATGATGTAACTGTCAGCTGCACGGCACATTCCTGTTCTCTCCTGCATTCAATGAAATCTGTTCATCGATTGTTTGTACATTGTTTCCTGCTCTGCAGTGGATCTCAGCTCTCCAACACTCTCATTGAACGCACTGTGACCTCAGCTGTTTATTTACTGGATAAAAGGTTTATTGATTCTTGGACTTGATATCATGCTGTGAGTGAATCAATTGTGTAGAGATTTTCCGTGTATTTGTCTGATTTAATAAGATCTATGTTCACTTGCAGAATTTCCAGTTATTGGGATCTGCATTCTTATTTTGCTATATATAGAAATTGTCTTGAAATGAAAGCAACATGTGTGTCAAGATAAACTTAATGAAGACGACACTGTTACTTTACATATAAATTGCAGTACACTTCAGTGTCCACTCTGTGGCAGTCTGTATATTCCCGATAGCTTTGCTATAAGGAAAACTGTTAAAAGGTGGCTTTTTAAATATCCATTATTAAATGTTCACAGATGCATTTTAAAACAATCAAGTAATAAAAAGTATCAAGTGTCAAACAGGACTGTTGCTATACACATATGTATGTCAACTAGCAGTTGTAACCTTTGTCTCATTCATTTGGCTAATGCATATTTATTATATTTTGTGTTGTAGGGTCCAAATCTAAAGCCACCTGTCTGGTGGGTTATTTTGAGAATATTCAGTAATTAAAATTTGAGTATGAATAATTTAGTTTTTGTTTTCCCACAGAGGAGAGTGAGAACAGGGTGCATGCAGAGGAGAAGTGGCCATGTGAGCACATTGGTAATGTGTCCTTGTGTAACTCTGTGTCCAAAAACAAACGAAGTGAAGAAGATGAGATCATCAGTACTCCACGTGTCTCTCTTGAACGTGACCCCTCTGTGAGTGTTTGAAAATACTGTCAGTATTTATTTGTGACAGACTTGCAGTTAACTATTGCAGTTAACTAACTATTATATTTGTATGTAATGTAATTCATTTATTAGTGTGTATTATCAATGTCACAAAACAGTATATGCTTTTTACCCATGATTATTGCAAGCCCTGCGTTTTAGAAAACCCACTGTAAGAATAAAAATCAGTTAAAAATTGATATTTTCAATCAGGAAATTACCAGTACATTTGTAATCAAATAATCAAGTCCTTAAATATTTAAGTGTAATCTGAGAATTTTTTAGAACATTTAAAAAATAATTTACTTATTATATATATATAAACTTAACAAAATGCAAATATGCATATAATCTTTATTTGCATTTTGTTAAGTTGTAACGTTAAATCAGTTTTTCAAAATTATATTTTCAAGTGTTCAGCATAATTAAGATATATTGTTATGTAAAGGTTTCATATGAGGTAGCCTAAATGAAAATGTGTATTTATTAATATTAGGTTTATTATTTAAAATATAGCGAATGACTAAATGTCTTTATACATTGTTCTTACTTTGTGGATTACTGTAGTAAAGAGACAGTATCAGGACTGGTCTCTACAACCAAAACATAGATGTGGGTGGGGTTAAGAGGTTAATCGTACTGATTAATGTGACGTTATCTAGTGTGAAGTGGACAGAAGGAGATATCCAGCCTTATAGAAGCAGGAGAGAATGTCCTGACGGCACAGTTACTCTTACTGGAGGTTTGTGTGCTCTTTTGGGTGTGGTACTTAGGTGCCACTTCTTCTTCATGGGCGACTGAGTGTGTGACCAGAAATCATGTGGCAGAAAATAGGTGGGTGGAGCACTTACTGCCTATAAGTGTATTTCATGTGTCGGTGTATGCACTCTTGTTGCAGACTGCGGATTAAAATCAAGTAAACATTACAAAATCCAAGATGGAAAAGAAGAAGCTAAAAAGAATGTAAAGACGAGATAAAAGGACCAAGCTGCATGCTGGCACTGTTTAGAATGTCGTTGCGGAAGGTTGTTTTCTTTCACTCTTTTTCATTCTTGAGCTCTGCTGTAATGGGAGCCTGAGAACAGCATCTCTGCTTTTTAATAGACATTTTCCTGGCGTCCGTAATTCTGGAAACTTCATGTAAGGACAACATATTACACACTAGATCTAGACTCAAATTATTTTATTAAAACAGAACAGTATTTCAAAAGATAATATATGGAACTTATTCATATTCATAATTTGTCAGCACAAGGACCGGAAATTCAGCGTTAGTCTTGGGAAGGCTAATGAAAAGAACCTGGACTTTTTGTAACGGCAAACATGTACACTTCAGTTTTAACTCTGGAGATTTGAATTTTGACTTCTCTTCCTGTTTTATTCACTTGTGGAACATGGTTGTTTGAATACAGACAGACTAAATCTGGTCTTAAAGAGGCAGTAGACTGTACTGGAAGGAAATGGAGAGTAAGCCAGGCAATTCTTTTTGGACAAATTAACTAACTTTTTTACTCACCATGAAAAGTATGAGCTCCAAACCTCGACTGAGGAGAGTCCAAATGTGACTTCTTTTCATTCTTTGACTGAGAAAGGAGATGTTAATGTTCAGCAAAAATGTGTTCAAAGGCAGGAGGGTTTGATGATCAAGGGATGATTTTGATGTGGCTGTTCAGTCTTCACATATAAATGCAGAGGAAGACATAACAAAGGACCATGTCAACAGATCAGAGCATCAGAATGTTAATGAAACTGATGAAATGTATTTTTCTTCAGTAAAGGACGAAGTGGCCTTGGACCTGAATGTTGACCACCAGAGAGATAATTACAATAAAACATCAGGAGCATGCCAGACTGACCAGGATGTAACAGATGGTCAAGCTGACACACCGTCTAAATCACTTAGCGAGGTCTCAGCTAGTGACAGAGCTAACAGATTGGACAAACAACTTGGGAACTCAGCACTCATTACTGTGGATAATAAAGAACCTGATTTCAGAGACGGATCTTTATACAGTGATGAAGAGTTTGTTTCAAAAAGCAATGCTAAGGAAATGCGCAAAAACAGATTCAAGCAGGACATAATTGAACATGAGACCGCTGTTATGGAATCGGGGAATATCAGCAATGAGGAGCTTTTTGGTGTTGTGCAAAATACGAGAGAAGAAGGCCACACAGAGGAAACCAACAGCAGCAGCAAAGAAACAATGAAAATGTTCAGAGAGAACTCTGAGAAAGAACCATTCAAAGACACTAAAAGTACAAATATTCTCTCTGACAGAAACAATCTGACTGAATTTTTAATAACAGAGTCTTTGCATTCATCCACAAATAACAATAATGATTTTTCAGTGCAAAGTCAGCAGGAAGTATCTGCTGCTGAGAGCAAAATAGAGTCTGATGAAAATCATCAAAACTCTGCAGTTGTTCCAGAGGTAACCAAAACTGGTGCAAATGATCAAACTCTAATTAATGACCACCAGACATCCACAAACATGGACATTCAGACCACATTAACACATTGTGAAGTTCATAGTCTCACAGATAAAAAGGTTCTTTCTTCAAACTCACCTGCGAACGCCAGAACTGTAGCCATCACCCTTACACGTGTTGAAGATCTTTCTGCAGGATCATGTGTTGATACTGAAAAGATCCAGTCGAGAGATGAGACTGCTGTTGGTCAAGCTACATTCGGTAGAAGCAGTGCAGAATCAGAGGGCAATTTTGTGGAGGTCCATCCACCTACCACAAGTCAGAAGAACCAAATGAATCATTCTGAGACTGGAGATGAGATTTCAGAAGGCTCTGGCCTCTTTGACACTGAAGAACAGAGTTGGTCTGAGATAGATCATTCAGAATCAGAACCGGTGACCATCCAGCTGGAGGAACAGGTGATAAAAGTGCATACAGAAGAAGAAATGAATGAAGAAAACAAAGAAGAAATAATACAAGAAGAGACTATGTTAGATTCATCTTCCACTGAGAAGACCACAACTGATCAAACCCCCAAAGCAGTAAAAGAAAAACCCCTCCAACTGTCGTCCCTCTTCACCGGGCTGCTCGGCCCCAAGAAAGAAGCCCTTGAGGAAAAGGACACTCCAGAGCAACCCCAAAGCCCTGCCAAAAGAGGACTTTTTACCGAACTGTCTAACAAGAAAGAAGTCAAGGGAGACTTTCTAGAACAGCTTACCCAATTCCTCAGCAAGGGTGAAGGGAAGAAAAGCAAGAGAGCATGACAAGCCCCCCACTGTCTCCAATCAGTCAGGACCCTGCAGAAAACCCAGAGACAACTGTAGAGGAATCGGCCGTTCTCCAGTCTGAGGAAACAAACAAATCTACAAATGCAGAGACGGCCTTAGGTGCATTGAAGGCTTTCTTCACAGTTAAATCTGCCAAAAAGGACACTTCAAATCGTATGGACCTGGACACTGTAAAGAAGAAGATCAACAGGGACAAAGACGTCCTCAAAGCCTTCTTTGATAGGAGCTCAAGCAAGTCTTCAGACAACAAAGAAACTACTGATTCCAAAGTATGAAGTGAACAGATGATTGCATTTGATGGTAGCATCTCAGTATCAATAGATGTGATAAGCCGTATTTATGTGCACCTATGTAATGTAATAATTTTAGTTATTTTATTAGGCTCTTTAATTCAACATATTTCAATGGTACAATGCACATTAACTGTGGCTGTTTTTTGTGTTATAGGCTGAGGTGAGTGAGGAGCACACCCCAAAGCGACTTCAGACTGTTTGGCCTCCACCAAAACCCAAAGACGAAGAGGAAAAGATTGGTCTAAAATACACTGAAGCAGGTAAGAGCTTATCGTATAATCAGAAACAACAGCAGTAAGTGTAAATGTTTGCTCTGATTATAATATTTGCCTTAGTATCTAATGACACAACACTGTCCAAACAAATTCCAATACACCTCCACCCTAAATGTGTTCCTAGAGGGCTGTTCTACAGATGAAATGATTCAATGTCACACTATTTGTTATTTGTAAGACTATACATATTCTCAGTAATGCAGTCACTAATCTTACGCTATTGAAAATTACAAAAATGTGTACATTCAATACTATATCATTTTATAATCACCTTTATTGAGCATCAGTTCCATTGCCCATATTGCAGTGTCTTATAGATTTAAAGGGTGTGGAGTCCACAGCCACACCTAAGAAGCACACACAGTCAGAATGTGTTGTCATATGTCTTGGTATGATTATACTGGAGGAAATTAGTTCTCTTACTATTAATTCTCTCTATTCAAGGCAGCGCGTGATCATTTGTTTATAACTGTCCCACCACTGCCATCTGTTGGAAATTTTACCACTGCAGCATTTATTGGATATCCAATTCTTCTTCCCATTTATGATAGAGTAAGATATTTTTCAGCAAGGATGCATTAAATTGATTTAAAAAAATAGCAGATATTTATATATATATAATTATAATTATATTATAAAATATATTTCAAATAAATGCTCCATAAACATATTAAGCAGCATTGCTTTCAATATTTATTATTTATGGCACTGAAGACTGAAGTAGTGGCTGCTGAAAATACAGCTTTGCCATCTCATCTCATCTCTGTAAATAATAATTCACAATGTTACTGTTTTACTGTATTTTGATCAAATTAATGCAGCCTTAATGAACATAAGATATGTCTTTCAAAAATGTTTAATCTTACCATCCCCAAATGTTTGAACGGTATAGTGTATACATACATCTTATTCTATACATTTACAGCTTTGATTTATTGAGTTTCTAGAACTGTTCAATAGGTTTTGTGATAAATGTAGTCGTGTCTTTGTTTTATGTTCTCAGAGCATCAGGCAGCTCTTCTGCAGTTAAAAAGGGAATGTAATGAAGAGGTGGAGAAGTTACAGGTGAGAAGCTCACAAAAACTAAAGTTTATACATAATATATCAAATATAAAGTTTAAAATATAAAGCAAATATAAATACACTTCAGATGTTATACATTATAAATGTTATACAAATGTTTTTTATTCTCTGGGAAATTTTTACTGTATGTTGATGTTTGGACTTTTTAATGCAGGCCGACTTCAAACTTGAGCTCTTCCGGTTACAAAAGAAGAACGAAGAAGATCTGTCCAGACTAGAGACAACCAATGCCAGCCTACAACGAGAGAGAGACAAAGAAAGAGACAGAAGTCACAGAGATGTTGCTGTGTCCACTGAAGACAGCATCAAGCCACGGGTCTTCCGTTCTGTGTGTATTCAGACAGAAACAGAGACAGTCAACAAGCCTGAGGAGGCCAAGGAAACCCAGAGCAGGGGTTTCGACCCCCTGCCTAAAAATGCTGACCTCAACTCAACAAAAACCTTAACTGGCAAACAAAAGACAGTTCCTCCTCCAGCACCCCCACCTGTATCACTTCAGTTACAGATGGATAGCAACAATACTCCACCTCCTCCTCCTCCTCCTCCTCCTCCTCCTCCAGCAAGCCCTTGTACTCCTAATGTACCTCCACTTCCTGCTCAGCCACTAGAGAGACCAGGAAATGTGCCTCCTCCACCTCCTCCTCCTCCACCACCTCCACCAGTGACAGGATGTGGTGTGCCACCGCCACCCGTCCTCCACTCTGTCCCTCCTCCCCCTCCTCCTGGAGTTGGTATGTTCTCCAGTAAAGCGGCAGACAATCCTCCTCGCAAAACATCAGTGGAGCCGGTCTGTCCAATGAAACCGCTGTACTGGACACGGATACAGATTCAAAATAACAGGTATCTCTTATCACCTTGCCTCATATTTTAATTGGCGGAGGTCAATAACATAGAAGTCCGTTTTTTTAATGTAATTTCTTGTCTAATTTATTTTTGTTTATTTTTTGTATCTTAATATATAACGAAAACATTTAAAGAATCAGTTAATTGTATGTCTTGTTCAAATAAGTCAAATAATAATTGATCAAATCTACTTGAGTGCAGAGTCATGGTGCAATCAACACGCAGAAGCAAAAAACATAAAACAAGAATCCCCCTCATGACTGATGATAAAAAATATCAGACCAATTTTAAAAGTAGATTTTTAAAAGATGTTTTATTTTCTTTATCATGGTTAAACGTATATGCCATTGACCCAAACACAAATATGTCAGTTGTATTATTATATACTGAAATCAGGTAAAAAGAGACACTTCTGATCATCCATCACTCGCATTGTTTTAAGATATCATATCATGATATCATGACAATGTGCTCAGCCACTGACACCTGACATTATATGTAATAATTTAGTATTATTAATACAGTATTACACTGTTTTTTAAGTATTTTGTATTACCTTTTATTTTTATATTTTCGGTTTTTATTTTCATTTTATTGTTAGAAATTTTGACATTTGCTTTTGTCATATATTAATTTTTGTTTATATTTTTATATAGATAGTTTTGGTTAACAATAACACTGGCCACACTTTTAAATAGCTCTTAACTGCTCTAAACTAAATATAAAACCCACTCTACCTGTATTCATATAAAAATGTCCATTGTTCATCACTCATAACATTCCTCAAACACACAATGTAAGTCCACAAGTGACGCTGACATTTTCAACTCTCCCTCGTCAGACCTCATGAGAAGTTTAAGACAGACCACTGCAGACATTTGTCTGCTTGAGGGGGCAGCCACAGTCTTTCCAGGACCTCTAGTGGCGGTGTGGATTTCTGTGGGCTTCGGCTCCCCGGCCACCTCTGTGCTGTTGCAATGTTATTTGACTCCTCATGAAAGCTTTCTGCTCTCTCCGTGAGCATTTTGTCAAGCCAAAGCTGAACCCAGTCAAGCTTAGCTGTGCGTCGTCGCCCTGACTCCTTAATTATTTCTATGGGAGAGAAAATGTAGCAAATCAGATTACTCACATTTAGCCCCTGTTGATTTTCCTTTTCCTGCTTATATAGGCATGGTTACCCAGCAACAGTAAATAACATGTAACTTTGGTTTTTACAGATGCCAGTATTAGGAAATGCTCGATAAGCCTTAAAATGAGCAGAAACTGTTAAAAACGTCAAATATTCAGAAAACATTAATCTCTCGTCATCTGTTTGTCTTTTCTAAGGAATAATATGCTATGGAGTTCCCTGAAAGAGCCAGAGATAATAAACACCAATGAGTTTGCGGAACTGTTTGCTAAAGCCACATCGCCCGCCAAAAGAAAGCCCCTATCCGAAGCCTATGAGAAGAAAACCAAAGCCAGGAAGGTACCACTCTTGCCTGAAGATGAGAAAAATGATATGACATAGAGAGGATCCGTCCCATTTTTATATAGCAAATGCGAGGTTGTTGGTTTGATTTAACTAATTAAAAAAAATATACATGCACTTTAAGTAGCTTTGGATAAAAGTGTCTCCCCAAATGCATAATGTAATGTAATTAATAGGTCAAAGTACAGATTTGAGAAGTGTCCACTAGGTGGAGTAAGTTTTCCGAGTTATGTATATATGTATACACACACTCACTGGCCACTTTATTAGGTACCCCATGCTAGTACAGGGTTGGACCCGCTTTTGGCTTCACAACTGCCTTAATTCTTCGTGGCATAGATTTAACAAGGTGTTGGAAACATTCCTCAGATATTTTGGTCCATATTGACATGATAGCATCACGCAGTTGCTGTAGATTTGTCGGCTGCACATCCATGATGCAAATCTCCCATTCCTCCACATCCCAAAGGTGCTCTATTGGATTGAGATCTGGTGACTGTGGAGGCCATTTGAGTAAAGTGAACTCATTGTCATGTTCAAGAAACCAGTCTGAGATGATTTGAGCTTTGTGACATGGTGCATTATCCTGCTGGAAGTAGCCATCAGAAGATGGGTACACTGTAGTCATAAAGGGATGGACATGGTCAGAAACTATATTCAGGTAGGCTTTGGTGTTTAAACAATGCTCAATTGGTACTAAGGGGCCCAAAGTGTGCCAAGAAAATATCCCCCACACCATTACACTACCAGCAGCAGCCTGAACCATTGAGACAAGGCAGGATGGATCCATGCTTTCATGTTCTTTACATGTTCATGTTACTGTTGCC
Source organism: Gymnocypris eckloni scoliostomus (assembly GCA_027564155.1). NCBI lineage: Eukaryota > Metazoa > Chordata > Actinopteri > Cypriniformes > Cyprinidae > Gymnocypris > Gymnocypris eckloni. The sequence goes on from CM050412.1 coordinate 26,771,042, forward strand.
TTTCTATCATCTCTAACCAGTCTGTCCATTCTCCTCTGACTCATCAGACACATAGGCGGAGTTTTCCAATCTTCTATTGCCCCAGATCAGAGCCAATCGATTGTAGCCTCTGTTTCTGTTCTTAGCTGACAGGAGCTCATTGTCTCATTGCTATTTAGCCCATCGTATTTTAATGAGTATGTTAAGGCTTCAGAGATGTAATTCATGTAAAAAATAAAAAATCAGAGCTCATGGTCTACTGTTGCATCCCCAGGCAAAATGTGAAACTCTCCTCTATGCTCTGACATCAATAAGGCATTTTCGTCCTCACAACTGCCGCTCAATGGATATTTTCTATTTTTCGGACCATTTTCTGTAAACCCTAGAGGTGTTGTGTGTGAAAATCCCAGTAGATCAGCAGTTTTAGCAGTGAAATGTATGAAGGTTTGAAGGTTTGAACTTCAAGTCGTCTTCACCACATCTAGATGCCTAAATGCATTGAGTTGCTGCCATGTGATTGGCTGATTAGCAATTTGTGTTACCAAGCAATTGAACAGGTGTACCTAATAAAGAGATTGGTGAGTGTATTATTAGAACACTAGCGTAAATTATGCATTCATGCATTCACCTCTGATAAACATAATTTATGAGGTGCTGTCACTTGATAGAATATGCCATTTTTTTATATAAATGCGTATGTGTAATATATCAGGATCCCACAAATGCCTTTGAAATTGATATAAGTATATAGAAAATGGGAATAATTTGAAATAAATTAACCTGTTTATGAAATGTGATCATGCCATTGTTACCTTTGACAGGCAGATTTTATGATGGAAGTTTGGAATTTCCCAAAGGTTCTTTTGTTATTCATTCATTCAATTTTTGCATAATACAAGCATGAGTCTTTGCGACATTGTATTCATATGGTAGAGTGAGCAGAATGCACTTAACTTATGATCTAAGTCATTTAGAAGTAAATGCTATTCTGTGGTGGGGTTTGTCTTGTGAATGTGGATTTTAGGTCATTAAATTACTGGATGGCAAGCGCTCTCATGCTGTGGGTATCTTAATCTCAAGTCTCCATCTGGAGATGAAGGACATCCAGCAAGGTAAATCACACGGTATATATGCTCATATATGCTGAGAAATACTCGACCACCAGCTCAGCAGTGTCATTTTATTCTATCCAGACTCCTTTTTCCTCCATAATAATAAACAGACATGTTAAAATGATACATATTTGTGTGGCCTGGATGGCGAAAGGCAAGCTAAGACATGATGTTGAAATGATTCTGTTTATAGAGACATATCTTGCAACAATGTGATTGGCTCCAGCTCTTATTAGGAATAAATTGGCTGTATGCTTGTTAAATAAACTTGTCTTGCGGTTTACCGCTAGAAATACTCTTTGGGTTCTCCCCATTATGGCGTGTACATCAGTCCTACTTACTAAAACATATACTTTTCCCATTGAAAATCTTGAAGTCATCACAGCTTGGCTTAACAGAGTGAGACAGGCAGATGTTTTTGATGACTTTAGTAAATTGAGCAGTGAATTGAAAAAAAATCTCTCATATACATATTTAGCCACTTTTAAATTCACTTATCACATCCATGACACACACATGTCCATTAACCAATCTTCTAATCAGTTGTCTTGTCTAGAGACTAATACTTCTTCATACTTCTACACAGCTGTTCTGACTCTGGACAATTCTGTGGTTGACTTGGATGCTATTGAAGCCCTGTATGAAAATGTAAGTATCTTGCCATATTGGGAATTTACTTAGGTACAGGCCAATACACTGAATCCCGGCCTCAAAATTAATTCACAAAGTTCTACATATCCTGCACCCCTTGCGAGTTTTCTCTTTTTTATTGTTGTTGTTTAAAAATAGCACAAATGGAGGTTACAATGAAAGTGACTGAGGCCAACGTTTGGAAGATTTAAAAGCAGAAATGTGGAGATTATTGTTTTTATATAAAGCTCATTAATTATTCTAATGTATTAGTACTGTGATATTAGGGTGTATGATGTATTTTCATAAATTGTATAGAATTTTAAACAGAAAGGTCAGTACACATTTTTTCACACCTTTTGTTTACATCTTGTGGCTATACTGATGAAAGAGTGAAGTTGTAATGTTTACAGATTGACCCCATTCACTTCCATCGGTAATGTCGCACTGCTACACAGATTTCTGCTTATGTAAAAAAAATAAAAAAAATAGAAGCTGCAATGCTAAGATTTAATTGACCTTAACTTGTAGGATATTCCTTTAAATGTTTCCGATAATGAAGTTTTACTGTTTTTAAATCCATTCAACTCACATTTCTCAACAAAAAACACATAAATACTAGTTCCAGTTCCAACATAACTAAATAATTGATAGTTCCTGTGTGGTTTCATAAGTGTATGTGTGTATCATTGGTCAGTTGTCATATGAATGCGTCTGTTCTGTTTCTCCCAGAGAGCTCAGCCCGAGGAGTTAGAGAAGATTAAGAAACACTATGAAACCTCAGACGAGGATCAGGTCAAACTACTGGACAAGCCTGAACAGTGAGATATTCCAGAAACACACCAGATAACTCTCTTTTTCATGCAACTAGCGACTAGTGATACGTCAGTTGTCACTTACAAGGGCTGTGTATACTTCTCTAAGGTTCCTTCATTTGAGGACAGACAAAGACAGAGTAGTGTTTTCAACACTACGCACTTTAAGTTGACAGATGTTCATTGCTTTTCCTTGACAGGTTCCTGTATGAACTCTCCCAGATCCCTGAGTTTTCCAGTCGAGTTCACAGTTTCATTTTTCAGTCGAAGTTCACTGATGCCTTTGCCTCCATTCAGCGCAAGACCAAGATTATTCTTCACGTCTGCAAGGTACAAAGGCACTTTTCAAAGGGGTCAGACCTCAGATACTATCAAACATTTGATAAAGTATCAATGCCGGCATTCTTAACAGTCACAAACAGCTCTTCAGGCAGCTGCCGTTTATTCAAGTGAGGTCTAAGTGCTTGCTTTATCTAACATCTCCGTTATGAAGAGTGATCATTGCACACATAAATGGTGATGTGTTTTAGTATCTGTTGGAGAAAGACAGTGTAAAGGAGGTGATAGGACTGGTGCTTGCTCTGGGAAACTACATGAATGGAGGCAGCAGAGCTCGAGGACAGGCCGACGGCTTCGGGCTTGAGATTCTTCATAAGCTTAAAGACGTCAAGAGCAGGGTAACCTTTTTCTCCATTTCATGAGCCCGTGTTTTAGATACTGTGATGCCCTAGCCTCACACACAAACACACTGAGATGTTTCAATGCAAGTAGATTTTTTCTGTTTCCTAGCGGTTTGTACAAGGTGATGTACATTTTTAACATAATTCTTTATAACTCTACAGGAAAATCACATTAGTCTGTTGGACTACATTGTTTCCTACTATCTGCGTCACCTTGATAAGGTAAACCACTGAACATGTAATTGTTCACATGCAATGTTTTATTTTGCACAGTGCAGATCTGCACACTTCTTCTGGTCACATTATTTTCAGGGTCAATGACTCGTTTGTCTGTTAATTAATGTATTTATCTGAGGATGCGATCAGAGTTGCATCAAAACAGATCTTACCCATAGAAAAGACATTTGATAACCTCTGCCTCTGTCACAGGTGGAGCTTTAACTCTATTGTGTTGTCTTGTTCATTGGTTAGAGGCAGTAGTTTAGGAACAAGTGCAGACAAAAAGAGTTTAAAGGGATAATTTAAAAAAATTATAATAATTCATGAAATTTCAAACCTGTATGACATTCTTTCTTCCGTGGAGCACAAAGGAAGATATTTAGAAAAATGGTTAATTTAATGAAAGTCACTGGGGTCCAGTCTTGTTTTGGACCTCATTGACTTTAATTGTAGAGGTCCAATAAGTTTTAACATCAAAGTAAGAACGTCATAGAAGTTTAGAATGACGTGAGGGTGAACAAATGATGACTGTATTGTCATTTGTTTACAGCACAAGAAAAATAAGGCAATTAATCTTCTTAGCTCATCACAATTAGGCTGATATGTCAAGATATTTACGGTACAATATCAACATACCTACAGTAGAATGCTGTTGCTCAACTAGGTTTTAGACATGAGGAAATTCCCTCAAGTTACGCATTTCCCTCATGTTACACATTAACCGCTCATAATCAAAATCTATTTACTGTAATCATTGTTTGTACAGATGTAATCAGCATAATTCACCGCAGTGATGTTGTAATTATAGGCACTAACAGAATTTGCTTCATCGGCAGAAAGCGCTTTCATTCCATCTGCAAGGAACCAGTGATGTGCTAACGGCTTTGACCACAGTAGCTGTGATTTGATATGGCTTGATACAAACAACTTAAGCTGAAGTTGTGAATGATGGTTATTCCTGGTACACAAAACAAAAAAGAAAAATGCAGTCATCGCCCATCTAGAATTTGACAATAGTGGAGTGACAAACATGGTTTTAGTAAAATAATGTATTGGTTTCACCAATAATATATTTTTAAATACAAGCCTTTGTTTATTTGATCAATAATCTAGTAAATACTTATGATTAATAATGTATTAATTTTGAAATATTTCAATTTAAAGTAACTTTTCTATTGTAATATATTTAAACAATGAATATATTAATGTGATGGCAAATCTGAATTTTCAGCAGCTATTGTCACATGGTCCTTCAGAAATCTTTACTGTGAGTTTTGATCAATTTAATGCGTCCTTGCTGAGTAAATGTATTGATTTCCAAATATTCCTAAATCAGTCATTTGTATTATTTATAAAATAACATATTGGTAACATATTAGCATATAAGCAGTTTAGTGTTGTGATTAGAAATATTTTCACTGTATTTGCTCTTTTATGCCTTTTCTTGACATTTGATGTGTCCTATACCATATGTGACCATGGACCACAAAACCAGTCTTAAGTGTACGTTTTTCGAAATTGAGACTTATACATCACATTAAAGCTGAATAAATAAGCTTTCCATTGATGTATGGTTTGTTAGGATTGGACAATATTTGGCCGGGATACAACTATTTGAAAATCTGGAATCTTAGGGTGCAAAAAATAACTAAATATTGAGAAAATCACCTTTAAAGTTGTCCAAATGAAGTTCTTAGCAATGCATATTACTAATCAAAAATTATGTTTTTATATATTTATGGTAGGAATTCACTACATATCTTCATGGAACATGATCTTTACTGGCATAAAATTGATAATTTTGACCCATTCAATGTATATTTGGCTATTGCTACAAATATACCCCAGCGACTTAAAACTGGTTTTGTGATCCAGGGTCACATATGTTGATGCCTAAAACATTGCCAGGTAACTGCCATTAACTTTATTTTAAATCACCTTAGTGAGAAGGCATCTGCAAAAAACATAACAGTTTAGAAATTCTTCTAGCTTCATTGTGGCATTCATACTTTAAAATCTGGGTTATTGGAATAAAAAGTAAGCGTTCACGGTGGTCTAACAGAAAAAAATCTGACTGTTTATTTTGCCTAAAATATTGCGTTAAAGTTAGGTAAACTTTGTTTTACAATGAATGACTTCTTCAAATTGGACCTGGTCAGGGGCTTTACTCTAACCCAATGTTATTGTTTTTGTCTTGTACAGTTTGTGAAAAGGATGTCCTAACTGTGTGTACTAACTCATCTCATGAGCACGTACAGCCCTTCAAGGAGAAAATGGACTTTTTCATTGCCAACGGTGAGCTATGCTAAGATGCGTGCGATTAGCCCACATAACCTTTTAAAAGAGGATCTGTATTCAAAGTTTTTAAGTCCTCTATTTATGTGCTCTGTCACATACTACAGTTCAGCTAGACGAGACAACGCTAGCTGTAGTAAACTAAATAAATACGATTTATTCTGTTTGTAGTTTATTTATGTATTTGTATACATGTTTATGTTATGTACATAGCAGTAAAGCTTTTCCTTTCCTCACAGTCTTCCTACTATAATTATTTGATTGTTTTCTACACAGATAAGACGGCACACAGTCTAGATAGTCATGAAGAATACCTGCCATGTGCTCTTTTGGGGGACCTGATAAGTGTCTGTGACTCCATACCTGAACGAGATAGCTGGTCAGGTTCAGAAGACAGACGCAGAGATAGGAATCAGGGAGACTTAAGCAATGAAGGAGATTTCTTAGTAAAGCAGTTTCAACATTGTCTTTGAGGTCCTTGTAGAAAGGCTATGAATAATATGACAATAATGACAGAGCAGTGCATTATCACTGTAAACTGAATAATTAAGATCCTGAAGTAATAGAAGAGATATTGGGGCTTAGTATTGACTTTGGTGCTGATTCAACGCTATCTATTCGTACATATTTTACGAATTCGTCTGACCTCACTCTTATGATTTAGTATGATTTGTCTAAACCCAGGTGACGGGTAAGTTTAGGGGCGGCTTAGGAGTAGGTAATTCGTACAAATTTATACCAATTAAAAATACATACGATTTAGCAAAAATTTATGAATTTGTACGAGTGAGTACGAATTAGCCACCTCGTAAAATATGTAAGAATTGCCGTGAGATCGGGCTGGCTGATTATATAATCAAAATGCAAATGTCCTAATTGTTGATATACATTTTTCATTTTACAGCACAAAAAGAGCTAATTACTGTGGAACAGCAAGTGATATCGGCATGTAAAAGGTAGCACGTAACTCTTGTTCAAAATATTACAAAAACGCAAACTTTGTAAAGATTTTTGCCATTATGTCCAGCTTTGCCTCATGACTTTCCTTCCTCAGTTTCTCAGACCTAGTAGAGTACTTTGGACTGAAGCCACGTTCTGGAGAGCCAGAGATTGTGCCTGGCCATGTTTTCACACTTTGGTTTGAATTCTGCAATGATTTCAAGATCAGGTGGAAGAGAGAGAACAAGGTCATATCCAAACAGAGGTGAGAAGTTAACAACATCTTGAGCATCTAACATAACTGCTCTGACCAAACCACACAGTGTGACAACTTAGGTAATGGTGACTACTTCACTGGCGGTTGTTGTTTTTAGTAAATTTCATCATTAAAAAACTGCTGGAATTAAAACATTGTACTTAAGTAAAGTACAATCTCTGCTCTTTTTGACTTCAGAATCAAAGACGCCCAACAGTCAGTGCGCAACATGACAGCAGAGAAGAATATTGAGACCAGAAGGGCAAATGCAAATGGACTGGTAAGAGTCTGCCTTCATTCTTGCTGATGTGTGGGTGGCAGATAGATAAGCGGTTCAAACACTAGCAAATGTACTTTCATGAATCAGGTTTTTAATCCAGACACTTGTTAAAGGAATAGTTCCTGCAAAAATGAAGTTTTGCTGAACATATACTGACCCTCAGGCCATCCAAAATGTAGATGAGTTTCTTCATCAGAACAGATTTGGACAGATTTAGCATTACATCACTTGCTCACCAATGGATCCTCTGCAGTGAATGGGTGCCATCAGAATGAGTCCAAACAGCTGATAAAAACATCACAATAATCCACATGACTCCAGTCCATCAGTAAATGTCCCGTGAAGTGAAAAGCTGCGTGTTTGTATGAAACAAATCCATCATTAAGGCTTTTAACTTTAAACTGTCACTTTCACCATAATCCATAAGGTTAAAAGTTTCAAATTAAAAGGGCATGATCATTTATTTGTTTTATACAAAAACAGCTTTTCACGTGACAAGACATTTACTGATGGACTGGAGTCGTGTGGATTGTTGTGATGTTTTTATCAGCTGTTTAGACTATCATTCTGTCTGCACCCATTCACTGCAGAGGATCCATTGGGGACCAAGATGCAATGATAAAGTTCTCAAAATCTGTAGAAACAAACTAATGTACAACTTGAACTGGGTACATATTTTGCAAATGTTCATTTTTGGTGAACTGTTCCTTTATACTACATAATGCATGCAGAGCTAAATGGGACTTCATAATGAGGCATGTTTCTGCATATTTCAGAAAGAGAGACTGCGTCTGAAAGAAGCAAGCCTGACCACCAGCTAACCCAATCTGCCATTACCAAAGAGGACCAGATACTTTATATTTGAGACCCAGGCACTTGCTTTTTTGGCAGGGTCAGAATAAGGTGTACCTGCTTGTGTAACACTTTTCCTCAAGACTGCAAAGTTAGTAGATGACAACCTGTCTGTCAGTGTAGTGGATCCCATCCCTGTGTATAACCCAACAACCAATGGCTCACCAAAGATTCCGATATGAATGAATACTGCTCGTGCTGCTGAGAAACAGTTAAGAGATGTTTATATTACAAGTTAGCTCAATCAGTTCCAGGATTTTCCCCAGTCTAAACAATTAAGGGTTGAAGAAGCAGTCCCAACATTCGACTTGGAAAAGGCAGTAACTTTATTTTGTATATTGAGTAACAAAGTTGATTAACTTTTGTGCTCATATTAAATCATTACAGAATATTAAAAAACAAAGATAATGTACATGTGAAATAATATTAAACTACCCTATCAGTTTTATTTGGATGAACATCACATTTTATTGATGACAGTTATGTTGCTTATTGCCATTTAATCACAGTAATATTGTTCCTTTTATAATAAACTCAACACTGTAAAAAGTTTTCATTAATATAACATTTTCCATGCATTTAACTTGTTTTCTGTAATGTTTGTTCACCTGGATTTTCTTCATCAAATGATTAAAAAGGCATAACTTGGCACCACATTTTAGTTTTTACATTGCATTATGGTAATAAGTCCAGGAAAAATGGTGGATTGGATATGGGGAGAAGCTTATTTACATCCATAGCTTCATATGTAATGTATCCTACATTACAAATCAAGCCACAAAATAAGCTATTTGCATCAATGTGCAAATCGTGCTCCACACAGTGGAGAAAAAATATAATAATATAAGCATATTTTTAATATGTCACTATTGTATAGTATTATAACTTATCCAACTTGTTTTAGAATACATTTAATTGCATCAATTGTATTTCTTCACAATATAAAGGCCACATTTTGATGACTGAACAAGGAAGCAAATCGATCATGCTTCCACATTATTCAGCTATATTAATTTGTGACGTTTAGACAAAAGTAGCCGACAAACAAAGACGTCAGCGAGTTTAATCCAAGTCGACGGAAGTACAGCGGCACTGTTTGACGCGGCGCACGCGCTTCTTCTTGGTGCTGGGAGTCTGTCCAGGACAGAAGAGCGTGTAAGTAACGGTGGTGAAACTCTTTGGCTTGCACACGGAGCACGACTGAAACGCACTGTCCTCTTGATGAACGTGCCGAGGGATGTAGAACGAGTTGCACTGTCCGTAACAAAAGCGGTTGATGATGGCGCGCGGTTGGCACCCGTCCTCGTAGATCATCAGTTTCAGCGGCTGTGTTTTACACCAGTCAAGTTTGAGGTAACTGCGCTCCGTTACGTGTAAAGCCTCCTGGCTGGAGTCCAGCACCTCGTCCCCGACTGAAGGCGGTCCCGTTCCCCTGGAACTGGCCTGCGGTGTCTGCGGTGACTGTTCTGACTGGTTTGGGCTGTATTTATTTGGGTGAGGAATGGCGCCTTGAAATCCCCCGGTTCCCCTGATCCTCGCCGGGTTGCAGAGCAGCCACAAGACCACGAAAGTGACAGCTAATGCGTCTTTAGTCATCCTTTCACATGAAGAAAGAAACATAACATTAAATATTCAGCAATATACGAAGAGTTCAGATGAAAAAATAAGCATGTTTATCAGGCTCTTATATTTATGTTCGTCTATTTCTATTTAATCGAATAGAAAATGGCGTATATATTGCCATTACAGTAAGATTACTTGACCTAAATATAGGAGCCTTATAAAAATGCTAATTTTCGATGAAAAAATTAGATGGCACTTAGAGGCTTTTGCATCTGAAATCTTCACATGTAGTTCTTTTACTAAAGAATATATTTATATATATATATAATTGTTTTTTAATAAAATTTGCTATATTGTTTTATATATTTTATCAAAACATTTCATATATATATATATATAAGATGAACACAACAACCAATCATACATTTTACATTTCTTTATATAAATTCCCTACTAAATTGCTCTCTGCAATCCCTCTGGCAGCTCATTTCTATAAATACATTTGTAACAAAATCACACAGATGTCATTTAAATAATAAATACAAATATACTCCAGTAGATATGCACTTACCTCAGATTGATAATGGTTCAGACTTCTTCACATGGACTGCAGCTATGTTCACAAAGGTCGTTGTGTACCATAACAATCTACGATTAACAATAAGTTGAACCAAATGATGAAGAACTGGGAGTCAGAGTCAAAATAAGGTCTGGAGCTCTGTTCTGGGAGCTGACATTTAAGAGAATGGGGCAGTCCACGCCTCCTCACAGTCTAAGATCATTCACAGCATTTTGGGGATGGTCCAGTGCTTCAGGAGAGTAAGGAAGCTCATGAATGCATATTGTGATGTTTGTAATTTAGATGAATCATGAAGTTAAAAATACATGTCTCCAATTAGCTGCACATGAACATATACATCATTTTTATTTGATTAAATTGTATTACAACAAAAGTTGTGCCAAGAGAATAATCATCCATGTTACAGTCACCCTTTGCTGCTCTAATAATAATATGATTCATTTGAATATCACACATAATTAAATGCTGACTTTACTGTGAAACTGATAAGATTTTCATTGAATAGATTTTATAAATAACACGATGTTCAGGTCTTGATATTGCTTGTAGCAGTTTCAACCTCATCTTCCTCTGGGAAATGTGGCACTGATTTCTTGGCCACCACATTATCCAGTCTCTGTCCCATCAGATATGGATTTGCACTCTGAAACACAGTCAGTGACCGATCCTGTGACATTTTTTCTGAAAATACAATATGTATATGCAACAGCGCTCCATCTAATAATTCATGCGTTTGAGCCTCCACTGACAAAAAAGGCACAGAAAAATACATTTATGGCTTACCCTTTTTGTTCTTTTTGGCCCACCCAGTTTTCCATACAACAGTCCTTTATTCTGAAAGAATGAAAATAGATATTTAATGCAGTCTGCTACTGAGTAGAATCTTGCTTCATGTTTCACACTGCTCATAATTTATTCGGGATTAACAATTAATCATGTGTATTCATAAGAGGACATTTGCTGTGTCAGTGTCTTAACAGTCACAACCTGTTTACATAAAGGCGTTAGCATTGGGCATCCACATATTATATATTGCTGACAGTGCTATTACGTTTTCCAGAATGGACTTTTTGGACTATAAATGTAAGAATTAAGCTGTCTTTTCTTTACTCCAGTCATCATTTGACATTACCTTTACACAGGTTTAAAAGCAGGGTTTACAATATAGGGTTATGTGCAGTGTAAAAAGCCCTTAAATAAATCAATCATTTTATTTAAATGAAAAATCAGAAGTCTCCTCCAGCTTTTTTCAAGGTATCAAGTGTGAACTCACCCACTTTGCGAGTGCAGGGTAATCATGCTCAGGGTCAAAGAGGTGCTGATGTTTCTGGAATTCTCGACTGAACTCTGCAGTGTCTGGAGAGTTCTCTAAACATCCATCAGCAGCTATAAAAACATCACATTTTTTAAACAAAAAAAAGTTTAGGCCATTCACAAAAGTTCAGAGTTTTCATTCCTTCAGGAGAATATGGTAAACACCTTCAATCTAATCAAAAATTGAACACATTTTCTTTGCGGATTAATCGAAATGAATGGTGGTACCGATGTGTTTTTGTGCATTCATTTGGACCAACATACCAGTCTTTCCAAGAGGGCAAGGATTGGGAGGGTCAGGGTAGCCATGGTCCTCGCTGAAGTCTTTGGGAACACTGTCTCCAGTTAACTCTGCAACAATGTTAGGTATGTTCCCATACGGCCCGAGATGCTGGAGTCCCTCATGGGCACCACCTATTGGACAAAGTGTAGAATTACACATGAAGGCAACCACATAATATGGAGGAGCGAGTAGGCTATTATAAAGACCATCAGTGATCATTTACATTTTTAAAAGCGTGTAATTTCCTACAATTATATAGAGAAACTCTAACCTTGGATGCTGAGTGGGCCGACTATGTTGGTGGCCTGGTGCGCGGGATACTCGACCCTGGGCCGCGCGATTCCCAGCTGCTCCATCACACCGTGCAGCAGGCGCTGGATATCCGCCTCCGACACCTGATCCACCGTGCGTGGACTGCGGCCAGAAACGACGGCCATCCAGCTTATAATAACACTCAGAAGAACCGTGTGTGCCATTTTCGGAGCAGAACCCATCTTTGACGTTCACTACACCGAGAATAAACACAACACGTAATGTTACATAATTTTTTTTAAAGATTTTGTATTTGCCGAAAAGGTAATGTAAAAATTGGGATATAACTCTGATGCATAAGTATTATTATAACTTCAATATTATTGAGCTCAGAGAAAACGCGCATCCTTGTTTGTAACTACGTCACAAGTGAACAGGCTTGATAAAAACATAGGCCATTATTTTATAAACGCAAATTAAGAAGCACATTCGTATTACAGCAAAACTAAAACCCGGCATGTTGTAGCTATAGAGAATAAACAGCTAGCCAAATTTAAAGAGATAACCTACCACGTATTCTGGATTGAATGAGAGGTGGGTTCAGCGCAGATGCCGTCCTCTTCTTCCTCGCTTCATTTGCTCTGTTGCCAAGCAACGAATCATCTCACCTCTTGGTTTGCGTAGAGACAGCACATGCTGCTGGGTTTTATTGGGAACGGTAGAAGGGCAAAGTTCAAGAAAATAAGGAATAGACTAAGGAAAATGTAAAATTATAAGAAAATATGTTATTAAATAATAAATAAATCACATGCTATTAGACATGTCGTGTCGTCGTGTTCAGATAATATTATAGACCTGTCAGTTTAATCGAATTATAATAATAATAGCGTAACGTTTACAATGCAAACAGCCTACAATACAAATATATCAGGTAATTTTTTTTCATGTAATCCACTCCTCTTTTATATAACCAACAATAATAATGGTTTAGTAATTCAGTAATTTCCCTGGAAGTATTTTATTATATTTATGGAACATCGCCACAAGCAACTCAGAATCTGTTTAACTCGTACTCTTGCCTTTTTTAGTTCATGGTACACGTATTCTACAGTATGTGTGTGAAGTTTTAAGACGTTTTATAATTCCTTTGAAACAAATAAAACAAATCTTAGCTCATCATAGATTTTAGACGAATTAACATAAATTGAGAGCTTTTGTTGAGAAAAGCAATAGAAAAGGCTGCATTTGTCAGCTCAAAAACAGTATACATTTTCTTCATCAAATACTCAAAGACAAAACACAATGCTAGCCAAAAGCACTGTTAGACATCACAACTTTTATTACAACGGTACATGTATATACAGCACAAGGCACAGTACAAAGGCATACAGAGGGTTATTTGGATTGCATTGAAGATAATTTGAGGTTTAGAAGCACTTCCTGTGGACGATGGAGGGACCTGCCTCATCATACTCCTGCTTGCTGATCCACATCTGCTGGAAGGTGGACAAGGAAGCCAGGATGGAACCGCCGATCCAGACGGAGTACTTACGTTCAGGGGGAGCAATGATCTAGAGGATGTGCATGAGAACATCATTAGTTAAACTGTAAAACTACAGCTATAAAAGAAACAAGATCATGTAGTCGGATGGATGTTTACCTTGATCTTCATTGTGCTGGGGGCTAGAGCAGTGATCTCCTTCTGCATACGGTCAGCAATACCTGGGTACATGGTGGTACCACCAGACAGGACGTTGTTGGCATACAGATCCTTGCGGATGTCAATGTCGCACTTCATAATGCTATTGTAGGCGGTCTCATGGATGCCAGCAGACTCCATACCTGTGAGGAGCAACATTGCAAACTATGTTAGCAAGGGAACAATTGTGATGTAAAGACAGCAACATGGGTAATGCAAATAGGTAATTTAAGGCCCAGCCAAAACATACCAATGAAAGAGGGCTGGAAGAGAGTCTCGGGGCAGCGGAAACGCTCGTTTCCAATGGTGATGACCTGGCCGTCGGGCAACTCATAGGACTTCTCCAGAGAGGAGGAAGAGGCAGCAGTAGCCATTTCATTCTCGAAGTCCAGAGCAACGTAACACAGCTTCTCCTTAATATCACGCACAATCTCACGCTCAGCTATGGAAGAGAAGAGAGCATATTTTATATTGGGAAAAGACAACGAAAACATTTATATTGCATTTATGAAAAAAAGTGTCAAAAACTGCCCCTCTTGAGAATTTGCTAATATCTAAACCACATTCTGTATAAGTAGAATTCTTCTAGCACCCACCAGTAGTCACAAAAGAGTAACCACGCTCAGTCAGGATCTTCATCAGGTAGTCAGTCAGATCGCGACCGGCCAGATCCAGACGCATAATGGCGTGAGGAAGAGCATAACCCTCATAGATGGGGACGTTGTGGGTCACACCATCACCAGAGTCCAGCACGATACCTGTAACATGATGTATTGGCATGTTAAGTATTGCTTTTTAAGTTTTACATGTTTATAGGAATTAAAACCTATAATGTTATCTATTGCTTCTAGTGATTTGATAGACACTGACCAGTGGTACGGCCTGAGGCGTACAGAGAGAGCACTGCCTGAATGGCAACATACATGGCAGGGACATTGAAGGTCTCAAACATGATCTGAAAAGAGAGGAAAATAATAGTTTCAGGGTTATTATCATTAACTAAACTAAATTCATAAAATAATAATAATTACTTAAAATAAACATTAACTGAAATAAAATATAAGTTGCAAAAGTTCTCGTTTTTGTTTAAAGTTGAAGTACTAAAATAACTAAAGCTAAATCAAAACTATAAAGATAATAAAAAAGTCAAAAATGCAAAACAAAATAGCTAGATATTTAACTAAAACTATTAGTAAAATATAAGCAAAAACTATAATATATATAAATATAATAGATAGCATACATAACATAATACAAAGCAAGAAAATAATACATAACATAATTTAAAAATAATAAATAAGTAACTTAATTGCACCATAATAAAGTTATAATACTACATTCTTACAGTAAAAATGGTTTGAAAATGTATGGCTGCCATTATATGCTGCCAAAGTGATCATCATATTTGGGAATTTTTGTTGTTGTTGTTTGTAAACCCCTGCATTAGCTTGCCTGTGTCATCTTCTCCCTGTTGGCTTTAGGATTGAGGGGGGCCTCAGTGAGCAGAGTGGGGTGCTCCTCCAGGGGCCACTCGCAGCTCGTTGTAGAAGGTGTGATGCCAGATCTAAAAACATTTAAATATGTTAAATCACCGGAGGAATGCATAGAGGTGACCAAACACAGAATGTAGCTCACTAATAGAAATACAATCTCTTATACATTTACTTTTAATGAATAATAAAAATTGTCAAATGAACAATTAAGCATTCTGTATTAATTCTTGAGTTACTACCTTTTCCATGTCATCCCAGTTGGTGATGATGCCGTGCTCGATGGGGTATTTCAGAGTAAGGATACCCCTCTTACTCTGAGCCTCATCTCCCACATAGCTGTCTTTCTGACCCATACCCACCATCACACCCTAAAGGAAAAGAGTCATGGGTTATCACCAAGCATCTCTACTTCAAGTTAGTTGATGATTTTCTACAGCCAATATGCAATATGTTGGCTGGAACCAGGAATTTACGATGCCCACCTGGTGACGGGGTCTGCCAACAATTGAGGGAAAGACGGCACGGGGAGCATCATCACCGGCGAATCCAGCCTTGACCAAACCAGAACCGTTGTCGCACACGAGTGCGGTAGTCTCATCGTCGTCACACATGATTGGTCTTTTTTAGGATGGTCCTAGGAGAAAGAAAACGTGTGTTAAGAGAGTGTATACGTTAAAAGTTCAAATCTGAATAGTACAAATAATTGAACATTCATTTTTAAGTATTCAATCTTTTAATAAATATATTATATCTATATATATCCTCTACAATCCACTGAAACATTTCTAAGCCTGCACTACAAAACATAGCATCAGGTAAGGTCAACAAAAGGCCAAAAGCAGCACAGCAGATCCTCTTTAAACTATTTTAGGCATCAGCTCTTGTCATTCGGAGCAGAAGCCCCAGATCGAGTGTCCTATCTGTAGCTATTTTACAGTTGTCTGGTGACAAATGACAGCAGGAACTAAGGGTCGCCTCAGCTGTCTAGAAACTGTAAGAGATCCACTGGCAGCATGTGTTAGTTCACTGCATCTGTTGATGACTCCCTTTATTAGTGCTTCTTCAAGTCACCATTATGAGATGTGGTTTCTAACCCAATGAATCATTTGGTCAGACAAATACAACTAGTTACAACTGCTCACTTCTGCTGTCCTTCATCACTTCCAGCATTGGCAACCATCCATTCTCATACATTTCTCTAGCTACAGCTACAGGTACAGTCACAGAGAATGAACAATTATATTGTTAGTAGTTTCTACTAAGACCATCAACGTAAAATCAGCCAATTATCCACCATCTGCATCAACAATTCCAGAGATTAATGTTCCTTCCCATGTAGGAGATGAAGTGTTGGGTTATTCCATTTCAAATCTCTCTCTATTGTCCCTGAAGTAGTCCATAGAGATAAAGGTAGTAGCAAACACTCACCAAGTTGTAGCACAAGACTGGGGTTTCTGCTGGGATGAAGGGCATTGCACAAGAATGCCTCTTAAATATGCCAGGGATGGGTGCTGGGGGGTCATGGGCGGGATCTGGAGTTCACACAAGACCAAATAAGAGATGCTAGAAAATGGCCCATTGCCAGTATATACTGTACTCCATGGACTTTGACTTGATTACCAAAATAGACAGATGTTTCTTAAGACGTGACAGATCCTCTTTGAGAGCAAAATAAGCATGGATGCGATTTAATCATAAAGAACGACATCGTTTTCTATGGATGTGGCTAAAGAATTGTTTTAATGTATATTACATGATGCCATTCAGATGACCTTTGCCATCATCTAACTAAATGCATCTATTAAAACACTAATAATTTGATAACACTGTTGAAATGTAGCAAAAGTTTATATCCATTATTCATGATGCTGAAATTCCAATACTGAACGTTTTTGTATTGTTAACTCAAACAAAAACTGTAAAAAAAGAAGCTGGAAATAAAGCTGAAATAAAATACAAATAGATATATTCAATATTACTGTATATTGAAAATCTTAAACTTAAAAAATTAAAAACGCTGCCTTAGAAAAAAATAAAATAGTAATAATAATTTGAAGCTCAAGAAATAAAATGACTATAACTACAACTAACAGAAATTAAGCAAAATTGATATATTGAAAACAAATAGAAAATGACAAAAGTATATAACAAAATTATTAAAGCTTTAGCTAAAATATAAAATTATAAATATAATACTAAAAAACACTGAATGAAATTCATGTTTGGCATTTAAAATGATTGGTTTTTAAACTTTTAGTGATTTATTTTTAACTTACAAAATAGAAAAAACATTACATTTGAATATTGACCATATCTTGTCCAATAATAGTTGTATCTACCAGAATATTAATGTTATTTAAGCATAAGACAATAGCACATGAAAAAGAAAGTCATTATACACACAGAGAATTTACAAATAACATGTTTAAATGTTCATGTTAAGGTTTTAGCTACTATTTGCACCAATAAGATGAACTATATGTTCACATGTAGAACTATATGTGTAAGGTCACTGGGATATACAGGCATTTGGAAGACAGAGGATGTAACACTAGATGTGTGGAGTCACATTTAGGAGCCAGACCTGAGTAACACCACCTTTGTCAAATGGCCTGGCTGGGCCCTGGTATGCAATCGGGTCCACAACATGCCAGACAGCTGAGAGGTGTGGGGGGTGTTAAGAAGGACCCGTGTCCTTTCTCTACAACTGCTGTTCTCTGATTGGCCCAGCTCTGTCCTTTTAGGGTCATGTTGAGTGACAGGTGCTCCTGGATACACATCAGTGCTGCTCCTCGGTGCTGCTTGCTTGGCTCCAACTCCTTATTTGTCACCTTCTCCCCCATTATCTCTTTCACTCAACACTATGAGAAAACAACCTTGCTATGATGAGAATGGCTTTTGTTAAATGCTTAAATACGTAGTTTGATTCTACACATGTACTTTGGGTCAAAACATGCATTTCATAAATGATTCATTTCCTTTCAACATCTTAGAATGACCATTTGGCGTCATAGGTGGCATTGCCTCCTGTTTTGGCGTGTGTTTGTTATCCTGTGTTGTTTCAGGCTTGGTGAACAGTAGATAAAGTTCTATTTGTGATCCTCAAAGCTCCAGCTTGACTGAAAAAGACTGTGATATCAGTGTGATAGTATTTTCTAACCTTTTGTTATCAGATTTCTGGAGATTCTTATAGACAATTCGGCTTGCTGTGCCAAAGTTGGATTATGTGGGAGCATTTTTGAGCACCATATAGTTTAGGCCTCTTTGTTAATGTGCTATTATTAGCCATTTTTCATGTTAGCTTGATAGATATCTACAGAACACAATGCATTCGGATTCTCTTGAACCCTCACGTACCGTGACCGATACTGGCTTATATTATAGCTCTGATGATGCTGTCTACCAAAACGAGATCATTACTAATGGTTTCTTTGCAGTTATACTGTGTGAATTAGCATCTTTCTGGTTACACAAAGCTGAAAATGTGCATTCATGGCATTCAGGAAAGATAAGCAAAGGAATTTAGGTGTCCCAGTTGCGCTATGAATGTACAGTAACAGTTGTAATTCTACTGTGGCAATATTTACTGGGTTGTGATCTATTAGCGCTGCTGTCACTGTGTGGGAGGCCCAGTGGTCAAACAAAGCAAGCAACACACACAAGCACTTTGACAGCGTCCTGTCTCCTTAAAAGGGCATGGAGGAGACACAGGATTTGCCTGTTTCAGACAGCTGCGCTTACCAGTAGACCCCCAATTGGAGAGTGGCAACTGTTGGGCCCAAATGCTTTTTAACATTGATTATATTGGGAACAATGGTTTGTTGATCAACCTGTTTGTGACATACCAGAGAGTGATGTGGATTATATTCAGAGCTGATGGCAGCTGCCGTGTTCACAGGGCCTTTAACAAGGAGAATGTAGGAAATACACTATTTGAAGTTAAATTCACTTCATATATCAAATGTGAGTGGACAAAAGATGAGTAAACATTGTGCTATTTCCATAAAACCAACAAATGACAAAATAGCTAAAGAAAATAGATTTTCTAAATATAAGTAAATAAATAAAGAAAGCAAGTATTATTGTTACCTAAAACTTTAAATAAATCTGAACTTAAATAAGTTATACATATTAGATAAAAAACTAAAAACTAAAATGAGAAGCTTGCTGAAATAAACTGAAATACTATCACATATACATTTACACATTTAACAAAGCTCAATTTAAATATAAAAACATGACAAAAGCATGAAACAATTAAAACAAACGACAGAAGTACAAAACATAGTTGAAAATATTAAAATAGTAATAATAATAAATCTAAATATTAATAATTACTACGAAATAAATAAATAACATGATAGTATATAAAAGTACTAAATTAGCACTAAAATAAATAAGGAAATAACGTTACACTTTAAGGTCCAGTTCTCACTATTAACTAACTTTTAACTGCAAATTTTGCCTCAATAATCTCCTAATTTTCTACTTATAAATAGGTATTGTTTAGGTTATTGGGTTGGGATAAGAGATCTAGAATGTGTGACCCTGGACCACAAAACCAGTCATAACGGTCAGGGTTTTTTTTGTTGAGATTTATACATAATCTGAAAGCTGAATAAATAAGCGTTCCATTGATGTATGGTTTGTTATGATAGGATAATATAAAAAATCTGGAATCTGAGGCTGCCAAAAATATCTAAATATTGAGAGAATCACCCTTAAAGTTGTCCAAATTAAGTTCTTAGCAATGTATATAAATTGTTTTTTTTTTTAAAGGTAAGAAAATTTACAAAACATCCTAATGGAACATGATCTTTAATTAATAGCCTAATGATTTTGGCATGAAAGAAACATCTATAATTTTGACCCATACACTGTATTGTTGGCTATTGCTACAAATATACCCCAGCGACTTAATACTGATTTTGTGGTCATGCAAAATGGCAGCAATATATGCAGGAATATGGCAGTAATTTACAGCATAAGTTCTAATAAAAAGCGAATATGCTAGTAATGTGCATGCTAGTTAATAGTGAAAATTGGTCCTAAAAGGTGTTACCATAAAAAAATATTAGTAGCAGTAAAGTAAAAAAAAAAACATTTGCCAAAAAACAAACAAACACACCTTCAAAGTACAATTTGCAAACAAATATTTTTTGGACAAAAGACAGACAACACATCACTTTGGTGTAATTGTTTCTATGTAAGTGTGTCTCAGTACCTGTTGCAACTCTGGCTTATTTCAGTGATATAATGTCTGATAACAAGATCTACTGTGTCCATGTGTCAGCTATAGCAGCTGTTGTCAGCAAAAGGACTCTTCAGAATGAACCGCTGACAGGAACGCTAATGAGAAAACCCCATATAAATGATCCTCATAGTAATGTACCTGTCCCAGTCAATCGCTGATCATATTCAGACACTCCTATCAGCCCTGACAGGAAGACACAGATGTTCATGACTATTCATCATTGTGTTTTTATAGTGCTTACAGCAGCACAGATCAACTGACACATCAGTGAGTTATACCACACTCCAAAATAGAAATATGTAATTAGGGAATATATAACACCAGTTCTAGAATGTACAAAAAAACCTGAGAGCATATGAAAATACAAGCATGAATATTTTGAGCAATTTAGCTAAAGCATGTCCGACAATGTTAACTACTTTCTAGGTTTAAGAAGGGTTTTAGAACTTCATGCTGTCCCATGCAGTAAGTTTTCAACGTCCTAAGAGCATTTAGAGAACAACCAGGCACCAGCTCATGCCAGGAGTGCTCTAGATAATGAGTCCTATAAATATATGGAGTGCTTTAGAAGTTTCCATGTGAGCAATGCATTACAAGTGTATGGAGAGAACCATTTCATTCAGTGTACTAAATCATTAAGTCTTGATTAAACTTGAAAAGTTCACTTATTTAAAAAGTAAAATAAAAAAAATAAACTGGATATGTGATTTTTAAAGACCATTTATTGGCTCATTGTATAAAACTGACATTCAACAAGTTATGAACTAACAGTATGGATATCAACCACCAGCGAGTTGTTCTTGATTCTTCACCATACCTTGAAAATAGAGGGAGACATTTTGAAAGAATGCGGTTGACGTCAGTAAGCCTGCTACAGTTTGGGCAGGTGCTATAAAGCTTCACAGCCACTGAAAGTATTTTTCAGGCCTATGATACATGACAGTAAATTACCCCTTTACTAAGAGACGGTTAACAATGGAACTTCAGCACCAATTAAGTCTATTTTTATTAAAAAATACTTTGCAATAAACATTACAATAAAAAGGAGAAGATGAGTTGTAGACAACTATTTGTCTGAACCATGCCCAAAAGGCAAAGCAAAGAAAAAAGCAAGTAGATTGGTTCTTTTTATTATTATTTAAAACAACAAAAATAAAAAGACTTTAGTAGTAAATTAAAACA
The DNA here is from genome assembly GCA_027564155.1 of Gymnocypris eckloni scoliostomus. NCBI lineage: Eukaryota > Metazoa > Chordata > Actinopteri > Cypriniformes > Cyprinidae > Gymnocypris > Gymnocypris eckloni. The sequence goes on from CM050412.1 coordinate 26,792,719, forward strand.
AAGGAAAGTAAAAAAAAAAAAAAAAGGTAAACAGACTGTAGAAATAAGTGAGGTTGAAACACCCGAGTACAAAGAGTTCATAGTTGTGTCCATTCATGCACTCCGATTGAGTCTCTAAAAATCAGCATCCAGTCTGAAAGTGTTATCTGTGGATCCGGACATGACTCCCATCCGCTGGTACTCGCCGACTCGCTTCTCAAAGAAGTTGGTCTTGCCCTCCAAGGAAATATTCTCCATGAAGTCAAAAGGATTTTCCACTTTATAGATCTAGAAAGCAAATTTAAAGGTCAAGTTAAAATACCATCTGTTAAAATGAAAGCATAGAACAAGGCTACTGGACCTGAGGTCAGTCACTTAGACTATACTGCCACCATGAGCAGAGATGCAAAACTACAATCAAAATAAAATACCTTGTCAAATCCCAGCTCCAGCATAAGTCTGTCAGCCACAAACTCAATGTATTGCTTCATCAGGTCACAATTCATGCCGATAAGCTTTACTGGCAGAGCCTCAGTCAGGAATTCCTAGGAAGTTAAAGAAATTAGATGCGTTTCTCATCAACAGGATGAAGTTACAGAACGGCTTCTACACACCAGAATCCAACGTAACAAAGACTGTCACTGAAAACCATAAAGGTTGAACCCCTGGCATTAAAAGTATACAAACCTGTTCAATTACAACTGCATCCATGATGATTTTCTTTACTGTTGCTTCGGAAGGTTTGTTGACCAAGTGCTTGAACATGAGGCAGGCAAAGTCACAATGAAGACCCTGCAAGGATAAGAACAAACGTGAAGACCACATCTTCAACTTTCACACCACACTTCCATACTCATTCATACCAGTGTTAGTGTTACCTCATCTCTGCTGATAAGTTCATTGGAGAAGGTGAGTCCAGGCATGAGTCCTCTCTTCTTCAGCCAGAAAATAGAAGCAAAAGACCCAGAAAAGAAGATTCCTTCCACAGCAGCAAAAGCCACCACTCTCTCCCCTGAAAACAAAGACTTGTTAGCTCAAACCATTTAAAAAAATATACATACAATAATAGTACATTAATGAAACGTACCAAATTGTGCATTTTTGTTACCAATCCAGTTAAGCGCCCAATCGGCCTTCCTCTTTACACAGGGCATCGTCTCAACGGCATTGAAAAGATATTCTCTACAAGACAAATATTAAAACACTTCATTAGTGAACCAATGTCTAAATACACAAAACATAATTAGACAAGTGTGTTTATGGAGCTCAGTTAAGGCGATAGTTTCGTGCTGACGCCCTACAACCAGCTGACCACATGTCTGCTGATCTTGAGCAGTCAACACTCAGCTCCCATTATCAGCTGAGGTACGTACCCCTGCGCCACTCATCATTGCCCCAAATAACTCCAACATAATTTCCAAAAACTCACCTCTCTTTGGAATCTTTGATGTAGGTGTCAATCAACAGACTGTACATTTCAGAGTGGATGTTTTCCATAGCAATCTGGAAACCGTAGAAGCAACGGGCTTCAGTCACTTGGACTTCCTGAGTAAATCGCTCCACCTAGAGCATCACAGAACACAAACGATTAGAATGGAGTGGCTTTTTATTTGTTCGCACAAGTTTGCCTCTTAACTCACCAAGTTCTCATTGACAATGCCATCACTCGCAGCAAAAAAAGCCAAGACATGAGAGACGAAATATCTCTCCTCATCTTTCAGGGAATCCCAGTGCTGGAGATCTTTGACAGGTCAACCTTGAGAAAATACAACAAAACTTTCAAAATGCTGCAATTTAAAAACCAAAGTAAGTGTACCAGCAGCTTTGATGCCATATTTAAAACCTGTAAGAGCAGGCGAAAATTGAATATCACCTATGGGATCAAATATTTTGAAGCTCACCTCCTCTGCTGTCCAGAAAGAGGCTTCTGCCTTCTTGTACATCTGCCAGATGTCATGGTACTGAATTGGGAAAATGACAAAGCGGTGGGGGTTGTCCTTCAGAAGGGGCTCCTCCTTCACAGCTCCTTTCTTAGCTTTTGTCTGCTCCTTAAAAAAAAAAAAAAAAAGGTAAAACTTTAATTTGCTAACAAACCAAATGGCAAGTAAAAATCGACGCAGAGCACAACATTGTTATTGGTTATACACGTCTAGAAAACCATGATTACTCTTACTTTTCCATAACAAAAACAGTTAACGTTAGGTGAAATAATTTAACTATGCGGCATTAAACACTTTAATATTTACCATTTTGATCAATATGCCTGAAAAGCTAGTCTTGCCTAGGTTTGATGCCTTTGTAACCATATTCATATTCTGGTCTCTTCACATTAGAAATACCCTCCATAAAAAGCAAACCGAAAAAGAAAAGGGGTGACTGGATTTGTTTTGTGGCTTTTATAAGTTTGGGTTCGTTTCGGTCATCCCACCTGGCGATACTACTTCCGGGCTAGTTTACCAGTAAAAAAAGTGCTCTTCCATTTAACGTTAACCGGATAAATTTCGCTAGAAAAATAATCATAACGTTACACAATAGGAGTATTTTCATATTTACACGCATATTTTCACAAATTCCGTATCATTAAAGTTATTACACAACACAAAAGCAGCTCCAGCTAACTTACTCACCCGCCAAAACAAGATATTACCCAATAAATAAACGAGCTCAAACACTAAATAATCCCCATTTTATCGGACCACATGTCACGGGCTTCAGTAGATTTGTTTTACGAGTTATTGTTCTCGGTAAAGACCAGGATTGTTTGGATTGACCAGCCCAACTTGGCGCGCTATAAATCCGCCAATTTTCATCTAAGTTACCACGTTGAAGACATCGCTTGAGATATCACTAATCATATAAAACGGCATATATTTTACATGCATTGATGTAGTAAATCCTGAAGAAACGTGCAGGAATGCAGTTAAAGTGAGCGTACCTCTGAATCATCAAAGATTTTGCGCGCCGTTTTGGACGCCAGGATTCTGGTGGAGTTCAGACTGGGCGGCTGAGGACAGAACAAATCACCCGTTTAGGATCTACAGCATGATGAACGGTTTAACATTTCTCCTTTAATGAAACAAAACTGATATTTCTACTCAGTGTGTAGTATTGCTCCAAACGCCTAAAATGTAGAGCATCTAACGTGAAGTACAAGTCTTAGAAATATTATTTTAAAACCTAAAACAAAACCAACTCACCGTGTTTTCTTTGTCCACCAAGGACATTTTATTGATTTGGGCAGAAACGGTGTTTTCATTCTTAGTTTTCAGTGGAGAGCGAGTTGACAGCATTGTTAAAGCTTGACGTGTTAGATAAAGCACAAAATGAGGATTAATTAAAATCTAAAACAAAATGAACAACTTCTAAAACAAAATTAGCTACAAATAAATACAATTTAAACAAAAAGCATAAGCTTGAAGAGCTGCAGCCTAGCTGGAGGAAGGAAAACTAAGAACGAACGCCGGGGACTGTTTTATATTTGAGTCTTGGCGCTCATTCTCAGCCAATAAGAAAAAGGCAAACGTCACCGCGTTGTTTGGTCCTTTTAATTCTTTCATCAGACAAACCAATCAGAGTTCTCCAATACATGACGTATTGGGGGATGCGAAGTGTTACACAAACCGAACGAACGTGATGTTACACAAGCTGGTTTAAAAAGGCGCGGATTTTAAACAAAAGCAATATGTAATATCACATTATTTATTTATTTTTACAAAGAATTTACTTTATAAGAAATTTAAATGTACGAAATGTGCGTTCAAGCCTACAGAAGAAACCATTTACAGGTGATAGTATTTTTGTTTACACTTTACATTAATGAGTTGCCATGAATAATTCCTTTTGAACAGAATAAGGTTAATGAAAATGACATGTAGTGCAAATAAAACCACTCCAGTCGAGACCAACAGCAGTTATCAGTCACATAACTCACAGATACCACATTAAACACAATAAACATTAGGTAAAACAACATCTCTCATGCTATTTGGGGGAAATGCGTTTTTAAAGTGCCCCTTTTATAACGTATCAGCCATAAATCCAAACTTATTTTAAACAACAAACCCCTCCCGAAAGGAAGCAATGGTTTGGCGCCAGATTTAAGTAACGTTAAACAATCAAAATACATAATTTCAACCCTTAAGATCATCCAGAATACATCCCAAAACCCCTTAATAATAATGTTTAATGGTGAACACAAAACTATACATGTGATCTTTAATACTACCTTAATAAAATCATCCTATTGACGTGATGAACATGTTTTGTTCCCCTTATTCCTGTTTATCTCGTCCACAAGCACAAATATCATGCTGGGCTTCATCAATTTATACAGCAGGCAACATAAGAGTGTAAAAAGAGAGATTCTATGTATGTATTTTATTGGCGCTTAAACTTTACACAACAAACTATCAGCTGTTAAGCCGTTTGCTTACCACAACCAAAGCAAAAGACGAATTCCTTCGAGCTTTGAGGTTAATTTCAGAATCTACATTAAAAACAACAACCCAACCCATGTTTAAAACATATTTTGCAAAAAGCAAAATATTGAGATCCATTTTTGGGGGGTTTCATAACAAACAAATGTTCAGGCCGCGGGAGTCAGCAAAGAACAAACACGACCCAGAAGTCCCTGCCTGAGATAAAATACAGCATGCTTGTGAGATACTGCTTCTCGTGGCGGGAGGACGATAACCACACGCATCATGAAACTTTTTTTCAACCTAAACTCACCATATAAATTGTGGTAACAAAGCGATACATTTGTGTTAAGGAAAAAACTGCATACATGTCTTTTTCATAATATTAACTCGCAGACGACAATATTTACTTAGTTATTCATGTAATACTTTGTTCTATGTTTTGACTGAATAATAATACAAATATGATAAATATTCCAACCCAAAATAAAGATGTAATATAAATAATTCTTAGCTACTGTGAAATCTCCAGATGCGATAGTACTGTATGGTGGAAATGAAACAGATCGTACAGTTATGTCACAGTAAACTGCCTCTAATGCCAAAGAGACCAGCAGAGGGAGCGCCTCACCTCTGTTTAAATTCGCCGTTTGCGAGAAGTTGCTAAAATGATTTTATTATCATATTTGACATCGAGTCTTCCAATTTTGCTTACACTTTAGTTTAAATAATTATAATTAAAACAGAAAAAAGATTTTAAATAAACTTTCAGTGTATTTTGTTTTTTCCTTGTGTTTTTCGTTTGGAAATATCGGTCAGTAGGGCAAGGCTTGTCAGTCAAGCTGCTGTTGCCATATTTACAACTCGTCGTCTTCTGTGATTGGCCGTTCCCCCAACCACTCCACAATAAGGCAATCTGATTGGACGAGGTTTATAACTGGGTGCAGTGGGGTCAGAGCAGTTTGCGACAACGGAAGTTCAAAACGCTCCATCATCACGTGATTCACGTGGACCTCAAGTTCCAGGAAGTTCATAGCGGGCAATTTGAATGCATTGAGTAGTTAGAGAGACAGAACTGCGATTTTTGGTAATTAATAAATAATACAAGTATTGATATACATTATTTATAAACGAATGTATACGTAGCTATATCAGTGTTGTTTTTAAATGATAAAATCTAATATTTGAGGATTAATTTGGTCAGCTATCCTTACCTGCCTTGTTAACATATTTTAGGCTGAAGTTACCATTTTAAAAGTCCATGTTATATAAACGACATCGTGGTCTTTTACTAAGGTAACCTCAGACACTGAATGTGTGTACGCGCGTGTGTTCTTACAACTTCCATATTGTAGTTAAGTGCAATCACATATACATGTTCATTGCTGTATTACTAATATCATGGTAAATATTAAGTTTGTTCTTAGAAAATGCATTCCAAATAAGTGAAGATGTTTTAAGATTAAGTGAAAATGAATCTTGTTTAGTGTTTTTGATTATTGTGCACCCCTGAGTTATTAATATATAACAATATATCTGTAGTATATTCAACTTTAAAACAACTTGAAACATTTTTACACATTTAATTATATATTTTATGCATGTTGCCTTTTTTATGCTCTTATTTACATCAATCCATTTATAATAAACTATACATATAATTAAATAAATAATTCACATTTATTTGTAAAGCACTTTTATTATACACATAGTTTCAAAGCAGCTTTGCAGAAAATTACAAATTTCTATATTACAAATAAAAGGTCTGTTAACAGGTGTAATGGTGTCAAAGTAATGTTCCTATGGCAGAAATATTCGAAAATTAGGCTATACAAATCATGCAGTTATGTAACGTCATGTATTCAGAAACAATGAACAAATTAAAGCAATGGTTACATGATGTGATCATTACAATGCAAGGAACATTTAGCAGTTTTGTATGTTTATTCAGAGTCAGCTTCATCTGAAGTCCTCTCAAGGTTTGGCGTCATCTCTTCACAAGTGTTGGGTTATCTGAAGTCTTCATGAGAGGCTGGATATATTCAGCAGGAGCAATGTATAGATTACACCAACAAAATGTGATGGGATACTTGGGATACAAAGAACAGGGAGAGACTTGCCAAACCCATTGAAGACTCATTGTGAGGGTGATGTCGCATTACAAGGAGTCTTCAGGTGGTTCTTGTTCTGAGCAAGACAGAGAAGGAGAAAAACAAAGGAGAAATGGTTAAGTGATGCTCCATTACATTTCAGTCCTGTGGCATCACTGCTCCTTCAACACATTACTTCTATATTTACTAAGACGTTTAAGTTTAAAATACAGTAATAATGTAGGCCTACAGGTTACTGTGATTACTTCTATAAAATACTAGTATATAATACATTTTTGGAAACTTAGTCTAGCATAATTCTGTAAAGAAAACAGCTCACCTATTTTAAACTGTTCATTCTCACTTAGGTCCATCAGCATTCTTTGCAATAAATCCAAGTCTATTAAATAACTCCCCACCAGCAAAAAAAAAAATCACGTTTAAAAGCCTTAATTACACAAGGATGTATGAAACTGCATGTAGAGAATAAATAACATCATGTAAATCTACTAATTAAGTGAGGAATAATCTAATAATGATCCGTTTTAATGCACAAGGCTGTGCTGATAATAAACAATTTGTTTCTATAAATGTCTTACCTTTTAAAAGTCCATCACTGCGGTCTCTTCTGCTGCATCTCTATGTAGCTGATAGTATTAGCGTGAACTTCCGGGAACTATTGAGCGGCTCCGTGATCCGCCATTGCTGTAAAAAACGGTCCATTGGAGTCAACGGAGTTGTCGCCACTCTCTCTCTCTCTGTGGAGTAACAGTATTGAGCTGGTGTTGTGTAACTGTGTCGTCACGCCAGTTCATGGCTATGTAATGATTCTATTGTTTTCCTCTTCTACGTTGAACATGTTGTGTAATGCTTGTTTATATTACGTGTACGTTTTTTGTTGTATAATTTCTAAATGTAATCCGTTTAAAGTGTTTTTTTTTGATTAAGCAGTGTGTAATGGCTTCAAATGTTTTTATATATATTACTGAGGTCGCAAACTCAACTCAATACAAATATCAGAGGTAACAAATAACACAAATTCTATACTCTTACTACAAATGTTTATTATTAAATAATATGGAATATTGCAAGTAGTATCGCATACAGGAATACTGTCCAATTAACAGAAGTAACATCAACAACATTTATTCATATATCAACAATAAATGCAAATTTGAATACACATTACATTCATATAGATAGGGATATTTATATACAACTATTCAACAGTAAAGAGTAAGTAACAGATGAACTGATGCAAAGACTTTGGCAAAGGGAGTAAATACATATTGGGAGACATAACTTATATAAAAGTAAACAAGAATTCCTTATATAGAACCATGATTAAAATTAAAATCCAGTGCAATGTCACATTGTTTTATGTACATGGATGTGTAGCAGCCTTGGTTTTCTTGTATTTCCCCTGTTAAATGGTCAGTGGGATATTGTCCTGAGGTGAGTGGTCTGAGTCTTAACCTAGTTTGAGGCAGGAAGAAGCAAACTAAGGGGCATGGAAGATGGTGCTTGGGAAGTGGGCATTTTGTTCACGTCGCGAACTTCATTAGGCCATGCTGTGGACCTCTTGGTTGTCATGTGACGTCGTGCGTGTTTGGTCAGGTGGTCGCTTCGCATGAACCGACGCTCACAGACAGGACAGACAAACTTCTTTTCACCTGTGTGTGTTCGGCGATGCCTGGACAGTTCATCTGAACGGGCAAATTTTTTGTCACACCCTTCCCAATGGCAACTGAAAGGCTTCTCACCTGAGATACAGAGAAAGATGGTCAACAACCATATTTTATGGGTGCAGCAACCTATTAGAACAAAAACATGCCAGATAGATACAAACCTGTATGGGTTCTCAAATGAGCCTTCAAATGAGAACTTTTGAAGTAAGTCTTCTTGCATCCTTGGAAGTTGCAGACGTAGTTTCGCCTGCGCGAGAAGTCAGATTGTGTCACTCCGCCGCTCTGACCTGAGGGCACGTAGACTGGAGCAGGTGCCAAGGGCAGGAGCTTTGTGTTCCCAAGCGTAACAATGCTCTGCTGGCAGGTGGAGGATTGGGATAGCGGAGACTGCGGGACGACAAACATCACAGTGCCCTGAGCCACAGGTGAGCCCACCAGAAGAGGTCGAGAATGTGGAAGAATGGGCTTCGAGCCCAAGGCCTGCATCTGAACTGGAGTCTGAACAAATGCGGAGATGATTCCAGTCTGCCCAGTAACAGGAAACACCTGACAGAGCACCGGCGGGCTGGATATGGGCAACTGAGGAATGGCAGACTGTGATGTTGGGATAGCAATGCCCATGGAGTGAGGAGAAGTGGACGTTCTCTGCACTTCTGCAGTGTCACATGGGTTAGTGCAGCTTTGCAGTTCTGCTGTGAGGTTGGCAATTGTCTCTGTGTGCTGTAGAGAGATTTCTGAGGAACATGGTTTCTCCAGCCCTGTGGTCTGAGATGGAACGTTGTGGTCCACGGATCTGTCGGCGGTATGCCGTATAACGCTGGTGGCTCTGCGAAGTGAGGGCTGTTCTGTCGGTGGAGCTGGGTTGAGCAGGAGTGTGGTGCTGGGATGCAAGTTGACGTGACATGCAGCCCTGTTGGTTAAGGCTGAACATAGTCTGGGATGTTGTTTGAGACCTGAGCAGGCCACTGAGGTACTGAGAACCGCTGTGCCTGAAGTTTCCGCAAAGCTTGGGCTGTGGGGAGGGGTCATGCACTGTTGGAGAGAAGAGATGTGCATTGAGCTTTGGGAATTGCCTTTAATTGACTACACAACTTCTATCCAGATGTTTGGCCCAATTTTAAGCCTGGACGAGTTGACACTAATTGCCAAAAGTCACAGTCAGTTAGATTTCGGCCAGTTGACCAATTTTACTGAAATTCAAATAAGTGTGATGAGCACAGACTCTGATTTTTTAGCTGCAGACTAAGAGTCCATCCAATTGGAGGATATCAAATATATTATTTGTGCCAATTTTAGAACATATATATGTGACCCTGGACCACAAAATCAGTCTGAAGTTACTGGGGTACATTTGTAGCAATAGCCACAAATAAATTGTATGGGTCAAAATTATCCATTTTTATTTTAAGCCAGAAACAATTAGGATATTAAGTAAAGATCATGTTCCATGAATAGATTTTGTAAATTTACTACTGTAAATGTAGTCAAACTTAATTTCTGATTAGTAATATGCATTGCTAAGAAAGTCATTTGGACAACTTTAAAGGCAATTTTCTCAATATTTAGATTTTTTTCACCCTCAGATTCTAGATTTTCAAATAGTTGTATCTCGGCCAAATATTGCCCTATCATAACAAATCATACATCAATGAAAAGCTTATTTATATATGTATAAATATATGTATATATTATATATGTATAAATAAAAAGTACACTTATGACTGGTTTTGTGTTCCAGGGTCACATATTGTTTTCATTTTAATGCATCTCTTAGTTTCTATGTGAGTTTGTAGTATTTGTAATGATTTCATAGTCATAATCCCCTCTGAGGTCCAGTTTTTCTCTGCAACCTTTTTCAAAGTCAGTAAGTGTATAATGCCTAGTGTTTTAAAATCTGTGGTGTATTCTTGCCATTAACAACACTATACTACACTTTCAAGATAATTTAGGCCATAACAGCTTTCCGCTTCAGCAGCATCCCCAATACTTTTTGGGAAATATGTATTTACAATGCTCATTAAGAAATATAAGTAAATTGTCTTTTAAGTAAACTCACCAGTGACGAGAGGGAGACCAAGTCTTTAGGGGACTCGTTAAGTTCAGTCTGTAAAGGGAGAGAATCGCAAGAGTCTGAGGTTGGCGTCAGTGGGCGAGGCTTGTGGGTCCTCTGGACCCAGGAGCTCATGCAAACCAAAGCCTCTGCAGCCTCCAGGTCATTGTATTCCAGAGTGGAAGAGCAGGACTTCTCACTGTCATGCCTGTTTCTCTCCATCATCGCCTCACAGATGTCCACAAAACTGGACTATAGATTGGAAAAAGCACATTTATCATTTATCACTGTATGAATGCACTCAATGTAATTGCATGATATACAATAAAAGTAGATAAATGTTGTTTGTCTTGCATCTGCTGTAAACAGCTTCTGCCATTCTCTAGCAAAGAAAGGGGCCCAGTACTGGTCGACTACACCCCTAGAGCCTTGCATAGCGTTACCCGTAAGCTGATGGGAACCTCCCATTGCCAAATATAGATTTAAGAGTGACATGCACCCAACCAAAGCGCCATGTGAGTGTGCCATGCAAAAAATATCATCCAAGGGTGGTAAACCATATCATGGCATATTGCATTAATGTAACTATTTTTGTCATTACGGAGCCTTTATGATATATCAAGAGTGATAGAAACAATGCACAACGTTGTTGTTGAAATAACACAAACAAACAATGCATTCTAAAATAACTGACAATTTAAAGCAAAAATGAAATAGGAGAAAAATTTTCAAATTCAAATGTGTTCAAGGTTCACAAAAGGTCGCTAGCAAATGATATATATATATATATATATATGACAACAGTTTGAACGTAAAGTAGCACTGCAGCTTAATGCAGGAGGGAAATGCACAACAATGATTGCGGCAAACGGTTCGTCATGACTTAATTAAATTAAAGCAGTGTAACGTTAACACAAAGAATGTTGCTCGTTGTTGCAAGTTTCAAGAACATCATATATGTTTTTATGCATGTAAACAGAAATTATAAACATTGCTCTGTTCAAAGTCAATTGTTCTTCCTCAATGAGCATTAAATTATTTTAGATGGGTCGCAACTTACAGCAAAGCGGATGTCATTAGTGGGTCAATGCGCAAAAACTAAAAAGTAGCAATAAAACCACTTTGGCAATATAATCAACTCACCTGGCCGGAGTCAGAAGCAAAATTCAGCATATGTGTATATGTGGTCTATGAAAAGCAACGGGAAGACAGCTGTGATACGAACGAAGCCTCTCCACATAAGTCTAACCACTTTTTACAGCAAGGTTCAATCTCAGCTGAGTGAAACAGAAGCACACAAAAAACAACAGAAAGAAAAAAAACAGAAACAAAATTCAGAGTACTCTGGCGGTTGGTAACATCTTACCAATCAAAGACAAAGGTGTAGCAGGAACGGACCAATGGGAAAGCAGGCAGCGCGTGATCAGTACGTGATCGCTCGCTGATTGGCTTAAACGGGGTGCGTGGCTGTTGGGGGGCGTTACAGAGGAGTCAGCGGTGTCAGAGTAAACCCGGTGAACCCGGTGCTGGAGAACTGGGGGAAAGGTCGGCGCGGAGAACCAGCGGAATCGTGAGATACTCGCACGCGTCTGGCTGTAGCTGTGCCAGTGGAGTGTGGCATGCGCAGACGAGAGTCCACACTGAAACACGAGAGCCAACGCCTGGGTTCAAGACGTATTTTAAACAAAGAAGCGAAACCGTATAGTACACATTTTACATAAATTGTGGCAATTATTTGTTTTTAGTGGATAGATTGTATTGATTTTATAATATACACTCTGGTAATGAATGTTTAGTAGCCTCCCTCGACTGATGCACAAAGGGGAAACGGGGACACGGTGAGGTACTACTTATGAAAGTAACAGCCTACAATGGAAATAATGAATAATAGCTCTGTATTAATAATTAAATAACAATAATAGTGCCTAGCCTATATAGCAATTTAATATCTAAATAATTAATTTACATTTTCACTTCTCATTTTTGACGAAAATAAACACTGTAAGAAAAATAGTATCTTGTGAGAGGATGCGTGTTTTCTGTCATTGTCTGTCTTCTCACAAACACAGTTGTCACAAGCGTGGTCCGGAAATCATTGCATCACGTGCGAACAAAGCCCAGGTTTTAGTGAACTAAACTGAACTAAGGAACCTCTGCTTTCTGTGAAAGAATCCAGGGCGGAGCCTATGTGCTGCATCTCTTTGTTGTAGCTACACAAACCTTGATGTGTGTCTCTCTTTGTAATTTTGTCGTGATAATGAGCTGTTTCTACACTAAAAAGATGAGTGAGAAGAGGTGAAAATGTGTGCAAATCATGTATATATATTAATCGTGTGTCCCTGCAGGAGGGCTGTGATTCTGCTGGTCTGTCTGAGTGAGTAGAGCTGAGCAGACAAAAGGCTTCATCAGACTCCCCCTCCTCTTCAGAGATTCAGATATCCAGTGGAAAAGACAGATGAGATTGTATTTCTCTGTCTGTGATGTGTCATACAGCTGAGGAAAACATTTGCTGTCCTTGGAAAATCTCAGTAATCATTAATGTTCTTAGATTTCACAAAGATGAATCAATAATATAAAACGAGCCCTAAACACATAATTGACACACGATCAAAGGTAAATATGATATATTAAACAGCAATATTTAATTCTATATTCAGCAAATTTGACTGATTATAAAGACTGAACCTCTCTGCCATTTATCTGGTGATATTTGGTAATCCAATGGCACAGATTTACTTTTGCTAAACTAACACATTAACAACAAAAGATGATTTTTGTTAGAGGAACACATTTCTTTACAGGGGTGTAGAAGGCAACATCTGATTTTGCTTCATAATTGTTACATTTTATATGCAGGATTGGAATATTTCTGATGTTTTTAAATCTGGTAAAAGTGGTGTAGTGGGAGTCACAAGTAAAGAAAAAAAGACATAAAGGTATTTAATACTGCACAGATGATTTCATGTAAGTCTGACAGGACAGCAGATCTGTGTTTATGTTACAATGAAACGGATTAGAAGAAAAGTTGCACATGAAAACATTCTGTCAAAAGTAACTGGATGTACACTAATGATAATTAAATGTTTGGTGTCTTTTGTTCAACAAGACTGCATTTATTTGATCAAGTGTGCAGTAAAAACTGTAATATTGTGAAATATTATTAAAATGATAGCCCTCAGGCTATCAGGCTAATGAACAGTCAGAAATAACTCACCTACACCACACTCCCACTCACACAACATGCCATGCACTGCACTTTAACACAGTTCTACTGGACTACACGCACACACTGCACTAACACATCTGCTATCACTGGACACCATACAAAAGCACATCCACGACACTGCATATGCATAATCTGTTGCACCTTTGCACAACTATCTGCTGCTCAACCAATCTGCTGTTAATTTATAATCTGTTGCACCTTCACATTATTACTATGTATAGACTACATAATGTATAGATAGTGTACATAATGTAGATGTGCCCATACGGTGTATAATGTGTAGTTGATAACTAAGTATGTCTTTATAGTACACTATGTGTACTGAGTATATGTATGTGTTTTTTGCACATTGTCTTCTGTACAGTCTGTAAATATGTACTGTCCATATGTAAATTATTTTATTTTTTTTGCACTGTCTGGAGCACGCTCGTAAGAATTTCACTCACCAAGGCACTTGTGTTGTGGTGATGTGACAATAAAAGTGATTTGATTTTTGATTTGAAATGTAAGTGTATCTGGTAAGTTTGATACATTTTATAATGATTACAATACATTTTTTACTGACCCCAAACATATGAACAGTATGAATTCTGGAACTCAAGGACAGTGGGGTTAGCTCTTTATATTCTTATATAGCCTACCGAATACTTTGACTAACCTTTTATATTTAATAATACAAATACATTTTGATACATTATTTAAAATAACACCATTTAGCAGCTGCTTTCACTATTCAGAAATTAATGAAGGAATCAATAAAGGATAGAATTGTGTCATTTAAACACTCAAATTATTTTACAGAAAGCAGTTGTAATTTTAAGAAAAAATATCAATCAAATGTAGTACACTATTGTTCAATATGTAACAATAATGAAACAAAGCCAGATGTTGCCTTCTTTGCCCCATGAGTACTGAGAATGTAGTTTTGTTGCTCAAGAACTATTGCATAAATAATATTTTTCAGAATTATAACTAAAAGTTAGCAGACAATGCAAGTGACTAAATAGAATATATTTCACAAGATATCACTACTTAAATAAGTCATGCGTTTTCCGTTTCAGTATGCGACAGCAAACGTTTTCCTCTGCGCTGCATGATTCTGCTTCCTTCCAACGTGTTGAAGGTCAAGTCTTGTTAATGAGGAATACAATTATATAAACTATTTTGGGGTTCTATAAATCATGTATAACCTTTGATTGCTTTGCACATAAATTTAAAATGAAGCTGAGAAAATACAAAGATTGTCAAATCCAAAATAACCACATTTTACAGTCTTGTGCAAAGACTTTAGATTCATCCTCTGTGTTTTCAAGAAGCAGAGCTTCTGATTGAATTTTGGGAGGGTATTGAGGCCATGCATGGGGGTTAGGCTGCGGGCCAGAGGAGACAGAGTGTGTGTGTCTGTGTGTGAAAGAGAGAGGCCAAACAGGGCATGCAAACACACAGGCTATAGAAGGGTTAGGTGGCAGATGTGCTGTCCGCTTTGGGCTGATGAGGAAAACTGTTAAAACAGTTGAAACTTTGGGGCTTAATCCAATATGTGCTGCTGCATAGCGTCTGAACCGGATGATTTGAGCTCAGATAGGTGGGGTTCTCAAAAAGTAGGTCATCCAAAAAGGGCGGGCATGCTTTTAACCTCTGGGATGCAACATGGTTTCTGTTTTGCATAGCCCGAATCTTCTGCATCCTGCCCGTTACAAAATAAATGACCATTTATAAACTAACATCATAAATTAAAGTAAGACCATCTAGTATTATTGGTTTATTCTCATTATTTCTGTCCTGGAATGAGACACACTTACTCAGCGTTTTGACTTACATAAGTTACATAAATTGCTTAGAGGCAACATCACATGAGTTGAGACTGTAAGAGCAAACAGCTCGCCTCCACACCAACGACTCACACAGAAGGATGGGACATTTGTAACAATATTCACACCAGTCTGTACTGAAATATGCAACATAGTGCAAGAAAGGATAAATGCACATTGACTTACACTGACCAGTTTACTAGCAAACAACTAAAATATATATTTATGGTTTTCTATCTAAACAGGAAATGGATCTTAATTCATTCAGAATATAATCTATTGTGTGGAACTTTGCTTTTGTGAACCATGCACTGGAAAACACATTACTGCTACACTTCAGCAAGGCGAAAAATACACTGTGCACAACATATATCGTGGAAAATGCATATTTTGATTACATATTATACTTTGCAAAAGCATTTTTGCATATAAAAAAGTAGGCATTACGTATTTTATGGTGCACACAAAGTAGTCCTATAATACATTTTACTATTACACCATTTTATATACAGAATTTGAAATTTTCTGACACTGAAAATTGAATGTCATTTGAATGTTATTTATCAGTGATCTGGTAAAAGGTGAAGAAAAATGATGGAATCAAATATTAAGAGGCAACATGGGTTTTACATCAAATTTATATTTAAACTTTTTAAAATGTAAATGTATTATATAAAACATAAGCTATAAATGGTTGAGAACACTTTCAGAGGACTTAACATTGTTAGACACAGAAAATTCTGTCTAACTAAACTTCAGCGTCAAAGCAACAAACATTAAAAGCAGTGTCGCGGGTCAAAGAATGTAAGAGAAACATCGGTGGGGGAGGAGAGGAAGCGAGGTGTGAGATAAACATTAAAGATAAGACTGTCGGTTGTTTACAATGTAATTACGCCGGAGACTTTGCAATCTAGAGTGTTTATCTGTATGTACACAAACCCTGGTCAGTAATTCATGGTTAAAATCCCCACGTGCAGCGCAATCCCCAGACCGAGTGTTTTCCCTTTGGCACCATGTAGTGTGTGCAGCTCAAAAATAGTACTGTCTGTTTGGGAGAGCCTAAGTCAAACAGAAACCATGCCAGGAAAGCTCTGCAGACGGCCTCTCTACACGTGAGAAGGGAAAACAACTCTGAAAAGTATGCCGGGTAAAGTTGTTTTGCTGGAAACAAAAGTAGGCTATATGCTGTTTGTGCATGTCATTGCTTCTCTTGCAAGAAGGATGTGGACGTGTTTACACACACACACACACACACACACACACACACACACATACAGGCAGTCTGGTCAGCTATCCTTGTAGAGACTGTCCATAGGTGTGATGGTTTTTATCTATTATCACCAGTATATATAGTTTTATATACCGTATTTTCTATCGCTCTACTCCTAAACCTACCCCTAACAGGAACATTTCTGCATTTTTACTTACTCAAAAAAAGTAAGTAAGCTTTTGTACCCATGGGGAGTGGGGACCTCAATTTAGTTCCCCACCGTAACACGAGTCCTCAACGAGTCTCTGTGTATTCAGGTTTAAGTCCCATCCAGAGGCCTGTACCATGAAGGTAGATGCACAAATTCAGAATTATAGGATACGTTTTGAGCTGAGAAAACCAAACCACTACAATCTGGCTTTGTTGGTACCATGAAGCTGATCATCAACTTTGTCAATTCAGACTTGATCCTGAGTTAATAGCGCACGTGCACACGTGTGTGACATCAGCGGCGAACAGCCAATCACAACACAGAGCAAGTGTAATTAACTTCAGCGAGATTCAAAACTCTTTTATTAAAGGTTAAGAGATTAAAGAATATGAGAAATTTAAACACAGTTCCACTGAAGTACTTGTCCATGAAAGAGGACAAATAAAGGACATTATCTTGCTCTATCTGTGCAGTCACAAGTGAAACTTGTGAAGTTACTTTATATAGTTGATAATATATAGTGATAGAGACTCAAACATGCAAGGTCACATGTTGCCATTTTTAAAGTGTTATCCATTGATTCTACCACTTGTTTTTATTACATATGATCTGTATATATTAATATTCATTAAAAATAAATGCTTTAAAATAACTATTAAACTAAAAGTGCTTGTGTGTAATGGAGTAATAATCATATAAATCATATTATAAATATATCAATCATATGTCAATTGTAATTGTCATTAAAGCCAGACAATTTTGTTGTATTTCTTTTTTAAGGTACTTTATAGTGACCTTTAATTTGTAGGAAGAGAAACTGGGGAGTGACTTTTTTTTGTGTCAGACATGTGTCACTTTGCTCACATCTGATTGATTCAATTTCAGCTTGAGATCATGGTACCTAAAACCCAGGATTGGGCCAGCTAATCTGGCTTCATGGTATAGGCCCTGGAAATATAAACCTGTACACACAAAACACAAAGTCAGCTGGTTTGGCTGGAGAATAACGCCAGAGAAACCAGTAGCCCCTCACTGCAGAACAAAGGTCCAGGGGGCGGGGTTTGATCCTCATCTAGGGGGTGGATATGGTAGGTTTAGGGGTGGGGTGGGTAGGGATCAGGGGACGTGTAGGTTTTGGTATATGTAAGGTGGGAGGAGTTGCATCTGGATCCAACCACGCCCCCTGGATCTTGTATTCCTCAGTGAGAACCGTCAGAGAAACACCCATGACTGCACACAGAAGGGGTGTTCGACTTGAACCAGCACTGCACAAACCGATCGGTGGATGGCATCAAAGTACCGCGAGACCCATTAAAAAGAATATGGTACCATCAGCTCTCTAAACGCTCTCGCGGTACTTTGGTGTCATCCCCCGATCCACTAGACTCTCTGTCCTGGTTTCCCCTCTGGCCCTGCCCCCTCCAGCTTTCTCAAATTCCTTAGTCCTTCCGTCACTCTTGCCCTGTAGTTCGTGTTTTTCTCTCAAGATCATCCATGCTGGACTTACTGAAGACAGTAAAATTCCTCTTTGACTGACGGATCGTATAATCCCTGTAGCCATCAACAAAAGTTTTTTTTTTTTACCATTTTCATTAACAAAAATGTGTGTATACTGCAGGCTATATTAAAATAATTACTATATTAGCTGGTCAAAAGAAACATGCATACCATTAAAAACAATATCAACTCTCGTCATAAGAACCCTTATAAGGTTGTGTTATCTAAATAGGTGTTTTTTCTCATGAGACTTTTCAGACAAACCTTTGTCATGTTATATTTGAAGCATCATTTTTGAGGCGTTTAGTAGTGCTGATGTTGAGGACAGTGTGACAGCAGTGTGTTGCAAGTACAAAAGGACAGCTTATATAGTAGTTTCAATCACAATGTGATCAAATAACATTCTCATGCAGGAGTCAATTCTTGGATTGGAAGGGATGAAATAGCTTATGATCCTTCATATGTGACAAAATACTGCAAGAGCAATAAAAACTAGTTAGACACAAAACCCTCAGGCAGTAGAAAGACCCAGTAAAATTAACATTTTTCACAACTGTCAGTTTTGCTCCCACAAATTAAAAGACAAAGCATTTTTAGTGAACTGCTGCAGGACAAAATAATATATCTGCGCTCGATTGTCAGAAGCGTTACACCCCGTTGCTTCATCAGCAAGTGGTGTATTTTTTTAATAAAAATATCAAATACATTTAAAAAACAAAACTTGAGAGAATGAGATACGGTTTATTCCAAGTCTCATACCAGATGAAAATACTGCAAGACACTAATTAAAATAATGTGAAAATCTGACATGACAAAAGAACAATCTGCTGCTGTTGATGCAGGGAAACAAAAGGGATCTTGGGAACAGATATGCAGATGTCATACTCCGTCAGTGATATTCTCTACATGAACATGGGTTTTCTTTCTAAGAACAGGGGTTGCAGTTCTGGATCTTTTTTTCTTCTTGCAGGAAGTTAAAGTCCGATGATTCCTCTTCAAAAAACGACGTTCAACGCTGAGGACCTCTTTGTGCACTTCTGCCTGGCGCACTCCAAGAATGAAGGAGAAGAGATCAAGAACCCACACGTACATCCTGGGCAAACTGGGCTCAATTTCTGAGAAATGATCCCCACACAACCTGAGAGGAATTTAAACATATATTTATAATAGAAATAATAAATAACATTACATTAATTTATTATATATAATAAAATACTATACTATCTGTCAACAAAACATTTGTGATGACTCACTTGCGTGGGCATAATCTCAGTTCAGGATGCCAGTACTTTCTGTTGGAGAGGTACTTGAACCCGTCTTTCTTAAGGGTGCAGTCCAAAGGATTGTTATACATACTGGGTCCATCCGAACCCTCCTCGTTTCCCCAGCTGAAGTGAAAGCTGGCATGAGAGTTTCTTAAAGAAGACAATTGTTCTGGTGCAGAGTTAGTAAACTTCTGAAATGTCTGCTCCAGATGTTCAACAACGCCTGGAGAAGTGAAAGCAGACATTGGATGACATACAGAGATACAGTTTTGAGATCATTCTTGAGATGTGACCAGATCAACTTACGCCTTTTTTTGAGAACCGAGCTCTTGCGTTTCACAGATGTAATGAAAGGCTTAGGGGTTGCCCATTGTCGCCTGAGAGTGCAGAATGTAAACAGTTGTAGTAAACTATTAGTCAATAAAAGTCATGTAAACTATTAAAACGGTTGTGTCTTACTGGGCTTCTTCTCGTTCTTCCCTCTTTCTGGCTTGCTCCAAGACAGGTTGTACAACATCAAACCACTTTTTTAACTCAAAAACTGTGAAAAGCATATAAGAATATGTTGTCAACCAAAAAAAAAATAACATGCATAAAAAAAAACTAGATAAAAAAAGTGTTACCTTTCTTTTTCTTCTTCTTGGCTGCTTCCTCAGATAACTTCCTTGAGACATCAGTGAGAAAAAGGAAACATAATTAGCATAAAATGTAACATTACAAATCCAGTAAAGTAAACAAATGACTTTTTGCATGGACTTCGATAACTCCCAAAACCTTTAGTTACAAGATATGAAGTTATGTACCACTCCACATGATCATCCAACTTGAAAATGAGCTTCAAGGTGACAATGATGGCAGCTACTGCTTGAATGTCATAGCGCAAGAGACAAGGCTTCTCCTTGCTGGGGTCAAAGGTCAGAAAAGAGCTGTCCCCCATATCTGCCTTTCTTATAACCTTGTGAACCCAAAAGTGAAGTTCATCTGAGGAGGATCAGAAATAAATGGAGTCAAAATATGTATCAAACAAACAGATAAAAGACGATTATATGTGTTGGGTAAATTTATTTCAAATCTTAAGACATCATTTGCCACAAAACACTCACTTGGGAGGTTTGCCTCCAGCAGATAGCGGACAGTGAGCGGAGACGGGTGGAGAAGGCAATCCTGAGAAACTGTTGGGAAGGAGGGTAATTGCAAGATCCGAGCCAGAGCCACAGCTTCTTGATGAACCAGCGAGTAGGACGGAAGGTACTGCAGAAGACCAGAAGTCGTCAGAGCAATTAGAAATACAACACATTGTTTCACGACTGAAGTAATCCAAACCAGATTTGTCTTCCTCACCCGAACATTAAAGAACAGGTCATCTTTTCCAAACAGTCTCATCTCCGTAGGAAACGCAGCATGAATGTCCATGTAAGGAACACGCTTCTCTGAGACCATCCTGCATGAAATAGGACTAAATTAGATGTATTCCAAATTATCCGGTACAAGTATTGACAGTGTAAAGTGGGAAGTCATGGCCTAATGGTTAGAGAGTCGGACTCGTAATCGAAAGGTTGCGAGTTCGAGTCTCGGTCCGGCAGGAATTGTAGGTAGGTAGGTGGGTGGATGTGAATGTACAGCGCTCTCTCAACACTGAGACTGAGGTGCCCTTGAGCAAGGCACCGAACCCTCAACTTCTCCATAAATGGCTGCCCACTGCTCCGGGTGTTTTCACGGTGTGGGTGTGTGCACCTTGGATGAACCCATGCAGGGTTCAAAATATGGGTCACCACACTTTGTGTAAAAGCCAATGTAATCATGATATTGCATCTAAACACACTGACAGCAATGTTTAATGCTGCACACCAAGCTGAAACATTGCTTAGGACAAAACTTTGGCCAAATGTCCAAAACAACACATGTACATAGCATAAAGTCAGCATAACATCAAATTTGACCCCATTTAACTGCATGTAAATAAAGAAGGATAGTTTGGTTTTATTCCCCAAAATTTAAAAAATGTACACCTTTAATTCATCTTAAAAATGGACTGCATGATTTGGGGAAAAATAAAAGTTTTCTGAAAAGTGATTGTTTGTAGGGCAACACAATTTTGTATAAATCTAGATAACTACAAAGTAATAATAAATAAATCAAATAAATATTACTAAATAAAATGTTAGATTTAAGTAATCTCAAAAATAAATCTTAAAAAATAAAAGATTTTACAGAATTAAAGTGTTTAAGTAAAACTAACTGTAAAATGACAATACTTCTATTCACATCGGTCTTAATTTTGCAAGATGGTTGGCGCATGTTGCATTACTAAATGCTTGTTATAAGCGATCAAACTCTTTTTTTTTTATCAAAGTTGATGAGATAGCGATCATGTAGAGTAGAATTTATTACTGTGAGCCGAATCACTTTTAGACAATAAAAGCACAAAATTCAGAGCTGCCCATGTGTAAAGAACACAATGCTGCGCTTTACTCTGAAACAGGTAGCACATGACCTTATTTAAGGTAATAAACATCCTGCTCCGTCACTCATAAATTTAATATTTTTAAAAGATGGCCAATTTGTCTTGAGCTGTATATTTGTCCTTCCAAACCTCAGTAAGTCAGCCAGAGTGATGGCCTCTCGGACCCACAGCAGAGCCAGATAGCACAGGGCCAGTGTTCGTGGCATGGTCATAAGATTATGCATTTTTGTTCCCCTCATATTTTGGTACACAACAGCATCCAAAGACCCTGAACATAATGATGACTGTGCCTCACTGGAGTAACCTGCAGCAGAAAAACTCAATTCAGCTCAATCAATAGTGTATAAAATGTAAATGTGCCAGCTGACAGAGAGTAATCACTTTTGTACCCGAGACTGAAATCTCTTCTGACATCTCTGAAGTAACTTCGGTGTGACACGACGGCTCGCTTTGAGCGCTAGACTCCGAATCACTCTGTGACTTCATGACCTTAGGGGCATCAATGTTGGAAGAGAGCAGAACAGTGTTGTTAAAATTAAAATATAAAACAAAATATTGAAAATTGAAATGAAAAGTAGAAATGTATGGCAATTATAAATAAATATATTAAAGTTGAAGAACTAAATAATTAAAACTAAAATACAAATAAATGATAGCTAAACATGTATTATAATAAAAATGAAAAAAACTAAACTATAAATTGTGAATTTCATAAAATATGAACAATGCTATTTCATAATATTATACTAAATACTAAAATAGGATATACACAACACTTAAACAGAGAAATAAGAAAGATTGTGTTATTTATACACTACATAAAATCTACAGCCTTATATATTCATTTCAACATTAAAAGAAACGTACCACCATTAACCGCGGAGTGTACGCTGGATTTCTGGTGAAAGCTTGATGTGTGTTCTGCAAGTATCTCTTCCAGAAATCCCACAAAACTCTGTCTGTCAAAACAAATCATGATGCTATTTAGTGTCATCTGTAACATTGTGTGGGTTTAGTAGGCACAACTAAACTACCAACCTCAAACTTCAAGCAGACACCAAGACTGACCAAAGCCTTGGCCTGGTGTTTCAAGATGAACTGAAATCCCTCACATACCAACCACTCTCGCTCATTCTCTGAAAGCAGACAGAACAAACCATGATAGCAGAGAAAGGGCTCATCTAAATGTCTTACACAGCTTATAAACTGATAAAAAGTGGACAGAAGACTTTGACTGACCGTGTCTTTTCTTCTTAGGTCTTGCTACTTGTGAGATCCTGCTGTGTTGACTATGAAGGGTGTTTACATCCACCACTTCCTTCCTTTTCTAGAAAAAGTTGTGAAAAAATACAGCATTATTTGTTAAGTGTATAATACATAATTAATTTACAATGCCAGTAATGATACCCCTTACAACAAATTAATTTCAGTTATTTTCCATTTTTTTATGTTTAAGGGCCAGAGACATTACCAATAAGAAATACCGCACTGACATTAAGGATTTGTAGAATATCAAAGATATGTAATAATGTTTGTCTGTTGACCAACCTCGATCACATTGTGGCAGCTCTTGCAGAAGAACTGACCCTCGTCTGACACTCCCCAGTCCACAGCAGCGCACTGGCCGCATGGCTCACTGTATCCATCCTGGAGGAAGAGCCCAACAGTAAGATCTCGACTACATAACAGCACAGATCGCCAAACAATACCACCTATAGGAGAAACTCACAGTAAGTTGCTCGTCCATGACTTTAACACGAGCTACTCAAACCTCCCATATCAAATCGTGCGTCCATTCACTTCTGTTTGTTTTCGGTAATCAAACAACATGGTCAACCACGCTTTCAATATGGCCGCCAAAATATGTTTCATAATAAGAGTTCAGTGTCATCTAAAATGTAATGACTTTAAAAATTGTTTATTTTAGTACTGTTAATATTCATTTTTATGTTATACGCTTTTAATGTTATGGTTTATTATTTTTTATAATTTTTTTATGACATAATAAATAAATTGTTTTATACATAGGTCTAATGTAATGTAAAACTGTAATAATTGTATATAAAATAGCCTAAGTCAAGTCAAGTGAAGTCACTTTTTTTATTTATATAGCGCTTTTAACAATACAGATTGTGTCAACGCAGCTTTATAGTACAAAATAGGAAAATAGTGCGTCAATAATGCAAAAGGACAATAGTAAACACTCAGTTTTCAGTTAAAGAATGAATTCAGTGATGTCGTCGTGCAGCTCAGTTCAGTTTAAATATTATCTATCGCTGGAAATTAAGTGTTACATAATTTTACATAACATTACATAATTATATACAACTGAAATACATAAATACATTTTAATCAAGAAGTTAAAAAAAAAATGTAAAATGCGTACTTGGGTATAATAATATATATTTAATTGATATGTATTATATATATACTTATATAAATGTATTAATACATATATGCAAAAAATATATATAATTGAATTATTCTATCCTTTATTGTTTTATATATTTACTTCTAATTGTACTGTTTATTATAAATGTTTTGTTTATATTATTTTATATATAGGCCTAATATAAAGAATTGTGTAATAATTATATTACATAATTGTATTCTATATTTCTTATATAATGTATACATCAAATAAATAAATAAATACATAATTTAATAGGGAAGTAAAAAATGCATGGTTGCACAAAACACATATGTGCACAGTGTATGTAGAAATACATATATTTTAATTATTCTATTATTATTTTATATTGTTCTTATTATTGTATATTGTATTATATTATTTAAATAACATTTGTTTTGTTTGTTATGTTACCAAGTGCTATAATTAATGTATTGTATATATGAATTAATCTATTTGGTTTTATTTTTCCACCAATGCTTGCTTTGGCAATTAAAACTGTTAAAATAGCTATGTACTAATCCAATAAAACACTACCACTATGTGCACAATGTGTCCCTCATGCATAACTAAGAAATGTTTCATCGTGGATAATAGACACTAGATGGCGCATAAGTCCATGAAGCTGTCAGTACCTTTGGGCGTAAACAATATCATGGCACTCCCTACCTAAACTATACATTCCCCCCAAATGTTCTTCCCCAATACGACCTTTTGTCCATTGCTCTCCTCACTTCATGAAAAAGCTATAAGACTGTCTGTATGACTGTTGTGACATTGTGAAAGACCTTGGAAATTGGCAACTGCAAAAGGGAGATGCATCACATTAAGGGCCTCTAACTGGCATACAAAGTAAATGTACAGCAGTATTCAAATCAAACATTTTTATGACGTATATAAGCACAACATATTTATAATATTATTCATGAATGTCTGATGTTCTTGTCCAGAAGATTAATTGTATGTTCAAAATGAAAGCTGTAGTTTTTTTAAAGGCAGCAGCTATTTACACTAAATGCAAATAGCTTTAGATTCTATTTACACTATGGCAAAATAGTAGGAATTTCTGATATTTATATTACTTATTGCAAATAGTGGCAATTATCTGCACCTCAGTATTGTAGTACATTATGAATCAGTATATTTTAGTTTTACAATGTGGCATTTGTTTTTTGTGTCAATGTATGTAATAAACAACTTCGAGTCTTCGGGTTTGAGTCGTTCGTTACAGCCCCATACGCTTAAGCTGCTGTCTGGTGGAGTCTTAACAACATGGAGCTTAACATGCTTAAAACAGTGGAGATCGTGGACTTCAGGATGCCCCTCAGGATACCCCCCCCACTCACTATCATGAACAGTTCTGTGACTGCAGTGGAGTCAGATTCCTGGGCACCACAATTTCTAAGGACCTGAAGTGGGACAATCACATTGAGTCCATGGTGAAAAAGGTCCAGCAGAGGCTGTACTTCCTTCGCCTGCTGAGGAAGTTCAACCTGCCACAGGAGCTGCTGATACAGTTCTACTCTGACATCATTGAATCCGCCTTCTGCACATCAATAACTGTCTGGTTCAGCTCAGCTACCAAATCTGACCTCAGAAGACTATGGAGGGTAGTCCGGACTGCTGAGCAAATCATTGGTACAACCCTCCCCACTTTAGTTTTTAGTTTTTTTGTTAAGAAAACGAGTATATAGAATATAGAAAAAAGAAACAGTGTTTGTTTTACAAGAAAAGCTAGCAGTTAGAGAATAAATATGCAATTGATAGAGGGTCAAATGTTTGTGGGTTTTTTTTTTTATAAAAAGAAGACAGATTAGATAGAATACATTTAGAATAGAGAGTGCTAGAGTTAGAGGGTCATATACAGATGGAAGAGATGTGTTTTTAGCCGTTTCTTGAAGATTGGTAAGGATTCAGCTGGGCTGGTCATTCCACCAGGAGGGAAGGGAACAGTTAATGAAAAAGTCTGTGAAAGTGATTTTGTGCCTCTTTGGGATGGTACAGTAATGCGTCGTTCACTTGCAGAATGCAAGCTTCTAGAGGGCATATAAGTCTGAAGTAATGAATTTAGGTAAAGGGGTGCAGAGCAAGAGGTGGTTCTGTAGGCAAACATTAATGCCTTCAATTTAATGCGAGCAGCTATTGGTAGCCAGTGCAAATTGATGAACAGAGGTGTGACGTGCGTTCTTTTCGGCTCATTAAAGATTAATCTTGCAGCAGCATTTGGATTAATTGTAGAGGTTTGATGGAACTGGCTGGAAGACCTGCCAAGAGAGCATTGCAATAGTCAAGTCTGGACAGAACAAGAGCCTGAACAAGGAGTTGTGTTGCATGTTCCGAGAGAAAGGGCCTGATCATAAATATAGATATGAAAAAAATGAAGTAAAAAATCAGAATATAACATAAAATCAAATGTTCAGGACAGTATACTGTGGACTTAATAAATAATAATATAAGCAGGAATGTGCAAGAAGAATGTGCAAACAGGTTATACAGGGTATTTACATTTCAGCAATACGAATGGTAGAGAATAATAAATATCTTACTGAGTATTAAATGTAGTCATGTTGATGTTATGAGTTTGAGTTTAGGAGCCTGATGGCCTGAGGGTAGAAGCTCCTCTTAAGTCTCTCAGTTTTTGCTATCATGCTCCGGAAGCGCTTGCCAGATGGCAGTAAAATGAAGAGACGTTATCAGGGTGATTTGAATCCTTGATGATTTTTTGATGAATCCTTTTGTGGCGTGTGAGGCAGATGTCCGGCAGAGAGGGAAGAGCAGACCCTGAGATGCGCTCAGCTAAGCGCACAACTCTCTGCAGAGCTTTGCAGTCCTGGTTTGAGGAATTACCATACCACACTGAGATGCACAGTCAATACACTTTCTATGGCCCCTGAATAGAAAGTTTTCAGGATTGCTGGTGAGACCCTGAATTTCCTCAGCTGTCGCAGATGGTACAGTCTTTGCCTGGCTTTCTTAATCTGAGTCTGAATGTGTGTAGTCCAAGTCAGGTCCTCGGACATGTTTACACCGAGGTACTTGAAGCTGCTCACCCTCTCCACAGGGGTCCCACTGATCATACGAGGAGTGTAGGGCCGCTGTTGTCTCTTCCTGAAGTCCACGATCAGCTCCTTTGTTTTGCTCACATTCAGAGAGAGACAGTTGTCCTGGCACTCTTTGAACTGTTAACGTCTGGTCGACGCTACAGAGCTCTGAGCACCAGATCGACCAGATACAGAAACAGTTTCTTTCTCCAAGCAATCCATCTCATGAACACTTGACATTAAACGTGGAACACACAACACTATTATAAAATTATTTATTCACCACACATACTTATTGTAATTTTTTCATTTCAAATTTGCATTTGCACAGACCTCACACATAATTGTCTGTATTGTATATGGTGTTTTTGCCATTTTGTACATTGCCTATCTGTATATTGTTATTTTTTGTCTGTGTCCTGTCCTGTTGTTGTCCTTCTCTTGCACTGTGGACCTTCTGTCACTATAAAATTCCTCATATGTGTAAACATACCTGGCCAATGAAGTTAATTCTCATTCTCATTCATTCTCTTGTGTGTTTGTGTGCATATGTGTGAGGTTTTTTCTCTTTTTTTAACGTTCGCATCAACAAACCTCCCTCCAATCCTCTTCCCCACCTCTTTGGAGAAAGCTGTTCTTTCACCACAGGGCCAATTTCATGGTTTACTGCCTCCCATGCTCTCTCTCGTGTTCTCTATGCAAAACGTAGCATTGTTGCCAATGGAAATCAGGAACAGTCAGTAACTGCAGGTGTGCATATTATTATTCACACTGCTCTTCCTCGAGTATGGCACATTTTACAATCCCACTCGTC
This sequence comes from Gymnocypris eckloni scoliostomus, assembly GCA_027564155.1. Lineage (NCBI taxonomy): Eukaryota > Metazoa > Chordata > Actinopteri > Cypriniformes > Cyprinidae > Gymnocypris > Gymnocypris eckloni. The sequence goes on from CM050412.1 coordinate 26,820,893, forward strand.
CTCCACAGACGTCGCATGGCATGTGGAAGGCTGTGGGCGAACAGAAAATTATACTGAGTCTTGCTCACTTTGTTCTTATCTGGTACAAATATTACATGCTCTTGCTGCCTTTCTCATTACGACTCTGCTTCCTGCTGTTCATGGCAGCTGAGGTTGGCCAAAACCAGCCATTGCTTGCTGTGTGCTGCACGAGACAGCAGAGGAAGATACCTTTCTGTAATGAAAACCAACATATGAAACAATATTAACTACTATATATATTACTTAGCCTTAATATAACACTCAGTACATGAGTATTTACGCATGCAATGCATGATTGGTGAAGTTTGGTGTAACTGCTCGGTTGATTCAGTGGAGTGAATCATTTACGCTGGAATCGTTATCAATTTCAACAGTTTAGACCGGTTTGATGAATTCGCTGGAAATTTATCTTACAGGTTCTCTGTAATTAAAGCCCAATCATGAAACAATATTTGCAATGCCAATATATATGACATTTAACCTAAATGTAAGCATGCTACACCCGAGAACCACTTAACTGATTCATCGGAGTGAGGCATTTATGTTGGAAACTTTGTGATCAATTCAACCCATTCAAAACCCATTCAGTTTCATTTTTCTTTGTAATTACCTAACCATGAAAGAATATGTGCTGTCGTATAACATTATCTCAGTACCTGTGTGTGCACACATGCAACAAAGCTAAACCGAATAATTTTAGTTATATTTAATCTCAAAACGGTTTCGAATCTGTTAAAATGAAAACAATCGACTTAAAAAAAAGAGTAATTCATTCCAGAATTGCACTTTGCTTATTCTGATTCTAAACAACAGACATATACTATAGCCTACACAAATCTAGCTGAAATATTGTCAAGAGAGCAACAAAAACCTTTAAAAGCTAGGCTACGTGATTTAAAATGAGAAATGTAGTGAAACTAATTGCCATTTTTAGCAATGCTTCTGTTTAACCAGTTAACTTTCCTTGGTCAACCAGTTTCATCAGAAATATGTTTTTGTTGGTAAACAACATGGCTACGCTGGTCCACCAAGACCAACACCAAACAAGCATAAACTATTTTGAACAAACATGGTCTAAAATGTTATTTTCAGCCACAAAATAGACTTTCTTGGTAGGCACCAATATTTTATTTAGTTGGGATGAAGGCTGATGCAATCATTTTAGTGAAGGGAAAGCCAAAGAAAATAATGACCAAGCCACACACAACCATACTCATAGCCACATTCTTGACAAGCCTTGTTTACACACTGCTGTTTAACAAATTAAAATGGATCACATGGAGCACATATAAAAATGGAGCACACATACGCTATGCATTGCTAAATAAGTCTAAAAATTTGATCTATATCTTTATTCTTGCTTAAATTGTACAGATTCTCTCCAGTATCAGATGCAGTGTTTGATATGCTGAGATGAAGGCAGTGGAATCTTCACACACATGGAAAATCCTATTGTTGCCCACCTCAGGTCTGGTGGTTACCACAACCACACCACATAGTGGCAGCCGGAGCAAACAGGGGGTAGATCATGCATAATCAAAAGATGAGAGTGTATGTGCACAGTTCAACTCTCAAAGTGGCTTTCAGAACTGCTAGAATTACGTGCCCACAGGAGAAGATGGTTTGTGGGTTCTGGGTCAACCACCGTTTCTACTGGAAGTAATTTAATGTTACACATTATAGATGATTTGAATTCAGATGTTTAGTAATCATCTAAGGGTTATTATGCAGATTATGTTCATGTTTAGGGTCCAAGAGACCCCAATTTTATATTAGTAAAAATAGTAATTAGTAATTTAAATTTATTGCACCATTAACTTGTGTAACTTGCTAACTTTTATTCACCCCTGAAAAAAAAGACTGTATTAATATATTCTTTTCCAAAGTTCTATGAGAGTCCAAATAGATATTACATTTTTCATGTAAAATTTTTTCAATTTAGTTTATAATCAGTTCTCATATCATTAAAGTCAAGAGGAATCAATCTAATGCTAAAACTGAACTTAAAAAACGTAAGAATTGTTCTTCAATGATGACAAATTTTCTAAAGGTTACATGATCATAACTTTTAGCTTATTTATAAATCCAGAACAGTATATTCAAACGTGACCTGGATATTTCTTGAAGAATGGGAACGACTGATATGGATCATGTCTTGAAAATGAATACAAACACCCAAATTGAGGCAGGTGGAAGCAAGCTAATGAGCATCTGCTAGCATAAAGAAGGAACACATCATCCTCCAAGGTTGACACAGGATTGTGGCATGGCCCAGAGAGCAGTGTATTCTCAGAACTATGGTTGATGGAGAGTTCTCTCAGGAACTCACGCCATGTCTGGGGTAGAAGAGGCCATGCTGAGGAAAGAGTGCAAAGTGGATTCTAAGTCAAGACTCAGTACACCATCAGCAGAGCTGGTCAAAAATTCAGGCAAGCTCAAAATCATAGATTAGCTCACAAGAGTGTCAGGTCCAGAAGCGACTCTCAGATTGAGAGGAGACTCACAATCACAACAGTGAGAGGCAGAAGGAGCATGCAACATACTGGAGCTCTGAGAGTGGAGGCTTCAGCAGAACACTCTCTGAGAGGAAGCCTAACAACACTCAACTCTGTGGGGGCTCTTAAGAGTGGAGGTCTCAGCAAATGAGACCTACTACTCAGCGCCAAGACAGCTAGCGAGGCTCACAATAGAGACTACATACTACTCAAGCGGAGCCCTGGAGTGGCGGCTTCAGAAGGACTCTCTTAAACGAGAGGAAGCCTAGCAACACTGATCCGAGTAGGGGAGCTCTTAAGAGTGGAGGCCTCAATGACTAAAGAGGAGGCCTGGCAGCTCAACGCCAGGCAGTTTGTGAGGCTCTCAGAGCCTACCTCTTTTGCTGCCAGAGCGGAGCTCTGAAGAGTGGAGGCTTCAGCAGAACAGCTCTCTACTGAGAGGAAAGCCTAACAGCACTCAACCCTGGTTGAGGGCTCAAGAGTGGAGGTCTCAGCATCGACTCTCTGCGAGGGAGACCTGACTACACTCAGCGCCACGACAGCCAGCAGGCTCACAATAGAGCCTACATCTAACAGTGCCAATGAGCTGGAGAGTGGCTTTCAGCAGAACGACTTTAGAGAGGAAGCCTACACCCATCTGAGGCTGAGTGGAGGTTCAGCATAAGACTCTAAAGCGAGAGGAGACCTGACTACCTCAGTGCTACAAGTAGGCTCACCTACATACTTGGCTTGCCAGCCCCTGAGAGTGGCGGCTAGCAGAATGACTCTCTAACAGAGGGCTAGCACACAGAGTGAGAAGAGTGGCGGCCTCAGCCTGGCTTCATCAGAGAAGCAGTTAGTGACCCTCAGATACCTCCTTTACTGCCAGAGCGGAGCTCTGAAGAGTGAGGCTCAGCAGAACGGCTCTCTACTGAATAACAACAAACCCTTTGAAAACCTCAGCCTGGCTACACTCACAGAAGCAGCAGAGGCCCAACTTTTTGAGACGGAGCCCTGAAGCGGCTTTCAATTTTAAACGAGGAATCACATCAATATATTTTAAATTCAGCATGATACTCTGAAAATGGCTACACTCATAGAAGCATTAGTGAGGCTCAGAGCTACCTCTTTCAACGGAGTGAGTGGAGGCTTCAGCAACTTTATCTAAAGTTACAACACCAATGGTTTCTAAGAGTTCTCATATTCTTAAAGCGAGAGGAATCACACTCAGCACTATAACAGCTGAGGCTCACAATAGAGCCTATACTAACAGTGCCGTCAAGCGGAGCCCTAGATTCAGCAGAATATTCAACTAGCAACATCACCCATTGAACACACTACATTAATCCTGGTGCACCATCAGATTGATTTTCATCATTCCTAGCCACAGGGATCAGACAGTAAGATGGCTGTCCTGTGCTGGACCGTTCCACTTTTGTTTTCAACTGTCTCTTCTGTGATTTACTCTTCTGAGGAGGACCACAGTTAGCAGAGTCATCGTCTCCGCCCGCAGACCAAGATGGGCCAGGGGTTGTGTTCAGGCTCAAGGCACCTGCATACATGTCAATTATGTATTATATCGAAGTAAATGTAACAATAGCGAAGCGCATAAAAATGTTTATGTCCGCCAGGTTAACAATTTCATACATGATATATATATGCCAGTTTTTTGTACAGCTAAAAATACTTGGAAGTGCATGACACCGGAAGCCTCTGTACATTCAATTTATAAATGTCTGCAGCAACTCTTGCATTTAAAATAAGATGAATAGCACAGTAGGACAAACAAGTAGTCTACTCTTACAGGTCATTATCACTCCATCTATGGGCGAGGCTTCACATACACACCAGATTTGAGTTCCTCCCATCACTCTGGAACAAACGACCTCATTACTCTCATTAGTCACTGCGGTAGACCCGCTGTTTACTCAGCCCACATCACTATGGTAATAAAAGCTGCATATCTCCCTTCTTTTAGAAATAGTCTAGACAGGCATATGTTTAGAGGGCAGCAGAAGACTGTCCCATACATGTGCTTACACAATATGTGCAGTGGCTTAACACATCTCTGGAACACTCTGGAAGCTCAACATGCTTCCTATATCCCCTGGATCAATGAACTGCTCAGATTTGACAGTTTTCCATGCATAAAGCCATCCAGATGGTGATTTATTCCTGCTTCTCTGCAAACAAAACAGCAAACAGCAATATGGTCTTCAGAGCATGATCAGTTATTGACTGACATTACTCTGTCAGCCCCATTAGGATATACTGCGGTCAGCAGAAAGGAATGAGGCATTTCCCAGTGTCCTGGGTTGACCTTTGAAATTAGGCTGACCCCTTCAGCTTTTGAGGAGAGTGATTCACTTTCTATTACTGGTGTCATTCATCAATAAACTTGCTCTGAAATTTTATCTAAATCTACTACTAGAACATTTAAAACCAACTGAAGCCATGCAAAAATAACATTTCCTGGAAACGAGTTTCTTAAAACATTTGATTAGAAACAGAATAGATTATTGTGGCTCTATAAAGATATAATGTTTGAGTATCAAAAAAATCCATAACAAAGTGCAGGCTATAGACATTCAGTCCGAGGAACATCATATTTCTACAGGAAAGAAAACGAGGGATAGAAGAATGAAGGATAGAAGAACAGTGTGTTCATGTATTATACTGTTGTTAACAACTGTTCAGCTGAAGATAAAAGTGAAATGGACAACAACTCAATTAAACAATTTTGAAAGTTGTGAGCTTAAAAATGACATGATATAGGACCTTTACAATGTGTGCAATTATAAATCCTGCAAGTCTATTACTCACAGCCTTATTTTCATCCATGTCAAATTCAATAAGGCTTCTTATGTTAGTAAGGTCAATATGTGAATGCACAGCAAATGCAAATGAGAGTATTATTAATATCTAAAAGGTACAAAAGTGCGCCACAGTGACAGCTCACATTTCACTGCTGGTTATAAATGTGTATAAATGTGTATATGACGAAAACAAATCTTGAATCTTGAGCTTTTGTACCTTTTTTCCTGAGAGAGTACTTTCTTCTTACTATTACTGGAACAGTAATGTACAGTGGCAGTCAAATGACCAGAATTGTTTTTATTTTTTTAATAAGCAATGCAGCATGAGAGGCCATGTCATATTATTAATACAGGCTACGTCTGGAACCGATTGAGTAGAGCATTTTACATTAAAGGTACAAATACCCACCTGGGGTGGCCCTGTGAGGTCTGATCTTGTGATTGGTACGTACCCATCGGCAGGTCTGGTCTCCTCGGATCCCCCATCTGCTAAAGGGTCATTCAGAATACAATACCAAGCATGGGATAACGGGGGCTGTCTCCATAGCAACAAATGGTGGAATCACGACAATGAGAGATGGAGTGTGTACGTGTGAGAGAAAAAGAGGAAATCTATGGTAACTAACCTCGAAACCAACTAAAGATAGATCCATCATATGGCACGTCTCCTACATTCCAATGCTCCTTTTACAGTAATTGCAGCCTTTTATAAAATGCCTCATTTGAACATGCTTCATATCTTTTGAAGATAGTAAAGAACAATATATTTTGTGTGGGTAGTGCATAGTAAAATCCTCTTCTGTTTTGATGGAGTGGGGATTTGAGCACAAAACAAAGGCCTACTCTATGCAAGTATGTAATTACAGATGCTTTTAGCAACACAGACTTAATTTTGGCTGCTCTTGTGTTCAGAAATGTATCAGACTGTCATAATACAATGCAAGTACGTGTTACATTCTCAACGCTGCCTCATGTGGTGATATGGTGGACTTTAGCATAAATTGTCTTCTTCTTCAGTATGTTTTTCCAACCTTATCTTGTGAGAAAAGTGAATGTGATGAATTTGTTTGATATCATTCAGAATGAAAATGCATGTTTTTTTAGAAAAAAATAAGCATGAAGATCCAGCCCTAAATATAATCAGCAGTGGGGTTGAACAAAAATGTGTGAACGAAACCACACAAATTCATACAAATCAGCCACCACTAATTCACCAACATGAAAAATCGGTATGAATTGCCATAACAGTGTGTTGGTTTGGTTCATGGCAAAGAAAACTTAAAGAGAATCTTGTTGAGTAAGTTATGTTTACAGCTTAATAATCTCACATCTGGTTTAATGGCACAAACATTCGATGGAAACTCTATCACCCCATAGAAGTTTGATATTGCCAGAGCGACACATGGTTTCCAGTGCTAAGTTTGTTTGTCCAAAAAACATTGCATTAAAGCATCCCTGAGTTTGTCATGCCTAATGAAGCCTAGTCCACTGCAACTTTGAAGTAGCTATTATGGTGGAAACTGGCTTCCAGGTTTTACTAATTTGTCCCTTGGGAAGAATAATTTCATGCCTCATTCATAAAGCATTGCTACATTTATCTAATTGCATACCGTTATCGATATCTCTAACTGAGTAGATAAGAGCTATTACATTTCCTGTTCACATGGGATGTGCAAACAATGACAAAACAGCACATTGGGTTTTTTATAAGCTTTGTCTAATTTGATCTCTCAGGGTGACATGGTTTAACAGATGTGTATGTCCCTGTTAGCTCCTGTGGGGATGCTGTAACTACACTGTATGAGTGCAAAAACATCTTTTGCCATTCAAAAGTCGTGTATTGTAACATTTTATATTTATTAATTTTTTTTGCAAGGAAAAAACACAGCTATTCAAAAGTTTGTGGGTTGTTTTTTATGTTCTTGAAAGTCTCTTACCAAAGCTGCATTTATGTGATCAAAATGCAGTAATATTGTGAAATATTATTGCAATTTACAATAACGGTTTTCCTCATTCAATATATTTTAAAATATAATTATTCCTGCCACTACCTATATATATATATAATTTTGGAATGGTATTGTATATTGTATTAATATATAATTAAAGTATAGTTTTTACCAATGCCTGATTTTGTTATTTTTTTGGAGGGCTCTTTAAAACACAAATGACTTATAATTTTCCTTTTCTGCCATATTTCCTGTCACAGCTCAGAACAGTCTGTAAAAAGGAGAGAAAGAAAGAGAGTGAGTGTAGGAGCAGTTGTTTTACCACCTTAATGTAATTCCTGTGCCGATGAGCAGTGGCTCAATGATATATTGTGGGTGTCTGGCTCCATCCTTTCTCACACAGCTCTGTGAGGGCTGCAAGGACCAGCTTAGCAGCATTACTGACGTTTACAGATAGACTATGTTGTTTGCATCATTTTGTTTCCTAACAACCACACATCTTTTATACTTTATTACCCACTCACATTATAGGACTATGCAGTCCAGTTGAAATCAAGGCAAAGACTTTTCCTTCTTTCTTCTAAAGATATAGATATTTGAGTGAACACATAAATAATAGTTTTAAAGCAGTTCTCGACACCTCAGTTTTTTTACATTCATAATATTTATATTATGAATGTAGAGTGAGAGAGGTGTTTTATCTGTAGGCATGCAGTTACTGCAGTGCATTACCTTTTTCTTTCACAGAGGACTGTAATTATTGCCGTGGCTATATTGACCCATTTAATTGAATAGCACCTTCACACATCAAAGAGATTACCAAGCCAAACATTAACCTGCACTTCAGTTTGATGACCTCAGGGAAACAGACAAATAGTATACACCGCAAAATCACATTTCTCTTTCCATTTAGATAAGCTGTATTATTTGTTTGCCACATAAGATGTAACATGCATTATAGCTAGAATAAACCTACTATGATTTCATGATTACTCTGCTGGCATCTAGTTGTACTCATCATAGATTAATTGCATCAGTGGGTGAGGGTCAGAACAAAGAATCACTATCGTATTTGTCATCAGTGTTCATTTGAAGTTATGTGGCTTTTAGTCACTAGAATTCTCTTGTCAGAATGCTGTGACACCTGCCCACACACATGAATTATGCACACACATCCCACCCTTCCCTTCTTAGCTACAGAATGGTTGTATTTATGTGTGAATTTTACAGCAGAAATGTCCCAAATATATTCCTCCATTTTATGTCAAAACAGAATTTGCAGCTTGGTGGTCAATTTAAAGGGGTCATTTGATGCGATTTCAAGTTTTGCTTTCTCTTTGGAATGTTACAAGCTGATTGTGTATAGATAAGATCCCTGAAGTTGCAAAGACTAAAGTCTCAAAACCAAAGAGATATTCTTTATCAAAGTTAAAACTCTGCCACGCCCCCTAAAACGGCTCTTTCAAACACGCCCCCACATGTCTACGTCACGATGTGGAAATATTTGCGTAAGGCGTGGTTTCAGTAACCGCAGTAGTGTTGATGTAGTCATGACAGGGAGACGCTGTGTGTTTCTATTTGAAGCAAATCGCACTTTATTTGGTATTCTGAAAGTAGATGCATTTAGTAATCATTAAGATTACTTACAACAGAACATCAACACATTTTATGGACAACCGATTCGTGAACCTAGGAGAGGAGGTAATTCTGACTTTGCTATGAAAATCTGGTACAACTGTATGTTTTGTTATTAGTTTAAGTATTTGCTATTGACTGTTGCTAGTGTGTGTGTGTGTGTGTGTGTGTGTGTGTGTGTGTGTGTGCGCGCACATGTGTGTGTGAGAAAGAGAGAGAGAGAGAGAGAGAGAGAGAGAGAGAGAGGGTCACATCTAGGGTTGCCACCAGTACCTTAAAATCCAGAATCGCCTCGTATTTTAAGGTAAAATGATGCATCTCATATCAAATCAATACGGGACGCGATTTGTCCTGAATTTTACAAATGCCAACATATGGGCTAGTTGAATCAACAAATACGTTTTTTTGCCCTGATTATTAATTATTAACGCAGAATGCGTTAAACAAGCCTGGAAGGTTTTAAAACATTTAGGAGCTCACGTCCGCCATTTGAACACAAGGCTGTCCAAATGTAGGGCTGAATGGGAAAGTTATCAATGGGTCTGTCCAGTAACTAATGATGAACTCGCAGTTTGTAGAGAAGCATTTCAGTTGCTTGCGGTAAACTGCCTGACTTAAAGGAATAGTTCACCCAAAAACAGACTTTTTGTCATCATTTACAAACCCACAAGTTGTTCCAGACCTAAATAATTTATTTCTTCTGTTGAACATAAAAGATGATACTTTGAAGAATGTGGGTAACCAAAGAGTTAAAAAAAAATTTTAAGTTACTGAGGACCAGAAGCTGTTTGGTTACCCATATTCTTCAAAGTAATTTTGAGTCCAAATAGTGTAGCAAAACCTTGGTTTGTCCTGAGGAGAATCTGTACACTGTGCATGCTCTGCCAGCTCTTCAACACTTCATTATTCAACACATAAACACACACACACACACACACACACACACACACACACACACACACACACACACTCTCTCTCTCTCTCTCTCTCACACACACACACACACACACACACACACACACACACACAAACACACACACGTTGGTTTTTATGGTTTACGGGGACTTTCCATAGGCGTAATGGTTTTTATACTGTACAAGCTGTATGTGCTATTGCCCTACACCTACCCTACACCTAAACTTAGCCCTCACAGGAGACGGTGTCTTCATACCATTGATGTTAAAGGTTCTTCATGGAACCCTAGATGCCAATAAAGGATCTTTATTTTTTAAGTATAGCTTCCCAAAATTGAATAAACTGCAGTTTCAAGATTTAATGCGTTCTTAATTTATTGACACATCACATTTTTCTGGGGATTTACAGAACCCCATACATGTACAGATGGGAGATTCTGCCAAAGAATATTCACAGCAGCCATATTTAGCATCAGTGTTAAATACTTTAACAGCTTCTGTAAAATGACAAATGAACCCTGACGGCCAGCAGCATATTGACAGAGCCAGAACTGAGGGCGATAACTTGTGCCCAAGCATTATACATCAAAGCGCCTCAGAGATGATGTGGCACATAGTGTTTCCATCTACCTCCTGCTCTTGGAAGAGCCCAGAAATTCTCCTCAATAACATCAGAAACTCTATAAATCGTGTTTAAAGAGCCATTGCTTTTCATTCTTCAGCCTGCTCAGATGCAGCAAGAGAACCAAGTGTGAGAAGTGAGAGATTAAATAAATTGAGATGGTGCCAGTGGTGAAACTAATTAAGATATGCTATTGCCAATGTTTCTTTCAGCAGCAGATGCCACTTCCAAAATTGGTCAGAATCAGAATTTGAATTTGCTTCTTTAAGATTCCATTATAGAGTATGTTTTTATAATAGTTATAAAGAAAATGTTAAATGATTAACCTTAATCTTATGTTTACTGTTCTTGTTGAATATCAACATATTCAGAAGCTCATTCCAGAAAAATAATAGAGGACAGGAGCAAGCAGATTTCAGCTGCTGTTTTGATAAAGTGGAGAGTGACGAGATCAGATAATAGTCCTCACAGATGTGATTCCATCAAAGCCTCTGATTCATCAGTGTTGGATCACAGGTTCAGTCATGCTCAGGCACATTTCAGACAGTCGCCTGTGAAATACTCCATTGAGTTCATCTCTGCTCAGGTCACTCCCAGAACAATCTTTCTGATGCTTGTTTAGCTGTTTTTTGGATGCTGTAACATTGGACTGCAATAAAGGTTGAGAGGAAAAGTACCTAGAAACTATTTTATGTGGCCATGATAACAGGCCTGAGTAAGCTTTGTTTCCAGGCAGGTTTTCAGGAGACAAGACAACGCCCTGGGACGTTTTCCTTCTTACTCACCGAAAAAGAACCCATTATGTAATAGTGCTCGCCTGTGCAGAAAGTGTGAGTCGACAGCCTGACTGATCCAGTTTGCAGGCTGGGAGATGGGAGAGGGTGCGAGCAATGCAATATGCATTTCACAAGAAGGGTTGCTCTGTGCTCACAATGAAGTTCAATGCATACAGTATGATGTGTATCTCACTATGCATTGCCTAATTGACCTGATCCAAAATATTGACAATGACAATAGATTGATTTGTAAAACTTGATCTAATATTTAAACTTTTTTAAATGTTACAGGTTTATATAGCTCATGAGAAGACTTGAACTCCTACTGCATTCATCTCTAACATATCTACACTTTGTCTACACGTTGATATTGTTATATGAGATAAAGGCAAAAATGATATTATTACATTTATTTATTTACAGAAGCTTTTTTCCCCCAAGCAACTTCCAAATAAGAAATACTAGTGATTCATCTTAGGAGGCAAGAACAAGTGCTATCAATACAAACTTTCAAAGATGGTCAAGAATAGCATAAGATAAAACAATGAGGGATATAAGAAATAGTTAAAGCATAGGAATGATATGGTTTTGTTGAAGGTAATAAATAATACTATTTCATGATTAAAAGTTGTTCAGTAGCTGTCAAATAAGAGAAAGAATATTAAAAGGAATAAATGTTTTCTCTGAAAAGATTCATTTTTACTTAATGAGACATTTTTGGTGAATCATTTGCTAAAGTATTTTAATTTAGAAAGTTATGGAAACGTTTTTGTACATCAATCAATCACATAAATAAAATAAAATGAAGTATCACTTTTGCCCCTCATAAATATGAATAGTGTTCCTCTGGTTGCCCTATATTTACATGATTTTTAATCAAAACAATATTGTTTTATTTCCTTTTATGTTGCCCCATAAATATAAAATAACATATTATTCATCATATATGATTGTAAATGGTACTCATAGTCCCATAGACCAACCTCACTGGAAACACCTTCCTTATCTTAGGCTTTTCTAATCAGGAAACACTTTCCCTCTCCCTCTTTCTCTTCCGCTCATATGAAGTGTTACAGCCCTGAGGCCCGAGAGGGAGCAGCAGTTCAGAAACTTCACATAAATGCCCAGCGCTCATCATATGCAGACTCTCACACATTCTCCACAGCTCCCAGGCTCCATGTGAGTGTTAGATAAGTCAAGTAGACTGGATGAGTGCTGAGAAGTATTACTGCTCTCTATCACTGTAATATCCCCATATCATTTTAAGCCTGATAGAAGGATAGAAAGTGGAAGTATAAACTGGAAGATTTTGAAAGACGGTGCTGTAATGTGGTGTAAGATTTAAACAGAAGGTAAAGCTGGCCTATTAGCATCTTCCCCATGATTAATCTATGTAAAATATTGATACAATTAATGGAGAGCTGGGCTGTCGCCTGTCGGTGTAGCATTGAAAAATGTTACACATCCTACGCTACCACTTAATATTTTTTAAAAGATTAATAGATGCATATGGATTTATGAACATTCAAATTAACTTCATCAATTACATTAATGTGTAAATGTACACCTTCTTATCAAAGCAATTCATGCACAGCTCGTATGTGTATAGTGTTTATACTAAGCAGCTCATTGAAATACAGTTAAACTGAGGCCAGCATCAATGTGTGAAAGAGCTTTACACAAACATAATTACAGACAGTTCTACATATGCGTGGGACGTTTAGACTTCCCCAAATATTATTACACAAATACAAAGTAAAAGTGGATGTAATATATATAAAATGTTATAAATATATCTAACATTTAAAAGTCTATAATCCACCACGCCCGCTGAGTGCACAAGAATCTGGGGGGCGTAACCATCGTGATAATGACGTCCTCTCACTTGCTCTAATTGGCGTAAACCTACATATTATGTAGCTAACCTATATATAGATATATATAACATATATATATATATACCTATATAGAACCTATATATGTCTATGGGCGTAAACCTCATGGTCTCAGACTGGTCCTCCTCTAACCCCGCCTTTGTTTAAATATCTTATCGATTATTGGCCAATGTAGCTTGCGTAATGTTAGAAAGCAAGGTAACGCCCACCTTTCAGGCTCGGTTGAGGTGAAGGCGAAGCTTTTCTCCCGCCAACCAAAAGCGGATATAGCTTATTTCGCGGAGTAGCTGATTGGTATCGTTCTTCAAGGTGGGACATTTTTCTTACCTCTTCCTCCCGTCGTGTATGATTCCCTACTTCAGTTATATAATGAATATGATATTTTTTTAATCGTATCGTTCGCTGCCACGCGTTATTTTGTAACCTGCAAAAGACAGGAGTGCAGTATCTTAACGTTAGTTACGTTAGGTGTCAGAAGCTAACCAAATCAAATCCACGCGCTTTTAGGTGAACTACGCTTTATTCAAAACCTTTGCTATTTGCCATTTATTTACATTATTTACAATCTTTAAAACTTATCTAACGTTACACGACTCCGCTCTGCTGGAAGTGACAGGGAATCGTGGCACTCGTGGTAGGTTACTTTAGCCATTGGCTGGTTTATGGACCGCATTAGATTAGACAAACGTGAGTAACCAGAGCAGGAGAAATTTGAGGGTTAATATTTGATATCAAAATCTCCATGCTATTTATTTTGTGATTTTAAATAAGGTTACTGGGACAGTAGGGATACTAATAAATCTGAACATTTATGAATTCAAACTGTCTTAATTCTCGCCTCAGCTGATGTCGCGTAACGTTACTTGCTTCAGTGAGATCTGAGGTTTTATTTCTCCTCAGGTGCTCCTGGATCGCTTCACCCTCACTGCTTCGGCCAGCCAGCTTCTTCTCTTCCTCGTTTACACACTGTTTATCTCTCCCTACCCTCTTTGCCGGACTCGCCATTTCCCGGAGTTGAATCGATTAAAGTCATGGATAAGACGGAGCTGATTCAGAAAGCCAAGCTGGCGGAGCAGGCGGAGCGCTATGATGACATGGCCGCATGCATGAAGCAGGTGACGGAGCAGGGAGCCGAGCTCACCAACGAGGAGAGGAACCTGCTCTCCGTCGCCTACAAGAACGTCGTCGGGGCCCGGAGGTCGGCCTGGAGGGTCATCTCGAGTATTGAACAGAAAACCGAGGGCAACGACAATAAACCTCAGCTGGTGAAGGAGTACAGGGAGGAGGTGGAGGTGGAATTACGCGACATTTGCAACGATGTATTGGTAAGGCTGTACTCTATAATGCATCTATCTATCTATCTATCTATCTTATCTATCTATCTATCTATCTATCTATCTATCTATCTATCTATCTATATCTATCTATCTATCTATCTATCTATCTATCTCATACTACAGCACATACTCTATTCTGACTATATACAAACTACTTATTCTCTACTAACGGTTAGATCTACACGTGCTGTAGTAACTATATATTAACTATAACGTTACCCAACACTGACTCTGTATTGACTAGATTTCTGTACTTGCTCAATCTATCTTGTAATCGATACTGGCTTTATATTTGCTGATGTGGATATATACTGGATACACTCTATGCTGACTAAATGCTAACTATACTAGATATTTACACGCTGTTACACACTTAAGGCTAGTTCCAGTGTTTTTGTATTATTCATATGATATTGTAGTGTTTTTTTTATTTAATATTTTGAGTTCGTTTTTCATTCTATTTTTTCAGTTTTCACTTTAATTTTCATTTTTAGTATGTGCTTTTGTCTTTTTATTTCTAATATACATTTACATTTATGCATTTAGCAGACGCTTTTATCCAAAGCGACTTACAGTACATTCAGGTTATACATTTATTGTCAGTATGTGTATTCCCTGGGAATCGAACCCACAACCTTCGTGCTGCTAACGCAATGCTCTATCCACTGAGTCACAGGAATATATATATATATATAGAGAGAGAGAGATCATTTTTATTTCAGTTATAATTTTAGTCATTGTTTGTTTTAAAATATACTTTTTTACATTTATTACATTTCAGTGTTTTTCATCTAAATATTTTTGTTTATTTATTTATTTATTTTTACAGCTGAACCTTGAGAACCAGTCAGAATCATGTATTTAAAGTGGCAGAAACATAACTGCAGTGTGCACTTTTTATAAACCGTGTTCTCATCTATTGTTGTGGATGCCATAAATCATTATTGTTCTTTGTGCACTGTATTCTAGCTGTAGTCTATACTCAAGTACACTTTTGGCTATATATTTGCTGTGATACTCAATACTACTGACTTGTTTGTACATGCTGTAAGCTGGAAAAAATCTGTACTGGCTTTGCTCTGTACTTTTTCGGTACCACCTATAATCTACAGCGCCAATATACTGGCTATAATCAGTGCTGTTTTATACTGGCCATGTTCAATACTGATGATATACTTCTAGTTTATATTCTGTTTCTGTACTGAAAGTTCTGGCTGACCTCTGTGCGTCAGTATTACATATGGAGGATTATATATATGCATATACAAATGGAGCCTTTAAGGTTTAGTGAAGATGAGGAGCTGGTTTTGAGCACCAGCAGGGATTTGTCACCCTGAGCAGTGTTATCACTGACAGTACATTGAACCCAGTGGTTGTGGTTCCCACAAATTCATCGTATCATGAATATAGAGCCATGGCACTTTGGGTGTGGTGCAGCCACATACAGTGTTCTAGTAGTGTATAGCCTGGCACCTCATCACAGTGCTCTTGTTGTAAGAGGCTTTTGTGGAACTGTTAGAGGATTGATTCCTCCGAGCAGTGATGCAGAGAGCTGTTCTTCAGCTTCTCACAATCAATATGTATTGCAGGCAGAAGTACAGCATCTTTCTCTCTCCTCCCACAGACAGTGACAGTGAGGTTCTGTGTCATCACTATTGGATTCCCACTGTCACTCCCCTGGTAACCCAGTCATCTGTTTGGCATGGTTGGCAAACCTGTAGAAATTCTGCTGCAGCAAAGACAAGACTATTCTTGTCAAGTGCAGTAAATAAGAGTATTAAGACTGACAATTGATGGACTAAAAGATAATTTAAAGGGATAGTTCACTCTAAAATTAAAATTGTCAATATTTATGCATCTCATTCTGAACTTGTATATATAATGTATGAAAAATACATCCTTAATGTTCCGTTAGTCACAGGTTTAAAAACATAATGAGGGTGAAAAAAATGACAAAGTACCTTTTTTACCATGACCAAATTCTTTGAAATGCTTTGTCATTTTGATGGATAACTGCGCGTTCACACCAGATGCGGCGAGAGTGTCAAAGTGGCCGGAAGTCATTCATTTTCAATGAGAGCCGGCGGCGAGCTCCGGGGCGCATTTTGGATGATGAGAGCGTCGAGGAGAGTTGAAATCAGGTCAACTTTATGGTAATGAGCTATGACGCAGTTGGGCGGCAACCAATCAGAATGTAGAAGTCCTCCGCTTGAAAAGGATTCCAGAGAACGCAGCCCATAAACTTTGGTTCCGACCACATTAGTTCCCAGGCATCTAGAGGTAGAGGAACGCTTTGTTTTTCAGCAGGAATGCTATTCATTTCCTCAAAACAACATAGATTTGACCAATTACATTACAGTTTTTAATGTAGGCTGCGCACAAATGAACGTTAATGTTAATTAAAGACCAAAGCTAGTAAACCTCTCCTATAAACTGCATGCTGAAATTAACCATGAACACAAAAGCCACACAACACAAATGGCTGTATTTTGTTAGCAAACATGCAACTATAATTAAGTTTCCATCAATCAATTTCTTTCTTTCACATTTTAAATATTTCATGAGGTTAACCTATACTCTACTTGTGATCAGTCTGCACAAGATCAACGTTCTTGTTTGCTTTGCGGCTCCTTTAAATACATATCAAGCAATCGAACTACATCAGAGCGTCCACGAATCTTTCTACAGTGTTGCTGGCAGGGTGGCCAGGGCGACTTTTGACTAGAGATCGACCGATATATCGGTTTACCGATATTTTTCCCGATATTTAAGCATTTTACCATTATCGGTTATCGGTTTTGTAAAAAAAATATCGGTTTTGAATTTTTTTTTTTTTTTTTTTTTTTTTTTACATACATAATTATACAGAGTATAACCAGCAGTGAAATTTTGTTCTCTGCATTTGACCCATCCAAGTGCACACACACCTGGAGAAGTGGACACACACATACACACACACACACCTGGAGCAGTGGGCACAGTTCACTCAGGAAATGCTCCAGCACAACCACCGCATGTAACTTTATACAAGATTCACTTGTTTGAAACACGCTGACTTATATTAACATTTACTATATAACCATTATTTCGCCAATAAACATCTAAATAAATACATCTCTATCGAAATTAATTATTTATTATCTCTGCAAGCGATCGCAGTTTGAGTAGTTCTGTGTAAATACATAGATAAACCGCGCTGTCAGCAGTCTTCATAATCTAGAATGACAAAAACATTTGAATTCTGACAAAACATGCCAGTTGAGAAATGCAATAAAATACAATGTTTTGTTTGTTATTTCAATATTCCAGAGAATATAACAGCTTATAAACCTAAAACTGTAGTTTAAAATGAAGTTGATATTTTGTTTGAGTTTTCCTCTTTTCCTTATAGGTTTTAAATAAGCCTGTAAGCGCCGTGCGCGTTTTACTTTGACTTTAATATCAGCAGCAATTCAAAGTCAAGCAGTGTTTAAAATAAAAACAGCAAATACTGTGGAACCAAATAAATGAGAAAGCGTATCTGTTTTTTTAAAACATTATCGCTTAGATCAGGGTAATAGATCGTATCCACCTCTCTACGTATTCTGTGTTTGAGGAGAACACGGTTCTCATGGCGCTGAATACAGACTGAAGCGGCTCAAAGCCGCTGTATGAGAACATGATACACAAACTACTGCTCTCGCTGGATAAAAGAAGCCAGTGTCACACAAGTTTGGATGGGCAAGTTTTGTAATCAAGGTAAAGCTGAGTGACATGATCGTGCATTAACAAGCACGAGCTGTGTCCGTTATAAATGATGCTGTAGCGAACCCACTCGATCACGTCATATTTCTGCTTGAATACAGCTCAGTATATAGTTGAATACAGCGACGTGAATAGTGCATAATAATAAAACACTATTTTATTTATCATTATTAAATTATTGCAACAAAGATACATCACAACAAGCCTTTTTAATTATTTATTTAATGTGTAGCCTATTTTATCATTTATTTACTTTTCACTTGGTAGATCTCGGTGAGTTTTCTCCTTGACTTAGATTAATGTCAGACTCAGAAGTCAACAGGCTAAAAACGGGTGCTTTTACATTTCGTTTTGAAACTCTTCCATCTTGAACTTGTCTTGTCTGTGTCACCTCATGTCTCTCATCTTGTCTATCTCACTCTTCTTGTCAGTCATCTCTTCACGTGATAAATGAAATCTGATCTGTGATGTAGAGGTCTCAGACTATTTTAAGTTTTATTCCGCTCCCGTGATATATTCTGTTTGTTCACATTTCATGATGAAAGACAGAGATAGGCTAACAAATAAAAAGTTTAGTCTGCAAAAGTGTATTTATTTTATTCGTCTTGTCAAGAGTCTTGAATTTATTGACTGATAAATGTCAATAACATTTTTTGCTGCCAACACGGAATAAAGTTTCACAGAGAGGAAAAAAGTTATACAAAAATTGTAATCCCTATTATAATTTGTTTTGTCAGGATATAATTCGTTTATGCTAACATTCAGCCTACAACAAAATAGGAAATAAATGAAGGTTTAGCCTAATAGCTATTTTATTAGTCTTGTCAAAACACTATTAATTTAACATCTTGCTGTTGACACAGTGAAAAGTGCAGCAGAGAAAAAATAAATGAATTCGACACAGTCTGTCATTTAAAATGATAGGATAAGCATAATACAAAAAAGGAAAGAGAATTGCACGTCCTTCAAGGACAGCGAGTAATAAATCTGGTCGGGACAGAGAATGCAGACAGACCTAGACTGCTGTGATGCAAGACTCTCGCTCGTGTGTTGCATTTAGCAGCAGCCGTTCAGTTTTAATTTTAGTGTCCTCTATCTGAACGAATTTATTTTATTACTATAAAACAATCTAAAGAAGGTGGGGGACGGTGCCATGGTGAGCAAGTGATGTAACAGTGTTGCGGCTTAACACCAGTATAACCGTCGTCACATCTATCGCGGCAAGCCTACTTCACTCTGTTATTTATTTACTTTATAACAGTAAATAAATATCGGTTCTGAATATCGGTTATCGGTTACATAAATGTATAAATATCGGTATCGGTTATAAAAAATCAATATCGGTCGATCACTACTTTTGACGCTCTCGTCGCGTTCTCAAAACGAATAAAAGAACTCAAACCAAAAACAGTATTTGCTTCTTGAAATTAATTTGAACTGTAATACAATAAAATAAAACCTAATCTGGAATAGTTGCCTTGGCATACTTTAAGAGTAAAAGATACATAAGGACTTTATAGTGAGAAATTAGAGCTATTTGAAGAGATTCCAGTGGAACAATTCATGGATTGTTAATTATATCAGGTTACTAGATCACAAGAGCTCTGTGTCTATTGTCTTTCATATTGCGAAAGCAGGATTTTTTAAAATAAATTGCATCAGAGCAATTTGTGAGACTAGAAGATCAGAAGTTCTTGTTCATTAGACGTACTGAGCGTTACACTAATTTGCTGACATATGAAAGTAGGGCAACATGGAAAATGTGCAACCCAGCCCATCATAGCGGCAGATAAGTATTATTTTGTAGTGCAATCGGTCTTTTAATTATTTTTTTTATATTTAAACTCAAGCTGGGCTGCATATTATAATGGTTTGTCAGTTTGAAAGGAGCTAATAATTCAGAAGCTTTCTCTGTCATGAAGGGATTTCGCTGAGCTATCTGGTGGACCTCCAGCTCACATTACCTGCATCTTTCTCTCACAAGTCTAATAAAGGAGCTTTTATGGTTGTCAATTGCTGCAGATAGGAAATATTTGTGATTAGAAACAAGTGACCTCAGCTACTTAAACTAGATGTTTAGACAGTTTCCGTGGCAATGCGTTGTCTCAGTTGATGGTTGTAGTGTGCTGTTTTTAATAGTGCAGTTTGTTTGTTTGAGGATTGTGGCAAGGTAATCCGTCTGCGTGGAGGGATATCCTTAACATGAGGGACATAATTGCAAACAATGGCATTCATTTATATGTATATTAAATACCAGTAAATAAAACAAAACATGTATTAACATTATAAACACTAGTATATAATTTAGTTCTCCTTAATCCACAACAAACCCTTTACATTTAATGGTATTACAGAACAAGAATGAAACAATTAGTAGCTATTAGGGCTGTCAAATTGGCTGAAAAACTACATTCAATAATTTTTCAAATTATATTCAAATTTAAAAGGTATAAATTCAGTTAGAAAAAACGAAGCTTTGAGCAAAATATTACCAAATGCACGTTTCTTTAAAGTAGGGCTGGGAAATATGAGCAAAAATGTATATCTCTGTATTTTTTGGCTGATTTGCAGTATATGGTACATATCTCGGCATTTTGTATTTGAATTAAACAAATAAATAGCTAACCATGTAGTGTGAATGTAACCATATATAGTGCGCAAAAAGGTTACAATTACATCTAAAAATAATGCTTTTAAAGCAAAGTTAAATTTACTAAACTAAAAAATGAAAAAAGCTAACTAGATTAATTAAAAAAGCTATTTTGATTAACCATTACAGTCACTTTACAGTTAGTGCTATCATACAAATACACTTACTTGTAGGTTTCAAATGTCCAACTACAAACATTTCAGCAAAATGTATATTTTAGTCAGAGTTATTGCGCTTTTATCACAATCTTTTATGTTTGATTGATTGCATTTTAGTTTGATTAATGTCTGAAATATCAAGTTACTAACGCTGAAATGTTGTGTGTGTGACTGTGAGGCACCTGCGTGATCACCGATCAGTTAACTTTTTAAAGCTAAAGATATAAAGAAAACAAATAAAATGCATTAAGAGTGTCACAAAAGCGAAAGTGGCCTATACTTGTTGCACTGTTTTTTTTTTGTTAATCTGTTAAGAGAAATATATTTAGTGTAGCCCTATTTATTTTTATTCCTTTTATAATTTCTGTTTTTCTCCATTCACATCCATTCATATATATATATATATATATATATATATATATATACATACACATACACACACACACATATATATATATATACATACATACATATATATACACACATATATACACATATAGATATATACACACACACATATTACATACAAACAGACAACAGGTAAATGCCGTTATCGCTGTTTTCCATGTTTGTGGAGTAAATATGTTTACATGGCTTTTTAAAAATGCCGGGTAGCCAGGGTTTCTAATGCGTTTGGCCAATCAGCGTACACTTGCATCACTGATAGTTCCTATAGAACTGTTTTAGACCCTACTCTGCAGTAGGACTAATTTATGGCGCACTGCATGGTAGTTCTAGAACTAAACTGTTGGCTTTTGATAGTAGTTCCACTGGTACCTGATACTTTTTAGTAGGTTCCTGAAAAGGTCGAGGTTATTGACTAACAATCAAGGTTTGACGTTAAACTCTGCTGCAACTGATTGGCCTGAGAAAATCGTCATTACTACTGAACTTGACTGCAGACCCTCCTCTTAGCCCAGTGATAGATTTAAATCAGCACATCAGCACAGTGTTGTTAGTGCAACTTCTGTTTAAACAAAGCACATTTTTGCATCAACCACAAAATAAAGCTTTTGTCGTTGTCTGTTGAGTTCAGTTTGTTGATAGAAAATTTGAGCTTGGATAACGCAATGAATTTAAGGAAAAAGCCTTATGTACTAAATTACTTTTGAAAAGCTATATTTTCAGAGTATTTTAATGTTTATAGTTTTACCTTTGTATCTGTGTTTTTTCAATTAAAAGAAATCTGATCGAATAAGGGACCTCCAGACTATATTAAATATGTATCATTGTATGAGCAAGCGTAATGAACCTCACCTTGCCCTTGAAATGATTAATGCTCGATTATAAAAACCATCACATAAATCATTACATTGTACATTGTTTGAAATATTCAAGTTTATTGATAATTCACTTTACAGAACACGCTGCATGAATAGTTAAAAATCAAGATTTACCACACCTTCCACAACATCCCTGCTCTCCTCAAAGATACATCAAGACCTCTCAGACCACAGTCTCTGCTGCTGGGGGTAAATCACAAGCATTCTCATAGACCTCTCCATTGCTGTTAAAAACATCCACATGCCTGAAGTGAAGAACACTAAATGTTCTCCTTTCTTTATGTGAGTTTGTTTGTGGCGCGCAGTTCCTTTTCGTGAGGTGGTACTAGCTGGATTACTGGATGGGACAGAGGAAACTGATTCTTGGCTTCATAGACATTAGTGCTGTGCTGATTATCTGTGAAACTGATTAATTTGTAAAGTTGAGTTAAATATAATGCTTGTTTTTGACATTTAGCATTTACACTTTAGTTGCTCACTGGAATGAAATGATGGCATCATGGCACGATATCTGAATGCAGTAGTCTGCATAGAACATATACTACTGTTTTCTTTATTTATACTTCTGTTTAGCAAAGGATACATTCAATTGTTCAAGAGCCAACGAAGACATTTATAATGTGCAAAGAATCCTATAAATAATGTATCACAGCTTCTACACAACTTTAAAGCAAAACCGCTTTTTAATAGTAATAAATAGGAAACAGGAAGTTTTAGGCAATATGAAGCCATTTAAGAGACTCTAATTCTAGGTTTCTAGGTTCAGGATACTGTAGCTGTTTCTTGTTAACGCAAGTGTCTGCATGCGGTTTCCCTTTCTTCTGTTCCACAACACCCAAGGTGACCTTTATTCCATCAATGTTCAGTTATTCAAATCACATACTTAACAACATGTTTTATGCTTGATAAAAACTTGGAAGAAATCCAGAAAGCATTATGGTTTCTTCAATATAAACGTTGTAATGTTTCATTTTTAGTGCCTCAATGTTGGCAGTGGCTTGTATGTTCTGACACATCCTTGTCCGTGTTGTCATGAGGGGTGTGTTGCAGTGCTCAGGCGTGCTGTTAAATCGGCATTAGGAAACATGTGATGTGGCTGCTGCTCAGACTCACAGGGTCATGTGGGGCCAGAGTACCATGACTGCCCTCTTTAGATTAAATGCGCTGATGTCATTTTTCACGTGTCAGTCTCTTCTCTTCTTTTTAAAATTTCTTCTCTTTTTAGTTTCCTCCATTTTTGCTCGTTTCCTTTTATTTTTTTATTTGACAGTGGGGGAAATGTACACGTTTGGCACAGCAGATCTAAAATGACAGACTGAGCAACGAAAAGGCTGGGCTGTCACACAGGAAGTCTGCACCATTCTTTGCTTTTCAGTTGTGTTTATTTATGTTTGCATGGTTTGTCTAACAGCCATACTGAACCACCAACGCCCAGAATGTGGTAAACTGGGGAAGATGCTGAGTATCAGTCAGTGTAGTAGCCTCAAACTGCAGTGGAGGAGAATTTGGGTTCTTGGTATAAAATGCAAGAAACGTTGTGCTTTTTCAGTTAATATTTCATGTCTATAATGCCATAAAACTGCAGCTGTTTCCACCTTAATGAATTGCTTCTGTTGTAGCAGTTTGTTTAAGGTAGATAAACAAACTCACTCTATCTGTCTATCCTTACACTTCCTTTCTCCCCCCACCCTTAGGATCTGCTAGGCACATTCTTGATCAAGAACTCAACAAATGCTGAGAGCAAAGTCTTCTATTTAAAGATGAAGGGTGATTACTACAGATATCTTGCAGAGGTTGCCTCAGAAACAGACAAAAAGGGTAAGTGTTATTTCTGCTATGAATAAAAGAGTTGTATATGCATGTTGTTTCTCATATTTCAGCACAAACGTTTCCATCTCAGATGTGAATTACACAAATTTGATGTGTTTGGGAGATCTCGTTTGGCTGCATCGTGTGCTTTGCTCTGGGCCACATTGGGTCTTTGGACTTCAAGGATGAATGAGTCTGGGTTCTGTGCTGAGCTTTTAGGTGCCTCGGGGTGTTTTCTGCACCCTCCTAGAGTCAGCTGCTTGTCTGGGCCTTTATTCCCCTTCTGGCAGGCGGTACAGGAGCAGTCATGGAGAACCAGATAGAATATGCCTCATGATACATTTTCATGCATCTAACGCTGGAGGATATTTCACCATCTTGACTTTTAGTCAAAGACCTTAAGGGAATATGTTCTCTGATTTTAAATGAGTGCCTGTTATGTGTTAAGGCATTCTGTGATTGACAATGCTTATGTATTTTCATGCTTATACCATTATATTCATACTTGCACATTAAACTGAAATCATATTTTTGAGTTTGTTTTTTTATTACAACCAGATGTGAATATTTTTAATATTGTCTTTAACAAAGGGGACCTTGGAGTCAAGTAAAAGGATTAAGAGATCCACATTCCTAGAGTTTTGTTTTTGGGATGAAAAAACACTGACTCGTTGCTGGAAGATATTATTTTACCAATCACTAATATTGTCATAATTTTCATTAAAAACATTTGTCACCACAGACACGATAGACAACTCTCGAAGCGCCTACCAGGATGCTTTTGACACCAGTAAGAAGGAGATGCAGCCCACACACCCCATCCGTCTCGGGCTGGCTCTCAACTTCTCTGTCTTCTTCTATGAGATCACCAACACTCCCGAGCAGGCCTGCGCTCTGGCCAAACAAGTAGGTTTTTAGATGACATCACCACTCTGCTGCTATTCACCAGGGTTTCCGCAGGTCTTAAATTTAGTTGGATCAAATTTAAGGCCTTAAATTGTACAAGAAAGTCTTAATTATGATTTCAAGAGGTCTTAAACTTGGGAACGGAAAGACCAGAATTGCGATATTGCTGAATGTGACGATTAAACTTCAAAAGGCTATGATTCCATTAAATAAACATGAGCGCTGCACGTTCAAAGTCCGCTGCTGTGCTGCTTTGTTGGAAACCGTTATATTTCTACCAAACGCTCCACCTGCTGTCTAAGAATGAATGAGCATTTTCAATAAAATTGTTGTTTTGTACAGAGCTTAGACCAATGCAAAAAAATCGACCCATGTTTTTACCCTGCAAACACGCAGAGCTTTAAATGTGAACTGGTGGATCCATAAGAAGACAATGCATTATAAAAACCTAAACAGTTATGTTATTTAATTGATAGAATCATTTATTGATAATTGTTTCAATTAATATAATTATTAATACTTTTAACCCCGCTCGTATGGTATTCATTTGATTTGTGCAGGTCTTTAAATTTGAGCTTAAAAATCCTGCAGAAACCCTGTTTACCTAACGTATTAGTTTAATTAATGTACACATTTCTGACACTGTGTCTCATGCCTTAAAAGGAAACATTTAAATCATGTCGGTACATACCCATAACATTTTGGTTAGTCTTTGAAACACAAATTAAGATCCTTTTAATGAAAGCTTAGATATTGTAAAGTGTTTGTAACTTATTGAGGAACAGAAACCTCTCAGGTTTCATTAAAACATTGTGTTTCACAGATATTAGGGTGAGTAAATGACAGAATTATAAAATTAAAGTCTATATTTGTATTTTTCCACATTTCAGCTTTTAGCTTGACCAGTAATATGAGTTTATGGAGGGACTACCTGTAATAAGCGGTGGAGCTGGGATTTTACAGGTTTTTCTCAAAACAATAGCAAATAGGATTTTTTTCATTCTTTTAGGTGTTGGTAGTAGTGGAAAATACTCACTTCAACTTTAAATAGACCTTTAGCTCAACACAGGAAAATTCAGACAGAAATTTTACCCACTTGTCCTTCTGGATTTTTAGATGTTCCTCAAGCTTTGAATTTCATCAGACACATGGTTCGCATTTCAGAGGCTTGACTTTGTGATTCTCCACATACTTTAACTTATTATGGCCTTGTGCTTGCAGGCATTTGATGAAGCCATTGCAGAGCTGGATACACTGAAAGAAGACTCGTACAAAGACAGCACACTTATCATGCAGCTGCTAAGAGACAACCTCACAGTGAGTTACAAAGGAGGTCATACTGACCTACAGAAAACTAAAAATAATCATTTCTGAGACTATGGAATGTGTTTTAAAGTTATATTACATCCAATTATATTGAGTATTCAAAATATAAATGTTCAGTATTCAAGCACAGCTCTTTGTCATCTTTTTCTTGTTTGTTTATTTGTATTAGTTATGGACCGCTGCAGATGAAGCCCACAAATAAAAGAAAAGGAATCCTGGAAAGACAACTTTTTACACTTCTTCATTCCTTATTGTTTCACTTATGATTATTCTAGCCATGTAAGCCCATGATCATTACCAATGAGCTGTGAGTGTGGGAATTCCTATCAGTCTATTTATTTTCTGTTTTCCACCACCTGGCTTGTGATAGTAATGAAAGTAAATATTAAGTTACAGTAACATTTCCACTCAGTTCTTCTTGGCCTTCTATATGTGCAGTGTCTGCTGTAGAAAAGTATTAGCCTCACATAAAATCATATGTCCTTTAATTGTGATAAAGCGACTAGCATGTATATTTTGGTGAACTGAAACATTGGAAGTGTCGGTCACAAAATGCAAGCTCAATCACATAGCTCAAGCATGGCTAGTTCCTGTCCTGCTATGTCACCTTCAATTATATGTCTCTCTAAGGAGATCAGCGTACACTTGAATGAGATAAATGTCTTGTTGACTCATAGTGTTGGCTTAAAATGGGCCTGTGCTTTAGTATTGATAGCAGGAATGCTGTTTTCTGATGTACCAAGTCAGCTAGGTTTGCTCAGCCAAGTATGCACTGTTCATAGACCATTTGAATCATGTCTTCATCATGTAGGTCACGAAACACTCCTGCCTGGTTATGGTTTTCACTATAATGTTAAATTGCGATGGCTTGTGGTGATTATAAAGACAAAAAAATATCATGCATGCCCATTTTTAAATATACACTGGAATGGGAACCAATACTGCATACTTGTTCCACAGTTTGGTTAAGTACTTTTCATTGCAGGTTTATGCACATGTTGAGAGGATGTGTTGAGTGATGTCAATAGTTATTTGGACCACTTGTGTTTTTGCTAACCATTGACTGTAGTCCCCCCCAAAGCCTTGTGAAAAAGTACAAGCCCTACATAACAGCTATGTAACCTGAATTAAAATGACCGTTTTATAAACCATACTGTTCTGTCTTGAAATTTGTTTAGTTGTTTTCTTTGTCTGTCCTGGTGACTTTTGTGAGTTAATGTGACTGGGTTTTTATTGATGTATTTCCAATTGAAATGGGACATTAAGTTCCGTCCCTTATTTTTTTTTAGCCAGTAGCATTTTGTTTACCTCACTTAACAGAAGTGTCTAATCAAATTCTGTTATTCTAGAAAGCAGGTGATTGGCTAAAATAACTGAGTGCAGGATGAGTCATCAGTGTTTTGGTCAATTTTCCGGAAAATAAAAACTGAATGAAATTGTTAGCGGTTACCATTGCACTAGCATATTGGCGACCTAACAACTAATGGATGTGCATTAAAAGCCATACACTTTTTATTTATTTAACCAAAACCAGATATAATGATGGGCGAATACAAACATTGCACCACAATTGGGGTGTTTTTTCCTTGACTCCATCATTATACATGTGCATCTCAATAAATTATTTCAGTAATTCAACTAAAATTGTGAAACTTGTGTATTAAATAAATTCAATGCACACAGACTGAAGTAGTTTAAGTCTTTGGTTCTTTTAATTGTGATGATTTTGTCTCACATTTAACAAAAACCCACTACACAGTCTACACAATCTTGAGGAAGACTGCTGATCTGACAGTTGTCCAGAAGACAATCATTGACACCCTTCACAAGGAGGGTAAGCCACAAACAATCAGTGCCAAAGAAGCTGGCAGTTCACAGAGTGCTGTATCCAAGCATGTTAACAGAAAGTTGAGTGGAAGGAAAAAGATGCACAACCAACCGAGATAACTGCAGCCTTATGAGGATTGTCGAGCAAAACCGATTCAAGAATTTGGGTGAACTTCACAAGGAATGGACTGAGGTTGGGGTCAAGGCATCAAGAGCGACCACACACAGACGTGTCAAGGAATTTGGCTACAGTTGTCGTCAGAGGCGTCTTACCTGGGCTAAGGAGAAGAAGAACTGGACTGTTGCCCAGTGGTCCAAAGTCCTCTTTTCAGATGAGAGCAAGTTTTGTATTTCATTTGGAAATAAAGGTCCTAGAGTCTGGAGGAAGGGTGAAGAAGATCATAGCCCAAGTTGCTTGAAGTCCAGTGTTAAGTTTCCACAGTCTGTGATGATTTGGGGTGCAATGTCATCTGCTGGTGTTGGTCCATTGTGTTTTTTGAAAACTAAAGTCACTGCACCCATTTACCAATACTTTTGAGCACTTCATGCTTCCTTTCTGACCAGCTTTTAAAGATGCTGATTTAATTTTCCAGCAGGATGTGGCACCTGCCCACACTGCCAAAAGCACCAAAAGTTGGTTAAATGACCATGGTGTTGGTGTGCTTGACTGGCCTGCAAACTCACCAGACCTGAACCCTATAGAGTATCTATGGGGTATTGTCAAGTGGAAAATGAGAAACAAGAGACCAAAAAATGCAGATGAGCTGAAGGCCACTGTCAAATAAACCTGGGCTTCCATACCACCTCAGCAGTGCCACAAACTGATCACCTCCATACCACGCCGAATTGAGGCAGTAATTAAAGCAAAAGGAGCCCCTACCAAGTATTGAGTACATAAACAGTAAATGAACATACTTTCCAGAAGGACAACAATTCACCAATTTTTTTTTTTTATTGGTCTTATGAAGTATTCTAATTTGTTGAGATAGTGAATTGGTGGGTTTTTGTTAAATGTGAGATAAAATCATCATAATTAAAAGAACCAAAGACTTAAAATACTTCAGTCTGTGTGCATTTAATTGATTTAATACACGAGTTTCACAATTTGAGTTGAATTACTGAAATAAATTAACTTTTCCACGTCATTCTAATTTATTGAGATGCACCTGTAGATGGTGTAACAGTTATTTGAAAATAATTAATACTTATGACAAATAAGTTAGTGATATTATGTTACTAAATAAAATATTTACGGCAGCTTACATACTGTCCTCCAAATGAGCCTAGACGCTGGTCTGAATTTCATGGGGTTTGAGGTAAGAATATAAAAATAGAGTCTGGACGAGACCGAGGCGACTCTCAAAACCAAGCACGCTCTCTACTTCTACACACGACCACACGCTTCCGACCAGAGACGGACGCTGAGCAAATGCTGTCTGTATAGGCAGCTCACTAGATTTTGAACCACAGCCCGAGAGTTGATCCTTTTACGTAACTCATACTGCGGATACACTGACTTAAACCCATTTGAAATACCCCGTGCACTGTCACTCGTGAATATAAAATCAGGCCTTTAAATCAGTCTTTTGAAAACACCTTCAACACGATCTCTAGATAAAGTTAATAGTGATTTCCTGGCGCGCGGTGAATATGATCCATCCATGCCACATTAAATACTTCCGGGTATTTCACTACACTCAGATGTTCACATGATTTGGGTTTTGCAATCGTTTTTCTTTATAACTTCAAGCATCATGGACGAGAGCATCTTGAAGTAAGCGTTGTTGTTTTTGTATATATATATATATATATATGTTTTTCTTCTCTGATGCTCAATTGATACTTTGTGGCTTTGTTTTATCCAGCCAGATGTGAGCGTGTACATTTGTTTGGCCATGTCCAGATGTTGATCTCAAACAGATTGGTAATCCATGGATTAAATGCTGCTGCTGTGTGAAGTACTGCACTGGACATTAACGTACTCGCCATGAAACGCATCGTTTTCTTTCTGGCGTCTTTTCTCTTGACGGAGTGTTCAAGGAGACTCGTTAGGGATGTCCTAGACGACGAGTACGGTGAGTTATTGTCAATCGGAATACGTTTAAAACACTATGGATATTTAATATGAAAGATTGTGTTGTTTTGGTGACGCCGTGCTTAAAAAAAAAACCTTACTGTATTTTAAATCTCAGATTTCCATGTTTTTGTTTTTGAATTTAATGATATTACTCAAACATTTTATAGAGAAACTAAAATTTGCAAGATAATTTTTCCTACAAGCGTTTACTATGCAATCAGACTTTTCACCAAAATACCACACTTTTAGTTATATTTGTACAATTAATGGTATTATAAACAACAATAACAGGGCTTGACCTTAACCTCACCAGCCACTGACTGGAAAAGTTATTAGCCACTCTGCATTTTCACTGGTCACAATATTGTTGTTGGGAAATAACATTTTATACAATTAAAGTTTACATTAATTAGGTTGGGGCAGTATGGGTTTGGTCCCCCTCGGTTAGGGGTGGGCGATATGGCAAAAATATACAGGTTTTTTAACTTTTTCAACTTTTTTTACAGTGTAGTTAATGTGGATCAGCGACTGTTTGGTAACCCAGATTCTTCAAAATATCTTTTTTTGTGTTCAGCACAAGAAATAAATTAATACATTAGTGTGAGTGAGTAAATAATGACAGAAATTAAATTTAGGGTGAACTATCCCTTTAATCACAGTCTGCGGCATGTTTAGTTCTGACCCTTTAAGACCTGCACGCATCCGTTTGTCTCGGGGGTTACTTTCATTTTAGACATAACCTACTGAGTCTAAAATGACCCCCCCTTGTGTTCTACTCTGGGATTTTCAGATCTTTCATCCAATAAAATAAATTAAGAACCCTTTAAAAGAGAAATGTAGGATTCCGACAAATACAAGTTAGAATTGAAAGGTGCAAACTGAAAGAAAAGTCGGGATTGCGAGATAGAAACAATTCTACAAAAAAATTAAGAATTGCAATATATAAACTCGCACTTGCAAGAAATAAAGTCAGAATTCCAAGATGTAAAGAGAATTCTGAGAAAAAATGCCACAATTGCAAATAGTGTGCTCAGAAGTGACCTAAAAGTAAGAAATATGAGCTGTAAACCCAGAATTCAATCAAACATTTTTACAATTGTGTGATATAAATATGCAATATTAAGAAAAACAAATAGCAATGTGGATATGAACTCACAATTGTGAAAAATAAAGTTGTTGTGTTATAAACTCGCAATTCTGAGAAGGTCTGAATTGTCAGAAATAAACTCACAATTGCAAGAAATAAAGTCAGATTTGTGAGATAAAAAGTGTCAGTTACCTTTTTATTTTCTATTCTGTGGCCATAGTTGAGAGAAACTCGCTCTAAACAATAATGGAGGGAGAAAAGAGACATGTGCCACTGGTCCTTCTTTAAAAAAACTGCTCTTAAAATTTGTAAATTCATTTTAAAAATAGATTTGTGCTCATTTAGTGACATAAAGTGTTTCCCTGTGACTATTTCAGACCAGCTCAGCTCATTGCTGTCGGACTTTGATGTTCTTCAGCTGTCAAGTCTTCAACGGCATTCGGTTCGTAAGAGAGACGTCCAGTCGCAAACGCACGCAGAAAGACTTCTCGGTTTCACTGCATTACAGAGGTCAATACTCATCCCCATGTACCGTGACACACAGTCGCTGCCAGGATTAGTGCTCAATCATTTGATAAACTCTCCTAAATATTTCACAGGCATTTCCGATTGTACCTGACAACCAACACTGAGCTCTTCACTCATGACTTTAAGGCCGTGATGGTAGGAGAGAATGGCGCTCAAGAGATCTACGAGGTCCAGAGAGAAAACTTCTTCACAGGCCATGTCATTGGTAAGTACATCTCTGTGTTTTAACATCTAAAGTACTTTTAAATGTTTAAAATCTAGCAAACTTTATATTTTCCCCCCTTGATTTCTAGGAGAGGTGAATTCCAGAGTACAAGCACATATTGGTGACAATGACTTCACTGCTCATATTCTTACTGATGAAGCTGAATACAACATTGAGGTATTATAACGTCATAAATCTCAATTACGTTTATGGCTCTCAAGAAAGACAATACATTGATTTTTGAACCCATTCAGCCACTGTGGAGGTTTATCGAAAACCCTCGTGACGATCGGCTGCTCGTATATCGCTCAGAAGACATCAGGAACGTAAGCCGGCTGGCGGCTCCAAAAGTGTGTGGCTACATCAGTGCAGATGCCAGTGAGATGCTTCCAGAAAGTGTGCGAGCAGCCAGCGCACTAGATGAAGATGAAGAGGAGGAGGATAGTAAGTCTTTGAGTTAATTGCACATCTGGTGACCTAACACTTCTGCTCATCGCAGCCGAATCTAGACAGTGTAATGTGAGATGCCAAAGCTGTACTGTGAGACGCCACAAATAAAGTTGCTTTGTCACCCATGTGTAAAGTTTCTCGTCTTCTCACCCTGTCTATTTTCACTTTCTTCTTCTCTCAATTGCGTGTCTTCCACAGGGCATCTAAGAGAGAGAAGGCAGACGGTGGACCACAGTAAGAACACATGCCCTCTGCTGCTTGTAGCCGATTATCGTTTTTTCAGACACATGGGCCGTAGCGAGGAGAGCACCACCCTCAACTACCTGGTAAAAAAGCCTTCGGTTTCGATATTGTCAATGGGCCATATTCCTGACACAAACAATCAAGTTTCTGCATACATTGAGTGTTGCAATCTTTCTGATGTAAAGTCACATTCAGTTTAATTGGACAGTGTTTGTTAGACCAGTGGTTCTCAACCTTTTTACTCCATGGACACCATTGTGAAAGACAACATTTAAAGACCCCTCTCTGCTGAAATGACAATGCTGCTCATTTTCAAACTTTATTTATGGAAACTAGGAGTGGCAATATATTAAAATAGTTCAATCAAATCACTATAAATAATTCAAATGATAAAATTCCATAATCCACGATTTTTCAATAACTGAATGTTCTTCAGTGTTTACACTTTTACATCAGTTCATTTACATTTCTAGCCATTAGTGATTTACAATACTCTACAAATAGCAATTGTTACCTGATTGAATATTTATAGCTTGATATACATTACCGTTCAAAAGTTTAAGTTTGTTAGATCTTTTGGAAAGAAATTCATATTTTTATTCAGCAAAAGTGAATTTCTATTTCAAACGGATTCTGTCCTTTTAACTTAATATTCATCAAAGTATCCTGGAAAAAAATGACAGTTTCCACAAAAAATATTAAGCAGCTGTTTTCAACATTGATAATAATGATTTCTGATTAATCATGTGACTCTGAAAACTGAAGTAATGACAATAATAAAATCAGCTTTTACATCACAGGAGTAAATTACATTATAAAATGTATTAAAATAGAAACTTTATTTTAATTTGTAATATTTCAGAATATTACTGTTTTTTGATTGAATAAATGCAGCCTTGGTAAAATCATTAAAGACCTCTTTAAAAACATAAAACATTTCCGACCCCACACTTTTAAATGGTAGTGTAACTAGCAAAATAATTGTACATTTTGTGGCCTTCTTAAAAGTTTGCTAAGGCCTCCAAGCGGCCCATGGCCTCCTGGTTGAGAACCACTGTATTAGACCTTTCATATCCAATTAAAATCTGTCATCTGAGAAGAAAATTGTTGGCTGATGTCTTACAAATTTGCTTTGGATGCATTTAGATTGAGCTGATTGATCGTGTGGATGACATTTACCGAAATACATCTTGGGACGAGGAGTATAAAGGTTATGGAGTCCAGATTCAGCAGGTAAGCTTGGTTCTTTAAGGAGAACGTGGTAAAAAGCTCCACTGAAATGCTATTTTGGAGCCAGTAATATGAATTTGTTTGTTTCAGATCATAATTAACAAGATACCCACAGACGTAAAGCCAGGACATGCCCACTACAATATGAATGGGACTCCTGTGAAGAACAAAGATGTCTGGGACGTCAAGAAGCTCCTGGAGGTGAGCGAGCGAATGACTGAATTAATGAGAGTCTTCTCTGTATTCTGTTCTGGACTCATTTGAAACAATGAGAGGTGCTTCTACTTGAAATGGAGGAATATTATTGAACACGTGTATTGTGTTTCACTATCCATCTCTTCCTGTGACCTGTTCGGCTGAGAACCAGCAAAGAGAATGAATGGAAGCGCTATCAGAGCAGTTCAATTTGTTTTCATAAAACCCATCGCAGGCATTTACACATTTTTAGCTGATTTGTGTGGGATTTTTCTTTTAAAATAAGTCTGTGGTTAAAATGACTTTCACATTTTGTTCTACATCATAAATGATTCATAGTCATATCTCAAATGCGAATCCTAGTGATTTGAACAGATTTGTTCAAAAGGATGAGGAATTCTTTTATTGTCTGTCTGTCAGTCACTGCATTTACTTTATTAAGAATGAAATAAAAACAGTAATATTGTGCAATATCGTTACAAATGAAATAGTTTTTAATGTTAATACATTTTAAAATGTGAATTTATTCCTGTGGTGATAAAGCTGAATTTTCAGCAGTCATTACTCCAGGCGCAGGGTCACATGATCCTTCAGAAATCATTCTATTATCGATCTGGTGTTTAAAAAACAAGCTTTAGTTATTATTATACATTTTGACAACATAGGTGTTGATTGATTTTTGATGTTTTCTCAGGATTGCTTGATGAAAATTGAAATGGTTTGAAAATAGAAATATTTGTAAAGTTATAAATGTCTTTACTGTCATTTCTTATCAATTTAATACATCCTTGCTGAATAAAAGAATCAATTTCTTTACACAAAGGCACATTGTAGTCCTTATATACCTTATTTTGCTTGTGTATAGAAAACTCAGTCCTTTAGAAATTCCCAAGGGAATTTAGGGTTCCTGATTGGCTTTCAAATTAAGGTCAAGAATAAACAGCTGTGTTATAAATGTAATAAAAATCTAATTTTGTCTTCCCCCTGCAGCAATTTAGCATTGACATGGCAGACAATGCATCCCAGGTGTGCTTGGCTCATCTCTTCACCTATCAGGATTTTGATGAAGGCACACTTGGCTTGGCTTACGTGGCTCCTTCCAAACAAGGCTTTCCTGGAGGTCTTTGCTCTGAGAGTGAGTGCCAATACCATATTATGTATGAATAAATTACATTTTCACCATATTTGGATATTTAGTTTTTTGTCTTTCTTTAGAGAGTCTACCTTCAGGAAACGACAACCTTGCTATATACCTCAACACTGGACTAACCAGCACCCAAAATTACGGGAAAACCATTCTTACTAAGGCAAGTGAAGTCCAAACAGATGTACTCGATGTAATTATTTGGTAAACCGATTTTCTGACCATATACTAACAGGAAGCAGACTTGGTTACTACCACGAGCTTGGCCACAACTTTGGCGCTGTTCATGACCCAGATGATGTGTCGCATTGTGCGCCCAGAGAGGACCAGGGGGGCAAATACATAATGTACCCCATTGCGGTGAGCGGGGACCACTCTAACAATAAAGTACGTCCTGAGGTGGTGTGAGTTTAGCTTGGTGTCATTGTTCAGAATGTCACATGATGTTTAGTTTTTGTGCTTCCCTATAGTTGTTTTCAAACTGCAGTAAGAGCGCCATAGCAATGAGTCTGAAGGCTAAGGCCCCCATCTGCTTCAAGGAGAGGAACAGCAACGTGTGTGGAAACTCACGGGTGGAGGAAGGTGAGGAGTGTGATCCTGGACTGCTTTACCTCAACAGCGACCACTGCTGCACGCCAAACTGCAAGCTGCGGCCCAATGTGCAGTGCAGGTACAGCTCCTCCATGTGGAAAAAAAATGCACAGATATGCTGAATTAAATGAACAGTTCACACAAAAAATATAATTATCTGATTATTTACTCACCCTTACATTGTTTATTTTTAAATCTTCCCTAAATGGTGAGTTATTCATTTGAATCTTCAAGGCTTAATGTCATTTTTTTACCTGTAACTTCTTTATTTTTGTTTCTTGACACCAGTGACAGGAACAGTGCGTGCTGCAAAGGGTGCACGTTTGAGACGCAGGGCAAGGTGTGTCAGGAGCCAATGGAGGCCACTTGCAAGGGAAGATCTTACTGTACAGGTGAAGCAAAAACGGACAAACTCCAAGTTTAGATAATTGAATGTTCTTCTTTATACAATAAATCTGATTTACATGTTTCAGAATTCAGATTGAGAACAGTTTTAGTGTTATTTATATACTATGATTGTAGTTTCAATATCATTTAGTTTGCATTGGTAATTTATTTTTTAACTTTTACTTTTAATAATTTCAGTACTAATTTAATTTAACCCTATTGTAATGTATTTCAGCCAAGACAACATATATTTTTTTGTATGATAGCTTTTTTAAATTATTTTCACAAATAGAATAACACTCTCACACACACACATACACACACACACACACACACACACACACACACACACACATAAACTGAACACCTCCCAAGACAACATTTTTATGTTTTGTTTAAGTTTAATCTAATATTTGTATTTGATTTAATTTGAGCTTTATTTCTATTACCGAATAGCAGTTTATCGTAGATTTAGTCAACATTTCATGAAACCTGTCAGGCTGTCAGTAATATGTCTTGATCATATTAAACCCTTTATTAAAAGATAAGATTATAGTCTTTTTTAAAATAAAATAAATATTTGGTAATATTAAGATCGCTCTCAAATATTGTGAGATTATTACAATATTTAAAAATATTTTTTATAGATTTACAGGATTTAAAAAAATTATATTCTCATTAATGAAATGCAAATACATTATGCTGTATCATATTTAATTATGAAATATTTTTATATCATGGTAGTAATCGCTGTAATCAGTTTCATTGATTGATATTTTATGACAATATAATGAGAATCACTACACTAAAGAGAATCACTGTGGTAAGTCGACAATATACATTTTTTTGAAAGTAGAATATCCAGGTGCATTATGGTAATGATAATATGAGAAGAAAATGCTCATAAATGTAATGAAAACAGTGTTGCAATGCAAAAACATCTGCTGAAAACAGGCCAAATGCCTTACTGATGAGATTTAACTGCATTTGTCTGAAAGTCTATTCTTCTGTGCTTCTTACAGGACACAGCAGTGAGTGCCCTCCTCCAGAAAACCTCCCCAATGATACCCTCTGTGTGGACAACGGCCGGTGTCTGAAGGGAGAGTGCATCCCGTTCTGTGAAGCTGTGGAGAACCTGCAGTCGTGTGCTTGCAATGGTAAGTTGACCTGCTGATAATGCTAACACGGTTTCTACATGGCAGTTACAGTTTTTAGAGTCTGTCTTGAGCAAACATGAACTTTTTATTTTTCAGAGACGAACAGCTCCTGTAAGGTGTGCTGTAGGTATAAGAACGCTGTATGTACTCCTTATGTCAGTGACAAGGGCAACCACCTCTATCTGCGGAAAGGCAAACCCTGCACTGTGGGCTTTTGTGATGGAGAGGTGTGATCCAACGTACAATTACAGTTATGAAAAAACATATATAAAAGCTGTCTTTATTCACCGATTAATTACAGTATTCACAAGACGATTAGAAATGCTTGCATTCAATTATTTAAACATTTCCTTTTATTCCCAGGGCAAATGCATGAAACAGGTTCAGGATGTTATTGAGAGGTTGTGGGATTTCATTGAGAAGTTGGACATCAATACTTTTGGTAAGTTATCTGTGAGCACAGTGAGTTTATCTCACTTGAAATCCAACGAGGAAGGAAACCTGTGTGTGTGTTCTCAGGGAAGTTCCTGGCTGATAACATTGTTGGCTCAGTGGTGGTCTTCTCACTCATTTTCTGGATCCCTCTCAGCATTCTGGTCCATTATGTGGTGAGTCATTTTCTAACTAGGACTAAGACTAACATCTTACAGCTACTCGTAGCTCTGTGGAAATGTATTATGTAATGCAGGAAATGTTGAAATTTAGGACAATTTATGCTGATACTGAAACGAAGAAGTGAAATAAATTGCAGGCAAAAGATCTATTTACACCAAGAGCTTAAATAACTATGTGAAATCATTCAGAAGAATTGTCCGCTTCCACCAAATCTTACAGATGAAATGTCTAAATCAAATGAAACTTATTTTCACACCAAGAGCAAAGAAGTGTTAAATGAATCACAAACAAAATGTCTGTTTACACCAAGACAAAACTAAAAATTAATAATTCACATATTAAATAGATATTTTTGCACCAAGAGCCTAACAAAAGTTTAATAAATCACAGGCAAATTCTCTGTTTAAAGTTAATTAAATCACACTTAAATAAAAAAGAAATAACACTCTTAAAGGTCCTAATTCAGGCTATTTGTAACCCATCTGATGATACAAAATTGCAAACTTTGGCTGATTTCAAATGTGTACATTTTACATATAAAAAAGCACAGACAATTGCATTCACTTATATTAATGGATATTAAAAGTATAGTTCCCCCAAAAATGAAAATTCTGTCTTTAATTACTCACCATCATGTCGTTCCAAACCCGTAAGACCTTCATTCATTTTTGGAACACAAATTAAGATATTTTCGATGAACTATGCCTTTAAATGCTAAATACGTTTTAAGTTAAAAAAAGTTTGTTTTGTGTTTTACAAGATTACTGTCTCTCTTCTGTTTAGGATAAGAAACTTGACCAGCAGTATGAATTGAACACAAAGTCCCTCTTCTACTCCAGTGTGAGTACTAATCAGAAAGCTTATTTTTGTGAACATATTACGAAATGTAACAATTGACTGTGCTGTCCCAGAATGCAGAGCTGCTGAGCAGTCTAGAATCAGCTTCAGTGCAGATCTTCAAACCACCCTCATCCTCAGGCTCCTCTGCAGTGCCCCGCTTCCAGGCGTCTGGACCTCTTCAGACCAGCACACCACCTGTCTCCATCTCTCAGGTGGCTCCAACCCCGTGTCCTTTCCCTACAATAGAGCCCCAACACATGGCCACCATCCAAGAAGATCCCAGTTATGATTCCCACCTGGATGAACAAGCTCTGGGAGAGGACTTCCCTACCTCTGGCTCGGTGTCACGTTCCTTTGATGATCTGACGGAGAACAGAGAGAACGCCATGTCCTTCAGGGTAAATAGACATGCACGGAGTAACAGCAAGGAGACTCAGTGCTAAGAGTGCAATTGTATTAAATGGAAAAAAAGGAAATGAATGGGAAAAAGAAATGTGACTGAATGAACTAATAGAGAATATGATTGAAATGCTCAAAGCTGAGCAGAATGAGCATTATATAAGCATTGGACTACAATGTGTGCTTACAGCTCCAGTATTGAAAATAACCAGAATGCAGTATGTTTTAAAGGGATTTGTTTCCTCAAAAATGAAAGTTTTATGATTTATTCACCCTCATGTTTTTTATGACTTTCTATTGTCTGTTGAGTTCTGAAGGAGAATCGCTAACAGATCTTGAAAACCATTATATTATAAAAAATACCTGTTATATTTTAGATTTTGTATGTGTATGTGCTCTGACACTCACCAGCAAATTGTTTCATATCTCTATGGAACACAATCTTGTATTTTTGCTTTTTATTGTTTGTAAGAGACAATCTGATATTTTAGGGGCATTTGATATTTTCAGATATTGTCTGTGAATATTTTTTTTGTCTTTAATTTGTATGGTTCT
Source organism: Gymnocypris eckloni scoliostomus (assembly GCA_027564155.1). NCBI lineage: Eukaryota > Metazoa > Chordata > Actinopteri > Cypriniformes > Cyprinidae > Gymnocypris > Gymnocypris eckloni. The sequence goes on from CM050412.1 coordinate 26,860,738, forward strand.
TGAAACAACATGTATTAGTATACATAACATTTAAACAGTTATACCAGCAGATGTTATACATGTTTGGTAAATGAGAAGGTTTTGGCTCATTGGCTTAATATGAAACACCAAAGTCAATAGTTAAATCAAAAGACAGACAATCAGGCTGTTAAGATTTTTCTGCAATGTTCACGACTGTATGCAAGAATATGAATCTTGCAGCTGCTCCCTGAAGAATGTACTGATGAATACTGCTCTGAGATCAGTATTTAAAGTGCCTTGTATTTGTATTGTGAAATGTAATATTGTAATATAATCTATATGAAAACTCAAAAAGGGAATATGACTGTCATTTATAGGTAGCTGAACAGTCACCTTCTTCTGAATCTTATTCAAAAATGGGGATGTATTGTGTTGATCTTGTAGAATACCAAGCATACTCGTAAGTATTAGTTCTTATTACGTGACCCAGCCCTGAAAATGTCTTTGTTTTTATTCTCTGAAGTCCAACCCTGTGAAAACTGTTTAGATGTTAAGAAATGTGCCCATAAATACTCCGACTGCATGGTTCCTCACACTGTTGTGATGGGACAAGAGAGAAAGTATTGAATATTAAGACAGTGTTTTGTATCAGTGTGTGTTAAATATTTGTGTAACTTGGTATATTTAGCAAGCTTTCATTTTTAAATAAAGTGTCAGCTTTAATGCGAGTATTGTATTGTATTGAAATTTAAGCTCAAATTGAATCAAAGACATTTTTTATTAAATCAGTACATTGGATCTTAAATTACAGCTCCTTTAACAAAAATTTATCAGACGAAAACAACATTTTAAATGATCACTACATGTTGTATGGAGTAGAAATAAAAAAGACCTGA
>CM050412.1:28791594-29001594 GCA_027564155.1 Gymnocypris eckloni scoliostomus
AATGTAGTACATATAAAAATGCTGAAAATAAGAATGCACAATTTAATATCCAATACTGGCTGATTGTTTATATATGATCCAAAACTGGCTGATATGGTCATCCTCCATTATGTTACTGAATAATGAAAGTTTTTCCCACATGAAGATCTAAACGGAAATCCACTGAGAAATATTTGGCTGCATAGCTGCAAGATTCAATACTTGAAACCTGCTGAATGAGACACCAAGTCAAATTATTAATCACAGTATCCGTTTGTCCAGACCTTCAGGCTCTTAAACGTTGACAGTTTGGTCTGAAACCTTAAAAAGCAGTTCACAATAACTGCCTTAAAAAGTTTCCCAAGTTGTGGTGGAAAATCTGAGATTGGTTCAAGAAATCTAAGCTAGCACTACCTGCTCTCTCTGAATTGCTAGTATTACTAAGCACACTGTGTTATTAAGAACCAGCCAGCAGGGAAGGTGGTGACCTCCTAAAAGCAGGAGATGAAAGGTAAGAAAAAGAGAGAAAGCGAGCTGTAAAGGAGAGAGATTAGAGGCCAGGGCAGAGGCCAATGCTGTGTTTAACTCAATCAAGCAAAAACACATCCAGCCTGACACAGGTTAATAGAGGTATAGGCCATTAAGACACAGACTGATAGAGGGAAAGAGAGACAGAGAAAGCAGTACTAGCGAGGGTAAAAAACAGACAGAGAGAAAACGACATCGGCGAAGAGAAATCGGCCAACTGCAGCTCATCGTACCTGAGAGCAGTTATGATTCGCTCCACTGCGTCCTGGACTATGGTCTTCTGCGACAGGTCACTCGTTCCCACGCTGACTGCGAGCAGCTGCTGGATTCGTTCGAGGGGCTGTCCGTCCATGGCCATTGTGACGGCCAGATGGTGCACCTTAGATTGCTCGGATCTGGACAGGTCATAAATGCGACTGTACTTTTGCAAGAGCTCCTAAAAAAAGACAAGAATACAAAGACATAAACTTCAAATCATGGCAGGAAAACATTACTCTCTTTATGTTCCCCATCCTCTGGCAGTAATCAATGAGTAATATGTGCTGAGACAAAAACAAAGCCTTAAGACAGAGAGACATACAGTAGCGGTACACCTGAAGACAAGGAGCGAAACAATTTGTTTGGTGAGGCACAAGCTTATCACACGCACTTTATTGCTATTAACTCAACAAAGCATATTTTTATTCCTAAGTGTAAATATGCATGACTCCAATCCTTTTTAGTCTACATAAACCTGCCCCTTATAGCTCGCATTTATCTGTATCCACTTTTGATTGCAACACCCATCTCTCAAAATCCAATCAACAACCCATGGATAGAACCAGGTCCAAGTTTTTCTTTTCAACAATCCGTTACTCTCAAATGTACACCAAAATATGGAAGAAAAGATCTGTCACTTATTGCATTTCATTCATTGTGAATTTAAGTTAGCATTGCATTGACTCTCCTACATTGATAGGTTGCAGGCAGCAAGGCAACTGGAAAAGAGATTTACACTGCAGTTACCGCGATCGTGCACATTCCTATGGGAGCACGTTGTGTGACACGGTGAAGGTGTGTCGGTAATGAGATGCGGCAGTATCTGCTCGATAAGCGTGCACTGTACAAAATGAATCCATATATTTCCATATACAAATGGCTCCATGTGTGCATTTAAGAAACCACAGGCTGACATGGACTGCCTGCTACTATCCTGCAGACAGAACACCAGCTACAAACCTGCCAATCAATCACAGCCACTGTCACACAGGTCAGGAAAGTGAGAAATTGTGACGATGAAGGAAAGGAGCATAAAAGAGAGAAAATGAGAAAAACAGGGCAAGCAACATGGGCACTTACATAATATTTAAGGACCTGCTTATAGTTGGTATTTTTCTTAGATGATCAGATCACAAGAGCATAGTAAAATGTAGTACATTTTTGTGTTGAGAAATTACCTCTTGACTTGTCTTGAGTGACAGAGGAAGGAGTGGCTCAAAGTCTCTAGATGGGCAAGAGACTGCTGTATGTGAGAGGGCGGAGTCAAAGCTGGAGGCGGAGTTATCACTTCTGTCATCATTACCCTTTTTCTTACTCTTCTCGCTAATGCCTTTTAGAGCCTTCTGTGCGCGCTTCGTGATCTCCAGCCTGGCCTCTACAGAGAGCTAAACATACACAGAAAACACAAAAGAAAGAAGAACAAATGTCAAATCTAAAATTTTTCTTTAAAATTTACATTTTTTATATATCAGCTTAACAAACATGATGATACACTTTCCAATATAAAACAGCTATTTATTTTCATATACATTAAAATAAATGATTATAATATTAATATGCAATACATAATATATACACTACCATTACAAAGTTTTGGGCCGAATAAGATTTTTATAATCTTTTTGAAAGAAGTCTCTTATGCTCACTTATGCGCATTTATCTGATAAAAATACATACAAAAGTGATAATGGTAAATATAACCACAAAAAAAAAAAAAAAAACTATTTTCTAATGTATTTATGATTTAATTTTAATACAAAATAGTCCTTTAGAAATTATTAGAATAAGCTGAAATAGTGCTCAATACATTTCTTACTATTATCAATACTCAAACAGCCGTGTTACTATTTTTGTGGAAATTGCAATACATACTTTTTTCAGGCTTTTTTGATGGATATAAAGTTCAAAGGAGCAGCATTTATTTCATTATAAAGGTATATAAACATAAAATAAACAATGCCACTTTATTATATTAACATTTTGGAAACACTTTACATAAAGCATTTATATATAATGATTTATAAAGTATTATTAAAGAGTTTAAAGCATTATAATTATTCATAATGTGCATTGAAATATCTTGTCGTAAATAATTATAATTTAAAATGCATAGTGTAACAAACCACTTTTAATAAAGCAATTACTACATGCAATTACTAATTAATTTTTTTTTTACTAATAAAACTACTTTTTATAATGCAATTATATGTAAAGGCTCTAAGTAAAGTGTTACCCACATTTTATATCTAAAGTAAATAATTTTAAAGTATATGGAAAATATTCTCGTGTATAAACCTGAAATGAAACAATTGCAGTTGAATTTTAATTGACGTGTTTAGCACTTTTAAAAATAAATATCGTTCAAAACTATACTCCAAAATATAAACTAGTTTTCCACCAACCAAATGAGATTGACTTTATCTGCACATCCCTATTTTGGATCCCCATTTTCAAGAAGTCAGTAACATCATGAAACTATGCATGAAGTTCACATGTACAAGCAGTTTTTCCATCATTGTTACTGTAATAAATAATCCCAATAATAGTGAATAAAACTAAATTCTAAATGGCTTTTATTAGTCACCCACAGGTGACTCAATAGCAAAATCTTCCCAGAATTGACCCACAACCTAAAATGGAGCAACATGCTCATGCTTCTCATAACATTCGGTCAGCAATGGGGCTGTTATTCTGCTGCATATCTACTATTATAATCCACAACAGTAATGATGTTGCATAATTCGGTCTCATCCAGATTCATCTCACTGAGAACACTTCACATGCCTGGATTCATCTTATACTGTTTACCTCCAACACTCCCCTCCCACGCTCTCATTTATGCACACGCGCACTTACGTTAACTGTATTTACTCACGGTTCACACACAGTCTACGGCAGAAGCATGGCAAATGTCATTGGTTGCTTTTCCCTGTGGTATTCTTGAGCACCAAATCAATGCGCCTCTTGCACCTTAATGGTGGGAGTGGGTGTGTGTTTATGGCAATGAGTGTTTGTAACTTGCTTTCTGCAAACTCTAATCATTATAACATTATATCATCATAACAATCATTACAATAACATCATCTAAACACTCCAGGGGCCACTGAGCATCAGCGATTAGCCTTTTGATTACAGAGGCTCATTTAGGATGTTTGCCACAGGGCCATGCGTATGTGTCTTTTTTTGTATGCACGTGGATGTTTGACTTGCAGGCAGAATAAATAGAAAATGAAGCCATCTGTGAGAGACAGGAAGAAATGAGAGGTGCTAAAATATCAAACAGCACTTAGTAGACATGAACATGTCCAGAGAAGTCTGTGAACACACCATATACATAAGCTATGGCATATACATGTGCTTATTTGAATTATTTATGTTAATTGGACAACAGACTAAACATGTCAATTTGGCATCGTGCTTCACTATGAGTCTATGAGGGCATTTATGATTTGATGCTATTAAGTGGATACAATGTGGAAAAGACATTAATAAGCACTTTAAAAGTGCATTTTTAAATGGAAGAGGCAGTGGGTATTTGCCTTTTTATAGCTTCAAATACATATATTGATTGGTCAAATTGAAATGGAGTAAAATAAAAGATGCCATTTATTACATTTTATTTAAAAAAATCAAAATGGACTAAATTGATTTGTAACAGTTAAATGTAAAAGTAAAATAAACAAAAAATAGATATGTAAGACCATTTGTTTTGTGTTTAAAACGTTTGTTCAATATAAAAATAAAAATGTACATTAATAAATCATTTTAATTGCATCTATTAAATTGCAATTCAAATATTTGTTTTTATATATATTTTTATTCTATTTTTTTTTCTTATTTATATTTTTATGTAATACACTGATAATCATTTTGTTTTGTTTTAAGTGGCTCTCCTAATCCTCCAATAAGCAGTCAAAAATGGGCGGGAAGCAAAAACAAAAAGCGAATAATTAAAATAATCATGCATTTGACTGACTGTATTTAAAAACAGCTATTTGCTTATAGATACAGATACATTTATAATCTTGTCTTGTACTCATTGGAATGTTTGTCAAATATTTTTATGAGAGGATTTGAGAGGAGAGCAGAATTTAGCAAACCCCCAAAACCCACTCATTTTCTGCATTAGACTCACCTTATTGGCTGCTTTAGGGGAAAAAGTAATGGCATCCAAGAAGTTAACAGAATCTACGGGCAGAAGTCGGTCAAAGTATTTGGCACAGGTGTCATAGGCACGCAGGAAGTCGTGATCACTCTGGGGGGCTTTTTTCAGCACATGCTGATCCCCTTCCCAGAAGAGCTTATGAAGCCAGGTGGCATGTACAGCGCTAGAGGTAAGCGCTTCGCCTCCCTTCTGGGGGATTCGAGGGGCCAGTTTGGAGATTGACAGGACGTTTTGGCTGGTCAGTACGGGCTCCAGAGCTTTTAAAGAATCGGAATCCTCTTCTGTCAACTTCTTATAGTCAAGACCTAAAGAACAAGACATTATGATTCCAGCAACATAGAATACAGGCTGGGACTAGTTGTCAGACTTTTTCTGCAATTAATATTTATCAGGATGGGTGAATTTATTGTCTTTAATCAATTTCTGTATAAGCACATACATTTAAGTCTACAAAACAGTTATTTTACACATTATTCACCAGTTCACAGAACACACTGACCTTTTGTGACCATGTTGTCACAGTATAGGGGCAATGTTACACACTGGAATCTGCTGTGTGAACTTTGAGAATACTTTCTTCATCTCTGCTAATCCAACATATATTGGACATTTAATGTAGTTTCAAGCTTTTATGTGGTTTCTATTTATGTTAATCTACAGTATGTGAATAGGTGTAGACTTGGCATGCCTCCAGGATATATCAAGTCAGACAGACGACATTACACTGACACACAAGGCCTCATCAGGGCATTAAATATTGAAACACCTGCCTCTGAGAATGGGCCCATCTCACGACAGGGGCCAGAAGGGCATTCAACACACACATACACTAACAGACAGAGATGTGGAAAAAGGTGTTATCTTGCTCCCTTGGGTTGTGGCAGAAGCTATGAACAGTCTTTACAGGACTGTCTCGGAGTATATATGCGACAGAGTGTGTTTTCGGTGCCTACTAAGTGAGAGTGAGTGTAGAAGAAAGGTATCAGTTGAGACAGAAAAGAGTGAGGTGTGAAAACTCTCTGACAAACTCCCTCCTGAACTCTCTAAGTACTCTCTCCAAGATTGTCAAGTTTAAACAAGCAGACGTCATTAGTTCTAGCTCTTTTCGGAACTACAGTAAGTCAAAAGTCGGACATAAGGTATTTTTATGATATTTAAGAAGTGACAAATCAACTCAAAACATAATATTTTAGTATAAGACTTTGAATAATAGACTGTATACTGTTCAAAAGCTTAGCGCTGGACTTAGTCCAATTTTAAAACAATTTTAATAGAACTCTCTTTCGCTCGCCATATCTAGTGGATTGAATAAATAGTAAAAACAGTAATATTGTGAATAAATATTACAATATTTTCTATTTAATCATGTATTGAATTAGTAATTAGTTCATATGACAGCAAAGCACAATTTTTAAAAGCCATTACTACAGTCTTCAGTACCACATGATCCTTCAGTAATCATTCTATTTTGCTTGAAAACAGTTGTGATGCTTAAAGGGATAGTTCACCCACAAATGAAAATTCTGCCATTAATTACTCACCCTCATGTTGTTTCAAGCCTGTAAGACCTTCGTTCGTCTTTGGAACACAAAGATATTTTTGATGAAATTTGAGAGCTGTCTGGGAACGTTCAAGGCCCAGAAAGACAGCAAGGACATTACTAAAATAGTCCATCTGACATTAGTCACAAAAATAATTACTTTATTCAACAAATCTAAAATATCTTAATTTGTGTTCCGAAGATGAACAAAGGTCTTATGGGTTTGGAACGACATGAGGGTGAGTAATTGATGACAGAATTAAAATTTTGGGAGAAAAAACTTTAATATTTTTGTGGGAACTGTGATAGATATTTTTCTGGTTTCTTTGATGAATAGAAATTTCATAAATACAGCATTTACTTGAAACTGAAATCCTGTGTATTATTACAAATGTCTTTTCTGTCACTTTTGATCAACTTAATGTATCCTTGCTGCATCTAATTTCATTCACTCACTCTCTCTCTATATGTGTGTGTGTGTGTGTGTGTGTGTGTGTGTGTGTGGATGAGTGTGTAATTACTAAATGCAGGCACATGTAACATGATTTTTGAACATTTTCAAAAATGTAGTTATCTGTTTTTGCAAATGTACTCTTCATATTTAGAACTAATTAATGGGTATGCAGTGTACCCATCAGTTGTGAATCTGGACAAAAACAATTCGCATAAGAACACAACTCCCATGCAGTTATGAGTGAATGATCCCTGCTATTATCACCTGCGTCACATGTAGTGCCCCACTACTACAGAGAGAGAGAGAGAGAGGTAGCTAATGAACTCATTCAAACCTCACTCCATGTCTCATGTGCTTCACAATAATCTTTATTTTTTCTTATCGGAAAAGAACAAAAATGTATTGTATGCGGGCTAATTAACATTCCTCTGTTACTTTCATTGGCACCCTCACAGCTCAGCGACCCATTTCCTGTTGTCTCAGCTGGAGAGAGATGTGTCATTACATGGGAAATTTCTGGTTATGGTGTTGATTGACATGCTTGCAAGCAGGAGCTGATTTATCGCTTCATTTGTGTTACCAGGTCGGTTAGGTATCGATTGAATCCTCTTTTCTTTACAACAATTTTACAGTCATTTCACTGCCAGTTGCAACCAACGTTTTTGCACCACAGGCTTTGTTCACGGTGTAAAAAAAATCCTGATTTAGCTTTAAAATCTGACTACCATTTTGAAAATGATGAACTCTGATCCGTTTGTTTAGACTTTGGCTGTTACTCACCGATAGCGATGGCTTTGAGCTTCTTGAGCAGTTTGAGGTGAGTGTCGGGCTTCATAGCAGATTGAGGGATGTAGTTTGCGCAGCTGCAGTTCTCTAGAAGAGTGAAGTAGAAGAGGAGTCGGAGCTGGTCTGTTCCAGCTATACTGGGGTACGCATATTTAGTCATGTGCGTGTAGAATGACTCCGGGTCAGTTTTAAGAGTCTCAAACAGGCCAAGAGCCTCAGTCCTGTCCTCGATGTCTTTGGTGGAAAGCCTGAAAAAAGACAGAAATGAGAGATGGATGGTGATGCAAGACTGGAAGGTGATAGAAACGAGACAACGAACAGTCGTAACCAAGGTCTGTTGAAGCAGTGATCACTCAACCTTTGCAAATTGCTTGTAGAGAATCAATTAAGGGAATGCATAGGCATTCCCCCATTGTCCCCAGATCCAGATGAGGTACATTAAGGTCGTAGTTAATATGCTGTGATGACCCACTCGTGCTGGAGAATTGATTTTGTTTAATCTAAAAGAACTTCGTCAAATTACTTCAAGTCCATTAAACTTTATTCACTGTGGTTTGACCACTTCCAGGAGCAAAAATATAATAATATTCAAGCAGTGAATTATAGTCTATGGCCAGCATTTACTGACCCACCATAAATCTGATGTCAGGTTTGGATTCTATGGGTGTCATGTTTTATGTTAGCGCTGTTCTGATTTCCATAATTTATCTCCACGGTGACTTCATAAGTAGGCATGTGGATTGGCCCTCCACCTCGCTCTAATTGAATGGCTTTTCAGTAAAGATAAACAGCTTTACTGCACCACAGAAATATCCCATAGCAATTCTGATGCATGGAAATGTTTTATAGAGTTAGGTTATCAATAAATTACTATGCGAACCTTCAATGACTGCCAAGTCCATTTATCCAGTAGGTCTGCTGATGATATACATGAGGGTGTAACGTGTGAGAGGGAAGTGGTTGGAGAAAGAGTCGTAGACAGAAAGAGAGGGAAAAGACATAAAAAGCATGCTGACTCGCAAACAGAACAGGAAATAAAATATGGAGTCAGATAAGTGGGTTGCACAGACCTCCACAGGGGCAGAGAAAAGGTCACTTAAAAAAAGTATTTGCTTTTGAATTTTCTGCGATAGCAAATTTTTTACATTGTTATTGCCATTTTTTGATTGTTTTGGACAATGCAAGACAATGATCTGAAATGCAAGCAAGTTTTTAAGAGAGTGGTTGAAATAAAAGTTAAAGTTTTCAAATGACAGTAAATTATTCACATAAACTCCACTAAAATGCTGCTGGAGGAACCTGAAATGTGTTAGCATGCTTAGAAGTCTGCAAAATGTCAAAAATGAAGCAGTTCTGCAAATGAGAGAAAATATGCATAACTACACTATTTAGTATTTCGAAGTATTTCGCTGCTGTTATTGCTGCTAATTGCTTTTTTATGGATACACGAAACATATACATTTTAAATGTATTTTATTGTAAATCTCTGTTTTTTGTTCACTTTTATGCATTCACAGGTTCTTGTTGAAGCTCTAATTACATTTAACGTAAAAACATGCAAAAATACATGGGGGCGCAACACTGCAAATTAGTTACTATAAGACACTTTACTTTCCCATTACTTTCTATAGAATATTAGAGGCATAAATCACGTTTCTATTGTTAGAACGATGGTATCGGTAAGATTTTTTTAAATGTTGTTTTAAAAGTCTCTTATTTGATTAAAGATGAAATATTACACATTACAGTAACTCTTTTCTATTTTAATATATTTAAAAATGCTATTTTAAAGCTGAATGTCCAGCAGTCATTCCTCCCGTAAAGAAATCATTGTAATATACTGATTTGGTGCTAAATAAACAATTATTATGTTTTCACAATGGTGGCCTATGTCATTTTAGATCATCTTGTTTGGTCCAACACCTATTCCAATTAAAATCCTACAAACATTTATATTTTTGTTTAATGACTAGAAGGGCACTTTTAGATTACAGAACAAACAGGTTCGAGCCCCTGCCGCGTCCCTCTCTGTGCCACTATTCTAGACAAAACATACATAAAAATTAATAGGGTACATACAGGTCTTTACATTTGTGTAGGTAAACACTGTCCCTGCATTTTTTTATTGTGTTATAGCTAATCATATTCAGCGTTAATGCAACAGAATGAGCGAGCTGCAGGGTGCATGTGGCCATTTGGACAGAGCCCAATACCTATCCATTGTCTATGGAGCGTAACCCCTATGGACCTTAACTCATGTTTAATGGATATGACTATACTGGCTGGAGGCACGATGTCCTGGGGCCAGAAAGAGAGACAGAAAGAACAATGCAGAGAGAGGAATGTAACACAAGCTGGAAAACAACAACAGGCCAGAACAAAGTGAGGAAAAGAGAAAGAAGATAGAGACAAAACAGGTAGGACAGAAATTACAGCAAGGAAATGCGGCAGGGGAGAGATAAAGAGAGAGAAAGAGGAGCCTCTGACTGCAGTCTGCTTATTAACACAGAATAACTGCTTTTAACAGGATCAATACTTCACTAAACACAGCAGCCATTAATCCTGTCTCCTACTGCAATTACAAACCCAAGAACGGATAAAGGGTGTGTGTGTGAGAGACACAGAGACACAAAATGAATTTGTCACTCAAGGGCAGACTGAGACACTATCACGGACCTTCTTCAATATATATATCAATTATTATATGACAAAAAGTTACAGTCATCTAATTTAATTGTCTAAGTGGTGTTCCAAGGGTGTGGACCGAGTCCAAAAGCATACAGGGTACAACTAGGCTACAAACGTATGTGTGTGTCTCCATCTCTGGTTGACATTTAGTGCAAACCTCAGCTTAATGAATAAAATGGAAAAGAAAGCAAAAAAGGCATTTGATGCCAACAAAATGTCTGTTCAATTTGAAATAGCAATTAGAATCTGTCTCAAAACGCATTCGGCTATAGAAGCTAATGCATTATATGGCAGTCAGTGTGGGGTCTTCTACTGAATCATGAATTTGAAAATTGGAATAAAAGCCATTTGAAGCCATTCATGCAGAGTTTTGTAAGAGTATCCTCGGGGTACACAGTGCACCAAACAATGCACGGCAGGCTGAAAAAGTCAAAATCCTACAGTATATTAATCTGCACTGAAAAGGAACCAATGGAAATATCTAAAACTGAGTGACCTCAAGTATTTATATTCAAGCTCTGACTAATATGACAAAAAATTACTAACAAGAACCTGGCTTAGCCCAATGATCAGCGCACAAAAATAAACTGAGTAAAACAAACTGCTATGTTATTTGGCTCCAAACTAAATATATGACAGAGTACCAAAGAAAAAACATGACTTGCTGCAGACTGAACAATCAGGCTGGCATCAAGGGAAAATGGATATAGACAAAGCAGCCCCCCTGCCCGGCACCTTTTGTATGTCTCCCTTATCTAACACACCTGTTTCCACTCATCAGCTCGTTAGTAGAGACTGCAAGAACTAAATTGTGTGTGTCTGTTAAGGGAGACATACAAAATGTGCAGGGCAGGGGGTCTTCCAGGACAGGTTTGGGAAGCACTAGTCTAGAGAAAGCAACATAATTTTGGACTGACCATTGGTCCTATGTAGGATTAGGGAAAACTAGCCCACAGTTTGTCCTGATAACTGACTGCTTTAAAGCACACATACAGTATGAGACTTTCACATTTCGACTGAATATGTATCAATAAATCTGGCCAAAAACGAGGGAGCTGCTTAACAGGCAAAATTACATCTTGTAATAAAATAAATATTAGCATTTACATAACTCTGCTCTGCTTAGTGACATAATAAACAAAATCAACCACCAGGAAAAACAAAAACAATAAAAATTGCCCTTTTTCAATTGCATTATATAACCACATCATATGCAAATCCTGGGAACTGAGTAAATAACATAAACGATGCAAAATATGTGTTTACCAGTCCTCATCAGTCAGAAAAGCCTATTTGCTGACAAATTAGAAAACAGTAACCAAATACAATAAAACTTTTGAGTAATTGCCAAAGTTGCTCAAACTCCCTCTGGTGCCATTCTCTTTTGATAACATCTTTGATGGGGGGAATTTGAGAGATTTCATGTTCTACACAGAGCTACGAAAAACCAAACCAACAAAATAAAACAGATGCCTTGGGGATGCTAATGAGCATGCAAGGACTCTCACAGGAGAGAAAAAAAAAAATAGCATCACATTCACAGTAAATCAGTTTCACCCAAGCTATCTGTACTAAATAAGCAAAGTTAAATGAGTGCATGTTTATATGGAGGGAGGGAGAGAGAGATATTCAGGGTGATTAAACCCGGTGAGAGATGGAGAGGGAGTTGATTAGACCAGGCTTTGAACAATGATTCAGCAACAAGTTACCGTGCAGCGAGCTCAGGAGAGGTGGCACACTGTTTGTGTGTGGATTTTCAAAGCTGTATTAAATTGACTGCAAAACTATTAAAAAACAAAACTGTAGGTCTGGCATATCGCACAAACCGATCGCCTGGAAGCCAGTCTCTTCAATCGATCCGTGCAATCTTCTGTTTGTGCCTCTAGAGTGCAGGGGTCGCAAGGTTCTGACCTGCTTGGGGCCCTCATGTCGAGGAAATAAAAACTGTTACTTCTGGAAGACATTGCTTCTAACTGAGGTTTTTCCGGCTCATTTCTCTGAAAAAGTGTTATGTGTGCAGAAAATCTTGAGTGTGAGTGGTGCTAAAGTCAGCTGTGAGTGTGTGTGTGTGTGTGTGTGTTTGTGTGTGTGTGTGGATGTGTGTGAGAGAGAAGGCATGAGTGTCTTACCCACTATCAGTGAACAGAAACTCAAGGTGCGTCATGTGCACTTCCCAGAGAGGGATGCTGTACCGCTGAGCCAGAGAACGAGAGATCCCATACACACTCTCATCCAATGTCCTAGATAAACAGATAGAAAGAACAGATTAAATGAAAGACTGATAGAGATAAAGAGGTAGAAAGAAAGAATAATAGAATTACAGATGGACAGAGATAGACAGACAGAGAGAGAGACAGATAAAGATAGATAATGACAGAAAGGTAGATAGAAACATAACAGACAGACAAAAGACAGACAGAATTTAAATTACATTTTTAATTAAACTTTTTTTTAAGAACACTCAAGCTTCAGTTTTTAATTAGGTAAATTCAGTGTCTCAATCTTTCCAATCATGGCCAAATTGGCAGCCCATCAAAGGCCAAGTGAACCATATTTCTAAAAATCCAGACCCGTATTGCTCTGAAATAATTATTTGATCTCTTTTCTGACTGCTCTTGCAAATAAGATCTGCCCTGAGCTGCTGGAACTTCATTCTGCAGTTCCTACAGTAAGTATTGGAAGATGGCAAATCTTGCTAGACCTTAGTCACCCCAGACCTGTATTCCAGTCCTCATAAAACTGAGTGTCAGGCTCTGTAAGCCAGAACTCTAACTTTGGATCAAAAGATCAACACTGAAACATCAGCTTCTATTCCAGAGACCAGCGGAAAGTCATATTCAAAGGCCAGCCAGATTAAAAGCAGCAGGATGTGTGTCATTCTCTTTCAACTCTGGACATATTCATTGTGAATGCCAAGCATCTGCAAAGTTGTAATCTAGGAAAAAGGTCACTTCACAATGTCATGTTAAAGATAACTTTACCATTAATGTAAAATGAGAAATATTAAATAATCAAAGATGAGCAGCAATATCAAAATATATACAAAACATATGAAATAAAAACTATATATTATTATATACATTATCTCTGGTTCTCTTAAGGTCACTATATAGTAGAAAAAATATATGTTTTTTGCATGGTACACAGGCACACAGTACTTACTCCGCCAGGCCCAGAATAGTCTCTTTCTTGTACTGATTGTCGCTGCTAAATCTCTGGACATCGACTCCACGGCCGAGTCCCTGTAGCACCTGAGCTTGAGTAAAATCTGTCAGTCTCTCACTGTATAATCTCAATTGACCAATCAGGGCCTGCAGTTCCTCATCCCCCCAATCACATCCAGCGTGGACTGTCACATGCTTGGTCACAAGTACGAATAAGCTCTCTAGGATCAGCCTACATGGAAACAAAAATCAAAGAATCAATACTGTTAAAAAAAGCAGAGAGTAAGACTGCAAAAAGAGTGCTTAACTATGCAAAGTAGAATCTTACTTGGCGCATTCTCTCCATGAAAATGAATTATACAGTGACAACACACATACAAAGTCAGTATACACATACGAAGAGTGTTATAACAGACTTTGATAATGGGAAGCTGTGTGGGATTGTGTGTTATTGAACTTTGACCATTAAACAGCACGTGTTTTGAGCTGATAATACTGCAAGTATAAAAAGACAGTTTAGAGGTAAAGAACAAGGTACAAGAAAATAAAAAACATTAAAAGAAACGGAGTACAACAACAGACAAGCGTGTAAAGGAAGATAAAGCACAGAGCAAGATAGAAGGATGAGAGCGATAGAAAAGACACGAGGAGTGGTAACTAGGATGAACTAGTTTTTATTAATACTAAATACAAGGTAACTTTTAGTTTAGGGACCAATTCTCACTATTTGCTTGTTTCTTATTAGCATGCATATTACTAGTATATTGTTTGTTTGTTAGTACTTATAAAGCACATCATTGCCTTATTCTGCATGACCATATTTTAGATATGTAATATACCTCATTCCTAAACTCAGCACTTACCTGACTATCAATAAGCAGGAAATTATGAGTTTATTGTGGCAAAACTCATTATTAAATTAAATACTAACTATTAAACGAAGTCGTTAATAGTTAGTTATTAGTAAGAATTGGTCCCTAGACTAAAGTATGACCAAAAACTATTTTAAAGACAATTTAAATGTACATAAAATTGGCAATATTGGGAATATTAATAAACAAATGATTATATTTAAAACCTTTACATTTACATTAGATATAATATTACATATATTAAACACCAACAGTATATATTACATTCAATATGGATTATAAGCAGTAAATTAATTTATTACAAAACAGTAATGTTTATCCTTACAATCAAACATTCACATTTGTTAGAGGTACCATGAGCTGCACAGATCCAACAATATACTATACAATATATAATATAAAATTATTAAATGACAGAAAAAACATTATATTCTAGGTCTTCAAGTTTTGTTATGCGTTTTCAGCATTTCTATTTCTTTCTATTTTTATTGAATGTATTTTTATTGCAGCTTCAGTATGAATATCTTTTGTTCTTCAACATAAACTGGTTGCCAACATTCACAATTAGTTAATGAATTTATTTATTATATAGTATAATGTTCACATATAATATTATTATTTTAAATAACTGACATGTTTTTATTTTTTTATTAACAACATCAACACTGGCTTATCCTCACTGCAAGCATGTCCTGAATATAGTCTGTCAAAATATAATTTACTATGTTGGCATCTCCTACCAACTGACACACGAATCAAGGCACAATTTTATGGTTAGCTGCATTTAAAATGTTTTTCCCACTGTCTGTGACCAGAGCAGACCGGTGACTCATTTTTAGGTCACCGGTTGAGAGCCACTGATCTGTGGGATACAGAAACGAGACGTGATGGATGGATACGGCATGCATTTGAACCCCCTCTCCGAGACAAGCTCTTTCATGATGAAACATATTTACCCAGCTATTCCCTTTCTATCTCGGTCTCATACTTTATCTTTAGAGAGTGACAATCCAACCACAAGCAAGACTCACCCTTATCAGTCAATTCCCATCCATCTTTTACTCTTCCTGTTGTTCACACCTGCCCTGTGTTATGCACGCATGTAATCGGGTTCTCCGCGGGCCCGTGTGCGCATGTGAACTATAATAACCGACCCTGCGGCTGATGCGCTCGGAGATTCAGGCGGGTTTTAGACGGTAATTACCTCTAATGATGTTAAAAGACCTTTTTGGATGGGTTAATGTGCGAGGTTCACTGCATATTTGCATGTTTTTAGTCTGCAGTGCAGTAAAATAACAGGCTTATCGCATTTTGCATTCGCATCGCATCTATTTATGTTAAATGTCCACAGGTGTGAGTACAAGAGTGCAGAGATTGCCGGTTTAGTGTTCTCTATAGGGCCTCAAATATAATGCTTGATCATTCACAATTTACGATTACAATTTTTTGAATCGCAAATCAAAATAATGATAACTGCAGCATCTAAAAACACTGAAAAGGTTTGAGCAGAAAACTAGTAGGTGCTTACAAACACTTATTTAAATATAATGGGCACGCGGTGGGCTGAATACGTCCTTGTGTGTGTTTGCTGTAGGCTATGATGAACTGTTGTGTACTCTGTGGTTTGTCTGCTCTCACCCTGACAATTATGTTAAACAACATTTTGATTCCTTTTCTCAAAGACAGAAGCAAGCAACTTGGCTTCGCCCACCAAAAATCCAGCAGGATGGGGTTTATAAAGAAAAAGGAATTTGTTGTAAGAGATTAAAGCATCGCCTACTAATGCTTAATGAGTAAAAAAAGGATAAAAAACAAACATGCAGGCACATAGTGTTAAAAGGAACATCCATCAACATCAAATAAAAGGCTGATAACTAATCACCGCATCCTCGCTGGTACTCAGAATGCAATATTAAATTACAAGCTCACGCTGTGTATGACAGACGCAGCACTGACTGTAAATGCGTCAATCGTTAATAATGTGTTTATCAAGAAACAATATCTCTCTAAGTAGATTTCAAAGACCAAAGGTAGTCTTGTAGCAGTCGTGCCATTTTATAATCATACTGGAGTTCTGTCTGTTATTCACATTAGTGAAAGGATGCGTGGTATAGTATATATGGGCTGGTAACTGAAACTTAGGCAATACAAACCCTACGGGGGTGATTCATGAACTAATGTGTCCTGAGCAAGACATTTAACCCTAGACACTCGATGGAGATTAGGGACTAAGCAACAGCGGCGGATAGGATGATAATGCGGAAACATATCACAGAAAATGGGTGTTATTGCAATTCTTTAATTATTTACTTCTTCACTATTGTTACCAATGATTCTGTGTGACAGATTAGCTAATAAAAGTCATGTTTTAAGGTATTGTAATTGTATCTTTAGTAAACCTATTAAACAATCTGCTACAGAAGATGATTAATTACAAAGAATAATGAATGGAATCAGAGTAGTGATTTTTAATTATGATAAAAACGAATTGATATAATAGTTATAAAAATGATTATATTAGGATATTATTACACATACATGCACTACTGTTCAAAAGTTTGGTGGCAGCAATATATATACTTTTTTTAAAATAAATGTATGTTTTTATATTAGCAAGGGCACATTGAACTGATCAAAGATGAAAGTAAATTAAAAGACTTAAAAGTAAATTATCATCGATTCATCAAAGAATCCTGGAAAAAATTATGTATCATGGTTTCCACAAAAATAATAAGCAGCACAACTTTTTTTTAAGATTGATAAATAGAAATGTTTTTTTAGGAACAAAACAGCATTTTAGAATCGTTTCTGAATAATTATGTTAACTTCTTTCCTTGTGGTTTTAATAAAAATAAAAAACAGTTAAAGCGCACATAGTTTGTTTTTCTGTACATTAGTTGGTATATGAAAAAAATAACGGTTAAAATAATGTTTAAATATAATATGCACATACAGCATATAGGCTTTTTTCAGAGTTCTAAAATTTGATGAAAGTGTATACATATCCCTTTATAATTTATTTTTTAAAGTGTTCATTTGTGTCAGATTTAGCAGAACAGAACCATGCGGAGTAGTGCGGAAGAATTTTGGACAAAATCATCAGTTAGGTAGTTTTAGTAAATTAAGTAAACTAGAACAAACACAAACTACACTACATCAAAGACTAATTTACCTTAGTTTTACACAAAGATCCATCTAAACTTAAAGTAACTTAAAAAAATTGCAGGCGCCTTTCTTAGACAAATAAAAGTTGAAAGCATGCATTTCAAGGAATGCACGGATTCATTTAAGACATGCGCTGCTTTCCATTTCAACAGACTCAGGAACTGAAAACAACACTGGTTACGGGAGAAAACACTTGCTCACTGCTAGAAGGGCGTCACAGTACAACAGGATCACAGACTCATTCCTACACAGAGAACATAATTATGCACTTAGATCTGAAAGAAACATCTTGTTGGGCTTAATTTGCAATGCAAAGGCAGCACGCCGTTTGAGATGGAGCAGAATTCATCCAGCGTCCCACCTGCACGCTCCTACAGACCTACTTACTTTCAATAACAACACGTACATGTGCTGTCTGTGATAGTGATGATGTCTGAGGGGGATCTGCTTGGAAAAAAGGCAGATAAAGCAAAGGAAAGGATGTGTGACAGGCGAGAGAAAGATTATGTGTTACGTGAGAGAGAACGAGGTGGTTTAAATTAAGAGAAAAGGAAGGATAAATGGATTACCATAAAATAAATAAGAGGAGAGAGGGAGAGAAAAGGCAAATGAGGAGACAAATGGATAAAGGCGATGTGAATTTGAAGAGGTACAAATGGCGGGGGTGTTTGAGGCCTGTTGTACAGCTTGTCTACCGCAAGACCGTCTCCTTCAACAAATATCAGCAAACAAGAAGCGAAATGTCACTTGGAAAGAGAACAGATGAAAATAAAACACACAGAACATCATATTCTTTCGCTTTCCATCAGCGGTAATGGATTTTCTCTAGCATTTTACCAATGCCACACAGCGGAACATTACCATCCATTAAGAAGTGTGTTCATGTGAATGTGTGAATTGCCATACGGTGTACAGTAAACACTGGCCACTTGTTACATCAGCTTTTCAAAAAAAAAAAATGATTAGTGCAAATGTGGGCAGCGTGTGGCTGTGGATTCAGAGAACTGTAACCTTGAAAAGATCTACGAACAATCATTTCCTTCCATTAGCTTTTGTATTGCTCTTTACAGGGGCAAGCCATTAAAATGTTTCCAGTTTGGACATCAAAGGCATTGAAAAAAGGAACAAGCTAAAGTATATATCTTAGGCGCAATCAAACGCAGCTAAAAGGACATAAAATGGAACCCAACAATAGTCTTGTGACATGCATTATTTGAGTGTTTTTTTCAGCAGGTGTTTTGTTTGTCGCACACTCCTGGAGCAGCCCTGGGATTAATCTCGGCGCTCAAGGATGAAACAGCGGCATGGGATCTCAGTTCACCAGTGCTTTTAACGTTTATTTTTTCTTGTCCTTATACAGGCTCACTAAGTCTGGTTTTTGACTTGAACCGTATAGTTTGGTCTTCATCGCAGCTACACTACAGTAGAAAAGTTTGAGGTCAGTAAAATTGTTTAAAGATTTGTAATGCTTTTTTTCAGACATATTACATTGATCAAAAAAGACATTTATAATGTTACAAAGGATTTCTATTTCAAATAAATGCTCTTCTTTTGAACTGTATTTTCATCAAATAATTCTGAAAAATATTAGGCAGCACAGCTGTTATGAACATTGATAAAAATATAAATGTTTCTTTAAGCACTATATCTGCAGAATGATTTCTGAAGCATCACGTGAAACTGAAGACTGGAGTAATGGCTGCTGGAAATTGAAAGGAAAAAACTGATCGTTGACTTTGAACGTTAGTGTAATTAGGAACCAAATAAATAAATAAATAAAATAATAATGATATAATAAAATAAACAGGGAAAACCTCAGTGAGACCATCTCAGTGACATGATAAATCTTTTTTTTTATGTCTCATTTATGTTCAAGGTTAATAGTAAGACAAAAATAGCTTAACTCATTTTTCCCACTTCAAAACATTTAAAGGGATAGTTCACTCAAAAATATATTTTTGTTTTCATGTTCTTTCAAACCTGTATTACTAACTTTATTCTGTGGAACACAAAAGAAGATATTTTTAAAAACATCTATTTTTTGCCAATATAATGAATGTCTTTGAGGTTCATTGTTGTTGGACCCCACTGTTCTTCAAAATGTTATTTTGTGTTCTGTAATTATTAAGCAAGTCATACAGGTTTGGAACAACATCATGATGAGCAAATAACAGAATTTTCATTTTTAGTCAAGTTTGCATAATTCACACTTGATCTTCTCAGAAACGGTGACCTTGTATCTGTGATCTTTGTAAAACTATGACAGAGTGATAGTTAATACAGGGCTGCTTTATATTTTTCACACTGCGATATAATTACAAGAACATTTCCTTGTGTTTTTTTGTCATCCAACCTGTTCAGCCCGTAGCTACGTAGCGAGTGTCACTAAGTGACAGCTCTCAGAAACGAACTGTGAAGACTCTGAAATAAACAGACGGTTTCAAGTTCACAAGAGAAAGAAGTTTAATGACTTGAGTTCACAGAATTAGCTTGCAGGTCTAGTTCATTAAAACAAAATGTCTTCAAACTGTCAATCTTGTGTCAGCAGCAGCCAAGTGTTCACTGAAACTTTGTATAAATATTCAAATATCAACTTCCAACTTGCGGCTTTTCTTTCCATATTCGTCTTCTATCGTAAGCCATATTTTGTATTTGTTTACATACTGAAAATGGATTCACAATTTGTATTTACAATATATTCCACTTATAATGTCTTCGAGTTTGTGTCAACATCCAACACAAATTGCCTTCTAGGTTTTCCTTCAAATTCAGTGCAGGGCTCTATGCTAACATCTTTCACGAGTCAAAGACTCAAACATTTAGAGGAACAGTCAAAGTTCAGTTTTTTGACTGTAACAGTGTTACAAGCTGACCAGAAAATGCCCTCCCTGAAGCTGAACTGGGGAGGAATGAAAATTGAAAGAAGCAGTGTGAAATGAGTTCACTTTTTCATGATTTCCAGGATGATTCCGAAGTTTTGAACAAATATAAAAAGTTTAAGTCGGTGGAGAGAGAAAAAAAAATCACTCTGACAGCACTTTCCACCAATACAATACACTAGTTTGTCCATTTATTGTTTTTACAATGGATTATTATTAAAAGCATGAAAGGATTAAAAATACTATATTTTTGTTATTTCATTTGATGTTTTTTAAATGTTAATGTAATCACTAATATAATTTAAGTCACAGTTTTTATTTTATTTTAACTGATTGAAACTTCATGTACAACTGCTAGACCATAAAATAGCTCATTTAATATTTAGTTTGACCTTCTGGGGTTGACAATCAACCTTTTCGGAAGGTTAATCATTTCTTTGCTCAGACTATTTGTGAAAAGTGCTACACAATACTTACTTGCATTATAATCATCATTACATAACAATCGCTTCACATCATAAACCTGTGAGAAAACGACAAGTCTTGATGTTTGATCATAATGCTTGATGTGGTTTACAAAGTGTCAGCCAACTAGCACATAAACGCTGACCTATGATGAGGATGCAAGTGCTCATCATAATAAGGTGTTGTTTTCGTGAGTCCGGCGATCAAGAAAAACACGGTGTGAAAAAAGACAGGGAAAGTGTTCCTTCCTCGTTAACTAACAACTCTTAAAGTGAACAGAGGAGCATGGATCATTATAAGAGAGAGAGAATGAGAGGAGACGAAAGTTACGAGAGGAATGAGAGAGAGAGATGCTGAGGTGCAATAGAGGGTGAAAATGAAAGATGGAATTATGATAATGGAACGGAGGAAGAGAGTAACAGGAAGAATGAGAAAAGAGGCGTGCGGAGAGAAGATGCAAAAATTTGCAGGGAAGCGGTAAAGTGCAGTCATGTGTAAAGCAGATAAACCTGAAATATTACAAGAAGAGAGGAAAAGAATGACACCACAGGAGCTGGGTAAAAGAGACAGAGGTGGAATGTGCAGAGAAATGGGCAAAACAAAGAGAGAGAAAAGGCTGATACGGTTTTATCGGTCCGTTTCAAGGTGAGAACTTTTATTGTATCGCTAATGAATTCTGTTCTTGACTCGTGTAAGTGTTTTGGAAACTTGAGAAAATGTCAGATAAAGAAGAATGGCTGTGGAAGGAGGGTGACAGAGAGAAACGTGTATGTGCAGGCTTACCCGGTAAAGCGGACTGCACTTGTTTTTAAAGCAGGGTGTGAGGCGGGAGTAGATCTGAAGAGAGTAGTAATACGCGGCTAACTGCAGAGACAGTGCTGATGGAGGCTGCTTCTCAAAACACATGTTAGCATCCAACACCTGAAATAGAAAAAGACAAAAAAGGTGCGTTCACACTCTACGTTCACACTGCACACTCATCTAATTTGGTTTACAAAACTGATCTTTAGGAACACTATTTGCATATATAGTACTGTGTTCAAACCACTGACTCGTTCACTACATAGTATGTTTTACATAGTTTGTTATATGTGTGTGTGTGGGGGGCACAAAGTGTTTTTGGACACTTTGATGCAATATTTTGTTATATTTGGATTGGTAACAAAAACAAAAGTATTTACGTTAACCAAAATAAAACTAGTATAACTAGGAAAAACTATGAGACTAAATGTCAAAACATTTCAGTGACCCAAATACAAATGATTTATACATTTAAAATGAACTCAGATTAATTTTAGATTTAATAAAATTAAATAAAAATTTTAGCAGCCCTAAAATGCTAAAATGAACAAATCAAAACCTAATACAAACCTCAAACAATAATAGAACAAAGATTGAATAATAAATATAAAAATATGAAATATTAAAAACTATCATTATTCTGGCATGAAGACACAAACACAATGCACTAGGGCTGCAAAAAACTCACATTGTGATATATATTTCTTTCTGCGATACATATTGCGATAAATATATATATATATATATCTTTTTTCATATATATACACTATATAAATCACCAGATGACTTGAACAGGTCTATTTGGGAAAAAGATTCTCAATGATTGGGGTGATTTTGTAGGTGAATAAATCAGCATAGAAAATAAGCAAACATAGATAAATATAATAGAAAACATTATATAAATGAAATAAACAGTGCTTTATATTCTTCAGGTAAGTCTAACAGTATTCAGGTAATAATCAAATGTAAAATAACACTGCACAGTCTTCCCTGTATAAATTAAATCTAATTAATCTGTAAAGCTACAAAAGTGATTTTTCTCTGTGTTTTGTTGTTTGATTAACATTCATTACACAGAAAGCCTCAGGAACATTAAACTGCTGTGAACCAATACTATACATTTACTTTCTCAATAGTTTACCTTCACCTAAGCCATAAGCAACCGTGTTTACAAGGATATCTGCTTAGACATGCATTTTGACAGTTTCACACGTATGTGTCATTTCAGACACAAATAGACGCAAATACTGTCCACGTGTACAAAATAATAGAACCCATAATCAGTGATGCTGTCTACAGCGGATGCGGTGCGCATGACAAATCCCCGACATTAAACTGATGCCGCGTTCTATTTATTACATATTGACACAAAGTTCACATGATTTGCAACAGGTTGCTTTGTTGCATCCAGTGCAGACAGCCTCTAGCTAGACGGCGCAACATGACACGAGCATCTCGCGAAAATGATCAGTATAAGTATAACGCAAGTATAGGCCTACTAAACAATCACACATCATTTCAGCATCGCTGTATCGTGCAGCCATACAATGCACCATAAATGGCGAACTACATATGGATTGGATCGGACTGCAAACATTAGATTTAATTTATTATAGTTACTTGAACCTAAAACCCAATTAAAACATTTTTTTTTATTTGAAATAACTTTTTTTTTTACTTTCATTTCAAATGTAAGAAATGAACTGAAGTAACTAAAAGTAAAACTGAAATAAAAAGGAATAAAACTATAAAATAAATATTTTAAACCAGAAAAGAGGAAGAGGAAAAAAACTACTAAAAATCATAAAAAATACTAAAACTGTGAATTAAAATTAAAAATTAAATAGAAAAGAAAAATATTATAAAGAATAACAGTAATATAACTTTAATATTATCTGTGATAATAAAATAGCATTAGTTCAGACCACAAAAAAAAAATGCTCCATTTTTTTTTAAGTGACAAAAAGAAATGGACCAAAGGGACGTTTGACACTTGCAGTAATGTCCATAATAATCAGGATGGGTACTTTGAGTGACTGAATGTCTCAGAAACTCGACCCATGAGGACCATCGAGGCTAAAGCAGTAGAGGAGGACAATGGCCACACTAACGGCGCATCAATTTCAACCCAGCTTCACCTTATAATGAACTGAGAGGCATCACCGGGGACATGCTATCAATTTTAAGCCCATCAAGATTTTTTTTCAGATGATTTCATTAAAGCATGAACCGATCAAGATCAGGAAAATGCAATAAACCTTTGAAATGGAGGCCCTGGACGTAACAGGACAGAGGCTAACTGGTATTAGACGTCATATTAGATTTTTAGCGACTTTTAAATGGTTTTATCTTTCAATACTGCACGCTTCTGACTGCAGGGAGAGAAATAGTTATGAAAAACCATAATCTGAGGCACCAGAGCTCAAGCATGCCCTGCTGCACACACACAGAGTCAGAGAGAGAGAGAATTGACAAATAGAGCAGTCAGACTCACCTGAGGTAGAGCCAGTAAATAGGCCAGGGCGAGTGTCATATCTTTGGGAAAAGCATCACTGGCCAGCTGAAGAAGCACTGTGGAAATGACAGAGGGGATAGAGAAAGAAAAGAAGGATGAATATTTCAGAGTTATTACTGCAGAGAAGCACCTCCTTACTGTACTGTTACATGACGTGAAAAAGAGAGGGAGGAAAATGAGCCACTATGGCTCTCAATGGCAGCGTATAAACCTGAAATGTGACTGTGACAGAAATACAGAGAGTATGATGCAGATTCAGACCTAGGACATATCCTTATCCTCAACCAAAATACCATAAAAAAAACAATTTCACAAGAAAAATCTCCTTCACATGTTTTTGTCCTTACCAGTCACAACAAGAAGCCACAGACTATTTAGCTGTTTGTTTGGTGACCATTTTGAGGTGCTGCAATAAACAACCCGCCCACCATGGAATATCATTGGTCCAAAATACTGACACTAAGCAGTATATTAACATCAAATACATTCTGATTGGTTGTCATAAAAAATGATCTTGAATTCTTAGTTGAAAAGAACAAACAATGGATCTATGTAGCACACTACATGATCCTTTTCTATGACCTCCTTGAATGTATGCGATTATGACTTTGTTAACTTAACCTCATTTAACAGTGAACAAAACCTTACAGGGATTGTGGCTAAATGTTATCAATTAGGATTTGACCACAAACACCCTGCGGGACGATTGTAAACACTCATTAAACCTGCAACAACTCACATGAGAACAATCGGTGCAAAGCTAGTGGAGAAATGTTAGCGTTCAAAACAAAGGCAGACTGCTGTGCAGACATGTACAGCGCCAGACTCTCAAACACAATTAGCAGTTGACGTGAGCGTAATGTTTCAGGCAGCCCATCAGCTCCGATCTCTCACAGAACTGCAATACAGTGTTCGTTTTATTTAGCTATTCTGAGCCTGTGATTGTATCAAAGGCATTTTGTGCATCAAATAATCATTGGCAAGACAATGTTATCAAAAACAGCTGGAGCTGAGGGAGTCGCGCGCGTGCGGAAATAACAAAGGCGGTAGTGTTCCTAACAGTAACTGTTTTAGTGTTCACAGCTATTAGACGGCTTCTTTTAAAACATCCTTCCTCAAAGTCCCTTTTACATTGAACACTAGAGAGGTGTGTCTTCTCACAGCGACTCAGGGATGCTGATCAGAGATGGAAGCTGTCATTATACTTAAAGACTTGTGCTCTGTTCTCTTCTAGAGTGTGTATGTGTGTGAGTGTAAAATTAAGCAAGAGAAACCAAAAAAGCACTGACACTTTAAATATGCACAGTATGGGGGGGGGGCTATCAATCTGCACATGTGACTGATGCTGACAGGATGGCATAAATAAATGCATAAATAATAATAAAATATTATTAATAAACAACTAATTATTAAATATTAGTGATGTCAATTTAAAGGGACAGTTCACCCAAAATGAAAATCAATCAATTACTCACCCTCATGTCGTTCCAAATGAACACAAATGAAGATATTTTGATGAAATCTGAGAGCTTCCTGACCCTCCATAAAAAGAGAGGGAACTATCACGGTCAATGCCCAGAAAGGTAGTAAGGATATCATTCAAATAGTCCATGTGAAATCAGTGGTTCAACCAATTTTATGAAGCCACGAGAATACTTTTTGCGAGCAAAAAACTAAAATAATGACTTTATTCAATTTCTTCTCTTCCGTGTCAGTTGACGCATGTTTACAAGAGTACCACGATGCATGTGTGTGGTGCTGCTGGTCTTAATTAAGGTTTTACTGGTTTGGAACGACATGAGGGTGAGTAATTAATGAAAGAATAACATTTTTTGGATGAAGTATCCCCTTTAACACACTAATCTAATTACATTTACATTCATGCATTTAGCAGACGCTTTTATCTAAACTAAGCGACTTACAGTGCATTCAGGTTATACATATTTTTGTCAGTACATGTGTTCCCTGGGAATCGAACCCACAACCTTTGCGCTGCTAACGCAATGCTCTACCACTGAGCCACAGGAACAGTCATGTAATGAATTAATTAGTAATGAAAAAAATAGTGTTAAAATATAGTGCTGTCAAGCGAATAATCGGAATTAATTGCATACAAAATAAAAAACCTTTTTTTGCATAATATATGTGTGTTTTGTGTATATTTATTATGTATATATATAAATGAACACACGTACAGTATCTATTTTGAAAATATTGACATTTCTATTCATATAAGTTATATTATAAATAAATATATTTAATATGTAGATTTTTTATGAAATATATACAGGGATGTGTGTATTTATATATATACACATAATAAATATACACAGTACACATACACATTATGCAAACAAAAACTTTTATCTTGAATGCAATTAATCACAATTAATCGTTTGACTGCACTATTACAATTTTTAACACAAATAAGACATCTGCCCCACCCCATGTTCGTCATCTTACATCTCATAAGGGGTGTTGGACTCAAGGGTGTAGAATTAGGTAGAGATGCTAGAGACATGTCCTTACCAACAGCCAGCGACTTCTAAACTGTCCCTAGCAATAATTTTAAATTAAATATGTATATTAAATATGTGTATAACCTAACCACTATTGTTGCAATTTTGATGCTCATGAAAGTTGGGATATTCTATAATGCTTAAAGTTGCAGTCTGTAATTTTTTTTTGGTTAAAATGATCCAAAATCAATATTTGTAAGTATATAACCAGCTAGTGTTCAAAACTATTGCCTTACTTTAGCCCGATTCACAATGGTAAGCTTAGAATTATGTTTTCTAATTTGAGTGGTACTGGTAGGAATTTGCAGGAAATTTGAGCATGCCGCTGCGACATTACGTCATGTCTGTTTCACAGAACTAATCGTTGCCGTACTTATGTGTGGGGTGCAGCTATCAAAATAGGGGCAAGACCCTTTTGGGGTGGGGCATGTTTGTTTTGGTGATTTCAAATGTCAACATTGGCTACCAGAAAACTAGCACTACTTAATCACAATTGTGTAATTATTGACAATTGTGACTATTCACAATTGTGTTCCTGTGTGGCTCAGTAGTAGAGCATTGCGTCAGCAGCGCAAAAGGTTGTGGGTTCGATTCCCAGGGAACACATATACTGACATATACTGACTATAATAAAAAAATTATTATAACCTGAATGCAATTGTAAGTCACTTTGGATAAAAGCGTCTGTTAAATGCATAAATGTAAATGTATTGAATATTTTATCCAGCATAAATCAACATAAATAGTTGTATTTAGTAATATATATATACAAATATTTTTGTATGTAATATATATTTTATTGATATGTCTATTCCATCCTGCAAACATAAATCAACATAAATAGTTTTATGTTATTTATTTTGGTTTTATGACATTTACAAAATTGTGTTTATTAATAAAATATGTTTTTCAAATTGTACTCAAAATGGAATGAAAAATAATACTGTTGCTAAGTCAGAAGCACGATGCCCAGATGAGAAAAAATAAATAAAAATCTGAACATATCTGCAGCGGGAGGCATCCTTAATTCCTAACCTTTAAGCGTTTCACACATAAGCACAGAGATTAGAGTGGACATGAGCGCAATATCTAAACAAGTGCACAGAACCATGACTGTTCTTATAGGAAGAAGTGTTATTCAGCATACGTCTTAAGGTCCAGGTCATTAATTTAGAGTTATCAGCCCGACGCAAGCACTTTCCTTTCATCTCACGTTCTTCCACACGAAGGTGACTTTACGCCTGCCGTGCTCAATTGAAAGACAGTGACACTGAAGGAATTAAAATAGAGCAGAAAAAATGAAGAGGTAAAGGGAGAATCGCTATTTGCATTCTTCCACCAAAGTTCCTGCACCCCTCCCATCACTCCGCATTGATTTTCTCATTCGCCTCATCCATCTTGATGCAAAAGGCCTTGATATTTTGACTAGCCGCTATCTCTCTTGTATCGGGAGGGTGCACATTATTTACTGCTGTCTGCTTGCGGGGAGTACACATTAATTAATCAATATGATGCTATTCTTCTGGACATGTAGCCAGCGAGAGGTGATACATCAGGGAAAGACGAGGCCAGGCGGAGGGAACGGCTGCTACCTGAGAATCTGCCCCGGGGGCCAAAGATTACAATATTCTTAGCAAGGACACAGCAGCTAACAAGAGGGTGATGAGAGACTGATGGCCGACACTTCAATAAGACGGGTGAGGTCACTAGTCACTGTGACGAGAGCTGATTTTAAGTGCAAATGTTTGTATACTGCATATAAAGAACACTACCTTCGGTTGCAGGAAAGAGATTCTGTCCCTCGCTGTTGGTTTCAGCCAGTTTGCCAGTCCGCAGTAAAACTTCAGCAAAGTCTTCTTGAGGGGTGTAGTCGTACGAAGAATACACATCCTCAGACTGAAAAATTAATAGAGGACAACAAGGGATTTTATTCTTTGGTTTTTGCTTATTTATTCTGACATTTGTTGCATAAAGCTTTGAAATTTGACATAAAATATCTATTACATGACAGAAGCCAATACCTGTCAACTGAATTTGAAATGTAATCAAGGTCGATGTTATATCTATACCTTATCATCGAGCATAATTGGCCTAGAAGCAGCTGTTACACTCATACAGAAGACTTGTGTTTTGTATTATTGTGATCAAATACAATCTACAATCAAATGATTGGGTTTAAATTCTTCTGAGTAAGAAAATAAAATAAAAAAAACACTTGTCCTCACCAAGGCTATATTTACTTGATCAAAAATACAGTAAAAACAGCAATATTTGATTGACTGGCTAACTGACTGATAATATTTCATTGTTGAAAGTAATTGTCTGCTTAATATTTTTGTGGAAACTGTGATATTACATATACATTTACATGTTAACTAAATACATTTTTAAAGCAAATTTTCAGTATTGCAGAAAAAGTATACATTTCTTACAAAAATAAATAAATCTTACCCCAAATTTTTGATTGTTAAAGTATGTAATGTTTGAGGGAGAGAAAACTTGTTAAATATTATATATCATTTGACTTATTAAAAACTGTTTTAGAATTTGCACATGCACATTCCTGAAATGTATGATTTTGTTTGATTTCCTTAGCTTTTATAAGGAATAAGGAAATCAAACAACAAAATCATACATTTCAGGAATGTGCATGTGCAAATTCGTCTATTCTTAAAACAGTTTTTAACAAAAATGATACCATACAAATAAACATAAATGTGGTAAATGAATAAAAAGTAATAAGTAAACATAACAAATATTTATTGTGCCATATTTCAAGTCTTCTGACGCCATATAACTACATGTGAAGAACAGTTCAGTGTTATTCACTGAAAGTCCTGACATCCCTGATTTGAAGTTTGAAAGCTTAAGATTCATTGCACAGAAAAGTGTGACCTGTATATTACTCAAAACGTCTCCATTTCTGCTGCACTGAAGAAAGTCCACATGAAGGTAATTAAATGACAAAATATCTTTAATCTGCCCTAGAATAATGAACACTCAGAACTAAACATCATATTTACATTATTATAGCAGAGATTTTGTCAAAACATGGGAATGACAGAGAGATGTAGAGAAAGAAACAAATAAAGCTGTAGGAGGAAAACACAAACAGATGAGATCCAGAAGGAAGGAGATATAGTGATTGTGAAATTTACCGCATTGACGTATGGATCTTCGAACAGCGCCTCGTAGAAAGGACTGCACCCCTGCCTCTCCAGATCGGCATTCTGATTGGCCACACCAGTACGGTTTCTTTCCACGGCTTGTCCCTGAGAGGAGATAAACATTCATTAAATATTCATAGAATATTCATAAAACATTCACAGACATGCATGCAGGAGCCATTAATGTTTCAGCCATGCTCGTAAACGTTTGTAAGGCGCCAGAGCCTTCTGCCAAGGACAGGGGGAGTTTTTGATTCTGGCCTTGAGAGTCAGTCACTATGGAAGGCCATTATAAATGCACAAGCTTCAGCTTGTCATCAAGCATTTCACAGGAAGGACTCGGGCAAATATCACAGATGCAGGACACAGAAACAGCAAATAAAAAAACAAACCGCTTCACAAAGAGTCACGCAGACGTTGGTCGGGGAGAAGTTCGTTCAATCATGCCAGGTTTTAATGGCCTAACAAAACCTGCCAAAAAATGTGCAGGCGAGTCTCACTGTTGAGCTCTGTCCAACCTGTCCCTGGCGGTTGTGTTTTGAAGAGGAGTGATGCATAATGGAGCGAAGCACGCGGTTACACTTCAGACAGCGGCGAATAAAACCTTTCAGGCTGAATTTAAATGGGACTTACGTGCAGTGGGCGAAGTAAGCTGAGGGACTCCCTCCACCAATGGGAGTCGCTGACGGCGGTCAGCGCGGCTCTGGTGCTCATGGTGGTGTTGGTCAGGACCTCTATAGTGCGAGCTGTGGTTCTGTGCAGCAGGTCTGTGGGGTTAATTGATCCAGGAACAGCCGCTCCAGCCTGCTATGGGCAGCCAAGAAAGGTTCCACGTGAGTCGTACTGATCAATTTACAGCGGTTATAGCTGAACTAAACAGATAAACAGTAGGATTTTATTTTTCTACAGAGACCTTTGACTAAGTAGGGGTTTTAAGACAGTATTTTCTACTAACTGCTGTGAAACAAAAGTAGATTTTGCCAAATTATAAATAAATTACAAATCAGGACCATGATGCTGTGATTTAATGCACAATATAACCAAAATAATAAGGTTGACTAAAATATTTTATTTTATACATGTAATGATGTAATGCAGAAACCTTCACAGAACAAATCCAAATGGATGCCATACACAGTGGGGAAAATAAATATTTGATCCCCTGCTGATTTTGTACGTTTGCCCACTGACAAAGAAATGATCAGTCTATAATTTTAATGGTAGGTTTATTTGAGCAGTGAGACAGAATATCAACAAAAATCCAGAAAAAATGCATTTAAAAAAAGTTATACATTGATTTGCAAGTCAAATAAGTATTTGATCCCCTATCAATCAGCAAGATTTATGGCTCCCATGTGTATTTTACACAGGTAAGGAGCTGAGATTATGAGCACTCTCTTATATATGAGTGCTCCTAATCTCATCTTTGTTACCCGTTTAAAAGACACCTGTCCACAGAAGCAATTAATCAATCAGATTCCAAACTCTCCACCATGGCCAAGACTAAAGAGCTGTCCAAGGATGTCAGGGACAAGATTGTAGACCTGGAGTGGGCTACAAGACCATCGGCAAGCAGCTTGGTGAGAAGGTGACAACAGTTGGTGTGATTATTCGCAAATGGAAGAAACACAAAAAAAAACTATCAATCTCCCTCGGACCGGGGCTCCATGCAAGATCTCACCTCGTGGAGTTTCAGTGATCATGAGAACGGTGAGGAACAAACCCAGAACTACACGGGAGGATCTTATCAATAAACTCAATGCAGCTGGAACCATAGTCAACAAGAAAACAATTGGTAACACTACGCCGTGAAGGACTAAAATACTGCAGTGCCCGCAAGGTCTCCCTGCTCAAACAAGCACATGTACAGGTCCGTCTGAGGTTTGCCAATGATTCAGAGGAGAACTGGGTGAAAGTTTTGTGGTCAGATGAGACCAAAATCCAGCTCTTTGGCATCAACTCAACTCGCCGTGTTTGGAGGAGGAGGAATGCTGCCTATGACCCCAAGAACACCATGGGTCGTGAAAATGGGTCGTGTTTGGGTATTCCAGCATGACAATGACCCAAAACACACGGCCAAGGCAACAAAGGAGTGGCTCAAGAAGCACATTAAGGTCCTGGAGTGGCCTAGTCAGTCTACATTAGGAATTAAAAATAATAATACAAATATTACAATTTATTATTTATTTGTTTGTTTATCGGCTGAAGTTTATTTTTTTTGTTATAATGTTTAATGTTATAATGAAAAGCAGAAACCACAATAAAAAAGTTAAAACACATATCACTAAATACATTTTTTATGTAAAAAAATTATGAAATGCAAACATAAAAAACATTCTTTTTACAATGATATATTAAAACGATAAAATATATTAATTATATTATTTGGTTGGATTAATGTGCATAAATTGATTATGCTAAATAAGACCAGGACAATGCATTAGTAAAGTAAATAGGGTCATTTTTAATTGTATTTTGATGTTTGATTGACTTTAAGGTAAGGAGAGACAGCAAGGATACAAATCCTGCTTTGAGATTTGACATACATCTAACAGTTTGTGTCATAAGTGAACTTCTAAAGACCAAAATCTACATGGGGAGTCTGGACCTTTATTTCCTGCTGTTTATTCACAGACAAGTCCAATCATGCAAACTTGGGTAAAATGTTAATTGCAAAAACGGCCAAAGTGTTGGTCTACAAGCAAGCACTTAGTGTAAATGTGATTAATAAATCATTCATCAGAGACTGTAAATGTTATCATGTTGCAATTAGGTGGCAAGTATGCTAATTTACTTAAGGCAAGCATTACCCAGCGGGGAAAATACAGACACAAAGAAACCTGAGGAAATCCCAGCAGGGACAGAGATTTCCATTTAATCCTATAAAACAAACAAAAGCACTACTATATTCATCACAACGAGCTAAACTCGACATGCATTATAAATGAATGTAAAGGCACAGGGACGTAAATTGACTCCTGAGCAAGAAAGCTCTCTGCTATCAGTGGAGCAAAACACCGCCAGCTCACTGTAGCAACATGACAAAAACTGAAACAAACGCACGTATTTAAATGTTACCGCGATGAGAGGTGAACTTTTCAAAAATGTCAGAAACACTGACCGCGTGTACAAACCCAAACCACATATCTGACCTAATCACTACTTCATTCAGCTTTAAATGCACATTCAGCAGATAAACAATGCACACACATTTATGCAAATGTATTTTTGTGTGCACATGAATCTTTAAACATGTCTGTTGCGTCTTTTCTCATGGTAAGGTGAAAACAGTGCTTGTTATTAGTAAAGCAGCTGAGCTCTGAAGCTATACTTACACCATATGAAAAATGCAGAGAGAGTATGTTATTGAAGCATTGAACTCAGAGTTCAGTCAAAGACTGTGCTTTACAGCCCACTATAATGAAATGAGAACGGTGAGGAACCAACCCAGAACTACACGGGAGGATCTTATCAATAAACTCAATGAAAATATACAGGTGCTGGTCATATAATTAAGATATCATCAAAAAGTTAATTTATTTCACTAATTCCATTCAAAAAGTGAAACTTGTATAATGTATACATTCATTCCACACAGACTGATATATTTCAAGTGTTTATTTATTTTAATTTTGATGATTATAACTGACAACTAATGAAAACCCCAAATTCAGTATCTCGGTCATATCGTTTTGACTGAGTAAAGTTTAACTTCATATTTATTTTGAACTCTTATTTTACAGCGCTGACTTTGCAGCATACATTTGACTGAATTATTTGCTTTTGTCTTTATTTCCTCTTATAAAAGCCTCTTATTGTCGCGCTTTATTGTCGATCGCTACTTTTCGGCATACACCACGCCTATCAAGTAAAGGGTACCGATGGAAGTGGAAACGCAAGCTGGATCAGGGTGCTCGGTCCCGAACCATACCGTACTGCTCAGTGAAAACGAGCCAATACAGCTGCAGTCCATAAGTTTTGCCTCTTTGTCGCCTCTCTGTTTGAAAACCTGGAATTGTAGCTGTGTGCAGAATTATCTTGCTTGCGTGGGCTGTACTCCGGCACGACTCCAGCGTGGATGAATCTAATGTTTTGAGGTGAATGTGTGGCTGTCAGTCACCGCACCGGTGTGGATATTTACTGTATTTCGCAATCACAGATTCTAGCCAACGTCTTGGAACATATGACCCAAATAAGAATTTTCACCGTATATTGCCATTTGAACACGTAAGTAACAAGTCTGATACTTTTGTTCTGCCCAACTGAGGAAAAAAGTATTACAATAAATCGTGCTACCAATGGTGATTATATCTAATGATCGGTTAGCTAGTATCACATCAAACCATGCAAATTATTATTATTGTTATACTTTATTCTCAAATTATTAATGTTAAAAACATCAGCATTGCGTGATTGAGTATAGCATGTAGATTTCAATTTCTGTACAGTCTAATATCTAATTGTCAGTCAAATTTCATATTAAGAAATCATTTTAATCCAAAAAGCAAACTATGCTCCATTTGAACTGTTTTTCTTTGAAAATACAAATCTTGTTTAATCCCAGGCTATCTGTAATCAGAAGCACATTTAAAACTGGAATATATTTTCATTTCATTCACATGTGTTTCATAAACACAATCCTTTCTGGATTACAATCCACCATGAAAATGATACATTTAATTATTCTAGCTGCTGTGAGAAAAGGCTATAAATGATCCGGTACCTGCAGGATCCTCACATGTGATAGACTACTAGCCGGGACAACTTCTTTATGTTTACAGACATGACGTAATGATGTGGCAGCATGCTCAAATTACCCACGAAAACCTACCCGTACCACTCAAATTACAAAACATTATTATAAGCATACCACTGTGAATCAGGGCTAAAGTAAGGCTATAGTTTTGAACACTGGCTGGTTATGTACTTAAATATTGATTTCGGACCATTCATTTTAACCAAAAAAGTTACGGACTGCAACTTTAAGTATATTATATTTTCCTTTTACAGCTGCAGGAAGATCATGAAACATACCAGCAAACTCTAAAACAGACAACAGTTTACAGTTGTAATTCAGCAGCAGCAAAAATATGACAAAAACTTTTGGGTCAAACTTTCATACTTTTATTACTTGTGTAAAAACTTGAAACAACTTTATCAATAAAAATAATGTTTTTTTTTTAATTAGCATGTTTTAGTTTTTTGCTTTGGTACCGGAAACCGTAGATTTTCACTGGTATTAATACAGAATACAGAAATTTTGGTACCTTGACAACACTACTTCAAAGTGTCACAATAAATAAAGACCAAGTGTGTGATGTATGCAGAAGCGCTGTTCTTTACCTCAGACATTTCGCTGCCTGTTCTCCGGGCTTGAGAGGGATCAATCTTGTAATTTACAGCTTGGTACAGAACCTAAGACAAGAGAGGAGAGCGAAACATTGACTTTCTCATTCCTGCCCTTCAGCACAATACCTTTTTTCTCTTAAATTTTCTTAGCTCTTAAATGTTTAATCGTTCTGGCAGTATTTATACTTGGCACGGCAGTAAAACTTATTTAAATTACTATTCCATTCCTCAATACATTTTCTTTTGAGTGTTTCAATGTGGTGACTATCTCTGTATACGTAAATCTACTTTAGGGCTTTTCTAAAAGCAGCCTGACACTAAAGCAGTCAACACAGAGGGAGATAGAGGTGACTTGAGCTGGAAAGAGTGCTTAGGGCGCAATAGTGCTTGTTGGAGGC
The DNA here is from genome assembly GCA_027564155.1 of Gymnocypris eckloni scoliostomus. Taxonomy (NCBI): domain Eukaryota; kingdom Metazoa; phylum Chordata; class Actinopteri; order Cypriniformes; family Cyprinidae; genus Gymnocypris; species Gymnocypris eckloni. Next base: position 28,827,287 of record CM050412.1, read on the forward strand.
GATTTCTAAAACTTAAAAGCTCCGTTTTAAGTCTATGCATACTGTGTACCAACACAGCATATGCTTATACACAGAAACTAGGGAAAAAGGAGCAGGAAACTTGGCAAATGTTTCTATAGAATAACTATTCAAAGCATTCCAGCTATAAATATACTGTATGAGGCATCCTGGGGTTTAAACTATGACTGCAGTGGAGATCAGGAGTTATCTTTTATCTTATAAATTACTAGTTATTAATAACCGGAAATAATACAATACATGTAGGCCTTCATACAAAAATAGTATGTAGACTCTAGCAACCATCTATCTCACTGCATGTATAAAATAGTTAGAGGGACAATACATCTAAGTGGACAAAAAGGCACCTGAGTCTGAAGGGAACTGGAAGCCGCTAACAGATTCTGGATGCTGCTGGGAGGACAGTGTGTGAGTGCGAACGCCATCAACTCCTGACGGGCGGAGAGCTGCGAGTACGCCTCACACTGACCCAGCTGAGCGCACACATCCCAACCATCAATATAGCCTAGAGTGAGATGGGAAAAAAGGGGACACTTATAGAAAGCAGTCATATACAGCAGACCTGAGATTTCAAACTGACTTTGAAGGAGGAGGTCAGGCATTTCTCATGTTTCAACTTGTAAAATAGTCATAGAGAGCACTTAGCAACCAATGTTTTCAAGGGCCTGAGTGCTGTTCAGAACTGTTGTATACATTTCAATTCAATTCATAAATATTTAATTGCAATTTGAATTTTGATCAAAAAAAGAGAATGAAAATGGAATAACATAGCTGCTATGCACGTGATTTTCAACTAGAAAGTGAACGTCTGTCAATAAATGCTGGTTTGATAAACACAGATTGAAAGTTTCAACAGAATGACAGAGCTATAGATAGAATGATAAATAGAATGACAGAACAATACAAAAAGATACAAAGAACAAGGAGTGATAGAAAGACAAAACAACAGATAGATAGAACAACCAAATGATAGAATGATAAAACAACAGATAGACATATAGAACAATAGAACTACCAATATAACAATTTCAGAATGGCAGACAAACGGATAAATATATAAAATGACAGAAAAAAACTGTGACAAAGACGACAGAATGATGGACAGAACAATCCAGTGACAGATCATGTGACCGATAAATGACTGATATAATAATAGATACAACAAACAATAGAATGAACGATAGATAGAAAGATAGAACGAAAGATACAGACAGATAGATAGATAGACAGAGGGATAGATGATAGATGACGGTGGAATGATAGATGGAACGATAGAATGGTAGACAGACAGACAGAAAAAGATATTACAACATCTGCCCCGCAACAACAAAAACAGCAAAACCCACAATCCTCTGCTTCAGCACCAGCCACTGTAGCGATTTTAGCTATAGCATAGTTTCCAGATTCTGTTGCAATTCTATTCTTGATTTTCCATCCGTGGCTCTTATTGCCTCATGTATTCAGTAAATCTTTCTAATCTCTAACACTCTCCCTCTCTTCCTCATTCTCCACGAGTGACTGAATAATTACACAGTGAAGCAGGAGAGAGGCTAACCCATTTTCCACACTGATGTTAGCGAGGCTGTGAGACTGCTGCCGATAGCAATCAGAGATTAGCACATCTTCTGTTCTCAAGCCTGCATTAATCTACCCCAGCCTGAAGCATATACAAACACATGCACGCAACACCAGTCTCTTTCCAATATCTGATGGCACATTGACTGAACAGCACCACACAAGCGCGCACACACATAAAACACCTTTGAGCTCTGACTACAGATGCATCTGACTGGAATGATAAAGATGCTCCAACTGATCACATTCAGAACATTGTTATACAAACTTCACTTAGCTAAACACCAAAAGTCTGCAAGCAGATTCTGATGCTGTAGGGATGATCTACCTCTGAATAATTAATTTCCATGTCTTTTTAATGGTTCATGGATAATGATTTAAATCATTTTAAAGAGACTGCACTCACACAGAGGAACTTCTAAGCAAACTAGCATATAAAGGTCTGCAGGAACATACTTAAAAATACTGTGGGAACCCAGCCATTTCTCCAGGCTTCAGTGTAACATGATCCTTAAGAAACCATTCTGATGTGCTGATTTGCTTTGCTTCTCAAGAAAACAAATCTCAGTTGCGCTGACTATTTTTTGGTTGGGGGAAGGGCAGGTGGAAAACCTTTTTTTAAGGATCTTTCAATAAATAGAAAGTTTCAAACAACTGCATTTATTTAAAATCAAACACTGTAAATATCTTTACTGTCACTTTTGATCAAAGTACTTGATAAACTAAGGTAATGATTTTTGTCTCTTTTTTTAACTTACTGAACCTAAACTTTTGAACAGTAGTGTAATATTTATTTATAATTAGATTTTTAAAATAAACTTATTTTGTCTGCTGACAAATGCTAGCGCTATAGCTTCTAAATGTTTATGCTATATATTTTTTAACAAATATAATAATTTACACAGAAACCATAGTAATACTGATCGTGAATTAGTTTGTGTGGTTACTTGTGGTCCTTTTCTGATCTCATTACTCTCTCCTCTCCAATCACTTCCTGTCATTGCTCCTATTAATAATACATGCAACAAGGGCAGAAATATATTACTGTTACTATGCAAAAACTATGGCAAAAGGGAGATGAAATAGACTGAATAGGCTTATGCAAAATAAAAATTACTGTAATATTTCATCCTTATCTAATTTCAGAGGACCTTACTTTTAAAACTATTAAGCTTCAGGATTTTAAAGAATAAAAAGTCTGATACCTGAAAATCCACAGAGCATTTCTTGGATTAAAACAAAGTATAAAGTGAAGAGAGATTTAGAGTCGAGCTGTGCCGGCTTACCTGTAGCCATCAGATCCTGGCAGTGGATGTAGGAGGCCTTGAAGTCCTGACAGCGCAGAGCCTGTTCTGCCAACAGCGTGAGCACCTGACCCTTCCTCTTGACCTCATCTTCACCTAAACACACACCAAAACATCACACAACCGTGATATATGACAAATTCTGGAACATTTAAAGGAACAGTGCATCCATTAATGAAAACTTTATTGAAAACTAACACATTCTCATTCAAAATTTAGAAGTGTTTGTTTATGCATCAGAACTGATTTAGAGGAATTTAGCATTACATAACTTGCAAAGCAACACATCCATCAAAAATGTGTTTTAACTAAAATATGTATCTCCTGATTCAGATGAGACCATTTTTTTTTACTGGAGAAAGCAATATTATAGATAGTATTTGCACACATATTTTAAGCAATTGTTTGAAGTTAAAAACAAATTATGATTTTTTTTAATTAGAAACATGCAGCTTTTCACTTCACAAGATGCTAATTGATGAACTGGAGTTGTGTTAATTGCTTGTGGATTAAAGTTATGTTTTAATCAGCTGTTTGGACTCTCATTCTGACGGCACCCATTCACTACAGAGGATCCATTGGTGAGCAAGTGATGTAATGCTATATTTTCCCTAATCTGCTCTGATGAACAAAAAAAACGTATCTATATCTTGGATGACCGGAGGGTGAGTAGATTATCTGTAAAATTTCAATTTTGGATGAATTATTGCTTTAAACCTGTCTATTATGACCATCAGCATCAAATTTCATTTTAGTTTAGATGAATTAAAGAAACTGTCACTCATTTCAAACTTCACTCTTTCACTCCTCAATGTCCTGATCACTATCATATATTCACAAATATGCCACAAAACATCCCTTTACTACTCAAATGTTCAGTCTGATGGAAGTGCAAAGGTCCAGAATATGAAACTGCACAGCAGTAAATTCATTTATTTTCAGATATTTTCCTGATAAATTCCTGGACGGCTGATGATGTACAAATATCACAATCACATCTCAGATCTCGGTCCAAAATAAGAAAATAAAAAACCCACGAAGCCTGATGAAAACAGTGATAGGGGTTGTCTTTTTCATTAAAGTGTGTGTCGAGCATCAAAGGCCAGACAGGCAATAATACGAGCGGAGGCAGGAGAGTGAGCGTGCACATGTGCGCAAATGCCTGCGATGCCATGAATATGATTATTCGCCTGTACAATCAAAAGGGTTGATACTATGGGAAGTGGCATATCTCCTTATTCCAAACTGATTTACGTGTGACATGGAAGTCTTGATATATAAGGAGTATTTCTTGCTGTCCATTTCTCCTCGTTTCACATCTCTTATGTCAGTGCAGATACAGGCGCAGGAGCGCTGACATTCGCACACAAACAAAACATCCCTACGGCCATTAGTCGAGGGTAAGCCAAGGTGAATACATCAAACACTAGCACAGCAAATACCCAGTCACTTCATAGAGAGCTAATCAATTCCAATATATACGACAAGAAGAGCTTCTGACGTCCTGCATACTGATCCACCTGACATACACAGAGGAGAAGAGTCACCTCAATTGCCCCTGCATCCAACAAAAGAACTGATCACTTCACATATGGGAAGACCACTGACATTTCTGAGATATTCAACAACTAAGCTGTACTACAATGTTGAGACTTTCCCATAATTTGGTGATTTAATTTGTAATATATGTAATTTAATATTTAGCTGTTACCCTTGTTAAACATTGCTTAAAACTGTGACAATTTCATATGTCTCAATTGCAATAACTGTTTTCAAGTCAAGCTCAATTATTCAACTTTGTTACCCAAGCTAACATAAGAATAAAGATCTAATAAGTATACAAATTGTAAGTTACACAACTGTTCAAAAGTTTGCATTTGATAAGATAGTTTTAATGCTTTTGAAAGAAGGTTTTGATGTTTACCCAGGAATGTATTGGACCAAAACACAATAAGAATTGTGTTTTTTGAGAAAACAAATTTTTTCAACCACTTTAATGAATAGAAAGTTCAAAAACAGTATTTATTTGAAACATTATATATTATGGTAAATATTAAATATGAATATAACATTTGCAAATGCGTTTCTTATTATGTCTAACCAGTATGTATACTGCTAGAGGGGAAACAAGTCAAAACTTGTGTAAACAAGGTTGGAAAAATAGCACACCCCATTTAAAATCAATAGTGCTAAGAGAGAGAGAGATAAATAAATACTATATGAGCGAAGGTTGAAGATCAATATTTTTGAAGGTTAACCTTCTTTCACTGACCATTTTGTTTAGAACATGCATAAATAAGTAAACAATTTTGTGCCCATTTATCCTGTCAGTGGGACTAAATTTTGTTGGAGTACTGGTACAACCACAAAATTTCCCCAGTCTTTGATTCGTACACAGCCATTTCCTGCATTTGAGAAACATTCCAAATGTGGGACAAAAAAAATGCAGACCACTTATATGCAGCCGACAACACAACATGTGTTGTCATGTGGCCATGTACAAACATAAATTGGATGTTTTTGATCCACACATGCACCCTTACAAAATTGCACAACACATTTACTTCACAAAGAAAGTAAGATAGAGATAAAGCTAAATACCAATCATTATACAGACCCTTCGCTTTACTGAGATCATGCTGATTCATGGAACTAACTGATTGTAGATTCATGAGGTCACATCTCTGATGCTCATCTTTCTGGGCTGTCCGATGTAATATTAATCTCTAATCCCTGAGCAAAGCATACTTCAATGAAATGTCTGCTCATTCATTCAATCGCTCACTCATGCGTATTCATCTATTTATTCACCTGTAGACAAGACGCTGCTGACTCAGTAAATACAGATTAAACGCATCGATTAGCGCTGTTTAATCTACAAGAAATAGACGCTGTAATGTGCTGCCTTCTGCTACGACTGTCTTGTCAGTTTGGAATGGCATGAAAATATTTATAACTTTCGGGGACTGCAATTGACTAACGACTAAAACAAAGCCCTGGCTGAAGCGATGCCAAGAACTGATGAGGGTATTTTTCATCGTAACTGCTGTGGCAGGCTGTCTGTGACAGTGTTGATGAATCTTCGTAGCTGGAAATACTTCCGTTCAAGCGTTTTTCTGCAACGGACATACACAAACGGACTGTTGGCCTGATGCTGAGGGAAGTTTTCATTCGGTTTTACCTGCAATACGCAGCAGTCTGGCCAGGCTGAGGAGGAGAGTGGACTGTCTGTAGGCAGAAGAGCACTGAGAGATGCACTCCTTTATCAATGATAGACGATCCGTCTGCAGACGCACTGCAGAGAGAAAGAGGAAATGAGAGAAAAGATCAAAACAAAGACCAAAAGTTAAGACCGAGCAGAAATGCAGTATGAACAGACTAGAATAGCCAAAATGCGAAACATACAATCTGGTAAACTGTGCATAATTTGACTCCTTGCATTATTTTCCATATGGTCATATATTTAGGCAGAGCCCAACATACACAACTGCCTGTGACAGACATACCATTTTTTTCATGTCAATGGAAAGTATATCTTTTTTACTGAAATCCATTAATTACATTAAAGTGTTTAAAAAAAATTAACAACAAGGGCTTTTTGGTCAAAATGATGGGGACTTTGTACTATTTTGTGCCATTTCAAATACATAAATATTAAGATATATACAGAACGACCCATTTCAATAGTCTGCATTGAAAAATTCCATTATCTTTCGAATTGCAAATTAAAAAGAAATGAACATATTAAAACCTATATTAAAATATTCAATACAAAATATATTAAAATATTATTTTAATATGATTAAATATTAAAGCAAATATTTCCATCTAGCCTTTTTCTCATTTATCTTAATATTATTTTATTTGAAATGTAAATACTTAACATGTGCAAATTCTTAAAGTTGTCACTGGACCTTAGTTTTTGTTGTTGTTTTTTTTTAATTTTTTTGCTGTATGCTACACACTTCCATATAGAATATATCCAATCTTCAAAAATAGTTTGCACTCTATGCATTAGCTAGCATTCTATTTAAAACACAGCAAAGATCTGAAAAAATATATATATATATGAAAAACACCAAATTCACTGCATGCATTCTCCTCACTTCCTGTCATAACAGGCAAGTACTTGTGATGTGTGGTAATTGGATGGACACAAAGCATGTCTCAGCTGTCTGACTGAGCACAGTTTAAAATATTGAGCTGGAAGTGGTCTGTGCTGGAGGTCACACTGGTCTGAAGCAGGCAGGGGGCCGAGCGGGCCGCGAGTTACAGGCCTGCGGGGGGGCAGACAGCTCCATCTTCTGAGGAGACACCGCGGGGCAGCACCTGAACCGCACACAGACCAGCCAGCCATCAGTAGCACCTGCCAAAGCCATTAACCTGCTTCCAAAAACAGCCACGCATCTGTGTGTGGCACCAAGAGCTTTGTGTTTACTTGAACCTGAGCGTAATTGATTACAATTTAGCTTTATCGCTCACTTTTACTTGTAAAGTTAAAACGTGCAGATTTAAATTAATTGGAGGAGAAGATGGGAAATAAGCAGATAAATTAAGCAGTAAGTCGAGCTTTGAGGCAGGCTACAGCTCCCCGTTGGCTGACAGTCGGGTCTATAACTTCACCTGCTAGGAAAAAGACAGGAGTGCATAGACAGCCGCGAGGTCACTCGGGTCATGATGAAGGGCGAATGAGCTCAAGGAGAGTTTCCACTTGATGTATTCAGGCTTCCTTCGTAAGTTTAGGAAGTAGAGTGGAGTTGCTCCTGGTCTTTCCTTGACTAGATAAAACAGTTTCTTCACTTCTTCAAAAGGATGCTGGGAGAAGCACACAAGGGGCTAAAGAGGCCTTCCTTTTTTTAGAAATGTGTACTTTTACTTCACTTTTCACTTCTGTTGTATTATCAATGATATCTTGATTTTGTCTCCTCACAAATGTGCTTCGCTGACAACAACAGATTATCAATAGACAACTGTCCGCTTTAAATCTCCAGATTGAATATTAACATTGGTTTTACCGGATCTCTCTTTTGTAACCTCAATAGAGTATCTAGCAGAAAACTGAAAATGGAAATGTGTGAGAAGAGCTCTTTAGGACAGTGTCAGTAATACAATAAAAATGCAAGTTTTAATTAACGGGCATCCACACAGGACACGTTCTTGTGTTAAACAGCTAGGCTGAGCACAAAAAAACTGCTTTGAAATACTCTGAGAAGGAAAACAACAAGTTATGGTGCAATGGCTAGATATGTTAATATTATAGACCAACAATGTATTGAAAAATGTTGTGATGTGTAAAGCATCTTACGACTATAACAGATCATTAATACACTCTTCAATTTTCACAGCATGAACCAGGGAGAATCACTCCATTTACTCTTGACGAGGAAAAAAGAGAGTCACTTTTTGACCTTTACTGGATGATATATCAAATCTGCATGCGATAATGCTCAAAAAGGTTGACCCAAGTGGCATTATTCATGCATAAAGCTGTTTTTGTAAAAATAAACATGCATATTGCTGTTAATTGATTTTTATTGCTGTACTGGAACATAGAGAAAGATTATTAAATATAATTCCCCCTAATGTTCACCTAAATACAACTCTATAAAAATGTGCATTGAATGGATGTGTAATTTTCATATATTTTTATTTTATTTTATATAATTTATATTTCAATAATTGCAACAACAATGGCTGTTTGGTCAAATAATGGGGAAAAGTGACTATTTTGAGACATTTCAGAGGAAATACATATAAACGAAATTAGTTAGGGATATTTAAGTTGTCCTTTTATGTCCTTTAAAGTCTTCTGCTCACCAAGGCTGCATGTATTTTATCATAAACAGTATAAACAGTAACAGTACATTTTTATTTAAATAATTAAAATATTCAAATGTTCTCTATTTTAATAAAAAAAAAATGAATCTACTTCTGTCAAGGCAAAATTCATTTTCAGCATAATTACTCCAGTCTTCAGTGTCACATGATCTTTCAGAAATAATTCGAATTTACTGATTTGGTGATCAACAGACATTTCTACTTACAATAGAAGTGTTAAAACAGTTAATGCTTAATATTGTTGAGGAAACTAAGATCATTCTTTGAGTGGAAAGACAACTGCATTTATTTGAAATATAAACTTCTCTAAATGGTCTTTTCTTTTGATCACTTTAGTTCAATGTAATGCATCCTTGCTGAAAAAAAGTTAGAATAAAATAAAATACTGAGACTCCAACCTTTTGAACACCAGTGCATTTTAAATATAACCACTAATCTGAAAAAAATTATATTTTTGATAAATCATTAAGCCCTGGTTTTGACATTCTACTTTTGTCTGTTTGAGATTTTTCCTCAAACCAAACAGGAAACGCAAACACGAACAGAGCCATAAACACAAACAGGTGCATCAGGGGCTTATTTTCCAATGGTCGATCTGATCTAGCCAATTTAGTCAGCTTGAGCACCAATCTCCTGAAGGAAATGGAAGAAGAACAGTTTCGAATGGTAGTAATAGCTTAGTGCTGCATTACCTTGTAAGGGAAGAACCTTCACGCCAAACTGCTCCAATCGAGAGAGGGCGCTGATGAGATCCAATTCCTCTTGGACAAGAGAAGGGCAATCCGTGATCAACTGCAGACACGACCTGACGGACACACAAAGATGATTCAAAATACAATATTTAACAGACAGTTCACCCAAAACTGCTTCACTTTTCTGAAAATAAAAATTATTTTGTGTTCCACATAAGGGTCAACGTTAAAGCATGCGATTAATCTAAATTAGAACACAAATTAATCACATTATAAGGTTTGACTCCAACTTCTTGCCATCATCACAGCGTGGAAGGTTATCTGTCGAGTGTGATGAGGGTACAGCGAACCAGTGTTGCCAGGTAGCGGCACAACAAGCTGGCACCATTGTCCTGTGGCAGCCATTGCATCATCCAAGTGGATGCTGCACACTGGTGGTGGTTGAGGAGAGACCCCCCCCCCCCACCCCCACTTTTATAAAGTGCCACCGCCGCCCAAAGTTTTATAGACAAATAAAGCTTAAAAAATATAATTTTACTAATGTGTATTATACTTTGAATGTATACCTGGCAACTTAAGAACGGAGAGGCGGTTGTAACACAAGAACATGAGTTTCAGCCAGAGCATACATGTTAAGGCTTTTATGCAGCAGAAATAAACATGACAACAGCCACTATAGATCATATAAGATAATAAACACACGATTACGATAGAATATGGTTTGTATGTTATTTTCTTGAGATGAATGAGTACATCTGAAATGCTAATTTGGGCAGAGGTATAAAAGGCTATAAATAGCATATTTTATCAACAGTAAACGACCAAATTCCACAAATGATCGCAAAAGGAAGTTATTACAAACACTCGATGGTGGTTTGAAGTGAGTTCTGAGTAAAAGTGTACTATTCATCTCAGAAATTGTATTATGAAGCATCATCGTAATGTTAGCTCTAATGCAGCTGCAGAACTGGTCCAATTCTTTTTCATAATGCACTTTGGCATAATACTTCACGTAAGGTTGCAAGAAAATCATTTTTGTATTTATTTAGAAATTCTTTTGATAATAGTTGTGTAAATGCATACTGGGATTGAAGCAATGCGGCTTGGTAAACATTTTAATGTCAGTAAAAAGACTGATAATGGCTGAATAAAAACAAAATAATAATTATAAAAGAATAAAGTGTCTTATAATTATGTCTCATACTTGGCTTAGGTGTGAAAGGTTCTGTTTCCTTAAACTAGTTTGTCATGCATTTCTTTATTTCAACACATTTACAGGTAAATCCTAGTATTTTAAATTTGTGATTAATCACAGTCCATGTGAGTCCATTAATGCGATTAATTTTTTTAATCGATGGACAGCACTAGTTCCATAGAAGAAAGAATCTCATATTGGTCTGGAACGACGAGGATGAGTACATGGCAGAATTGTCTTTTTTTGATTGACATTGACAGAAAAAAGCAACAGCCATTCTTCAAATAAATTTTGATTCTTCTTATTGCTTAATGACGTCGCTTTCATACTGTTATCAGAGGCTTGCAGAGCCCTCAGTCTGCTCCACATCTGTGCTACTATAAATGTGCTTCATAGGACAACGGGGACAGACCAAAAAACAAATAAAAGCACAGATCCCGGGCCAGTTCTGCTGTCACTTTCCAATACAGTTTGGCCGAGACAGCTGGACCTGGGGAAGCTAGCGGTGCACTTTTGAGCCAAGCCAGTAGCAACAGAGAAAACAGAGCAAAAATAACATTTCAATTTAAGAGCTTGAGGAAAAAACAACAACAACAAAACGCAGCAGTATTTTTCGAGTGGTTTCCTCTACAAGCTGTGAGTTTTACATGGTAGTTATTTTCAGTGACACTGTAATCAGACCCAGAAGACTGTTTCCAGCTCCGGTTTGCATAAGATTTACTGTGGGTCGTATAACTACTGGCCAATATAAAAAAAAATTATACTACCCTTCAAACTGTTTAAGGAGCTTACACAGCAGTTTCCTATGAATACTGTACACAACGTATTAATCATAGTGGTGTGGCTTTGTGATCTGGGGTGAGCAACTACAAGGTTGTAGTTTAAAACCATCACCTGTGACCTTGAGTAAGGCACCTGTACTGTGCATGTAATAAGTGTGACATAAAAAGCTTTATTTGAACGTGTCTGCTAAATGACTGCATACTTATTAATCAAACTGCATTTTCCCTGGGCTAAATCAACTTGCAACACACGCAGGCAAAGGCTGATAGGATTGCAGATCCAATATATCTTATATTAATATATATCTTTTTCCTTAAATGATTAAATTATTTCTTATTTTTAGAGCTAAATATTACTTTTATATGTAATAAATAAATAAATTATGATTAATCTCATTCAGAATAAGTTTGTTTACATAATATATGTGTGTGTACTTTGTATATTTGGATGTACATATAAATATACACACATGTATACATTTAAGAAATATGTAATGTAATATACACACACACACACACACACACACACACAGTATATATTCTTAAATAAATCGACTTGCTACTTTGGTATATAATGCAATGACATTCACACATTTTAAATCATTTTAAATCATACAGCAATGGGGAAAAAATCACTATAATGCAAATTACCCGATGTCAAGTGATTTTTATGCTAGAACAAAAAGAAATCTAAAGCTGACGTTACACCAAACCAAATGTGTTTGTTTGCTCTAATGGTTGATTATATGATATGACAGTCATAAACATCATTAGAATTATAAGATCATAAGTCAACCAAAGGACTCGAGGAATGAGAAAAACCACCATCATCATCAATTCACCACATCACAATCCCACCAGATTTCTGAAGCACAGACAGATGAAAACCCTCATGTTCTTTTACCACATCTCTCCACTTTCTTTCCACTAAACACTTTAAAAACACTCTTCCCAAAGTGTCAGATCAGCGCAAATGGTTTCAAGCAGTTTCCAAGACAACTGCGTTACTATTAAAATGTCCGTGAAAGCACCAGCTATCTTCAAAATCCCCGTAAAACCCATTCAACATTAAACAACCGCTCTAAACACCCAATGCACAGTTCTCTGCTTCCTGGGGCTAAAGCAGTTTTTTGTAATGAAGGCCTCTGATTAGCCTCAGTAAGCTAATAATTACAAGTGTTTTTCTCAGTTTTGTTTGGCAGGAAATGACCGTATGCGATGACGACTTAATCCTGACTCTCTCAGGATTACACACGGCATGCATGTTTTTGTCAAGGCCAAGACACAGCACTTCATCTTTGAAATTCAACGTAGACATTTAGCATTGCTAATAACCCAGATTTTTATTTTTAATATTATATTTTCCTAAAAGTATTTTAGGTTGTCACTTTTTATTTTAATAAAATTTCGCACCTAGTTTGAAAAAAGTATTTGTGGCAAATGCAGAAAATGTAAAGATCTTGTTTTAAAGGGCACCTATTATGCCCCTTTTTACAAGTCTCCGGTGTCTAGAGAATGTGTGTGAAGGCTCTTCTCAAAATACCCCACAGATAATTTATTATATCAGTTTGAATATGCCTATTTTGAGTGGAAGCATAAACAGGCTGTTTTCGTGCATGCATTTTTAAATGCAAATGAGCTGCTGTTCCCCACCCCCTTTTTTCAGAATAGGGCTGCGACTTTACAGCTCGTTCCTAAGATCTCTGCTAAAAACATCTGTTTTGTATCATGTCTATTGCACTGAAATCAAGCAACTGCAACTGAAAGCCGTAGTTTAAACTTGATATACGGTTTGTGCACATGTGCGCTCAGAAGCAAGCCAAGCGGCATGCGAGTACTAAACCAAGCTCTCCTTCATGTCTTATTGCACTTAAACTGTCAAATACACACACTTTATGTTAAAAACACACAAGTTACAAAAACACAGTCTTTATGTCTGTGAAGTTAAACAGCTGGGAAATAAATTGAATGTTTATATTAGATCAGCGTATTAAGTGACCACAGCATAACATACATTAATGCTCTCTACACCATTAATATGAGCCAAATAATAACAGAAAAACTGAAAATCAATCACTGCTCTTGAATTAATCATTTCTGTAGCTCTAATAAGACATTTTTACTGGAATGCTGCTTTTAAATGCTCTGGTGTGAAGATAAACATGGCAGATTGTGTGTGGCTCACTCAGGACGAGGTCTCTGCTAATACGGCAGTGTCTGTCAACAGTCGTGGGCGGGGCTTGTAAAATGTGATGTCACATCTCAGCAGACACTGCTTATAATTTATGAGGATTCAAAAAGGAGGATTTGTATCATTATAGGGGGGGTTATGTACACACACTGCCAACACACATTTAAACAACATGTAAAGGTGATCTTTTCATAATAGGTGCACTTTAAAACAATCCAAATATTTAAAACCTCATATATCATTTAGACACGCACATTATTTATTTCAGTGTTTGAAAGGAGGAGAAAGGGACAGTTCGAGAGGAACAGAAGAGAGATCTAGGGCATATTTAGCATTCAGTCATTTTGTTTGGAACTTATTTTGCATTTTAACCTAGTTTGAAAATCCACAACAGATGTTTCTGTTCTTCAAATCTTTACAAAATCGGATGCATTTAGAAGTACATGGCCTGACTCAAAACAGTCAATATATCACAATAAAAATCAGATGTTTAAGAAAGTGCCATGCAAAAACCAACACCATTATACTAGAATGGATGTTAGGACATTGCAAGGTGATTACAAGGTGGAATGGGTGGTTGCTAGGTAGTTGCTATAAGGGGTTGTCTTGTAGGGCTACATAATCATTTTTGTTTTCTACAACAAAAACATTCAATAGTGGTCTGTGGAGGAAACATGCATTTATTTGGATATCCAATAGTTTAAATTAGACCACTTTAAATCGCCCTCAAGAATAAAAATCCTTCATACGATCGCATTTAAAAGTAATAACAGACAACTGCAGTGCATCAAATATGGTAAAAAAAGAAGCTCAAACATATTTGCTTGTAACAGAGACTCAATGAGGTTTATTCTAGCCCATCAAGCAAGTATGGTTGAGTTTCCATTTACCAGATTTGATTTGCTCTTAATATGTGTGTTGATCAATGTTTATATAGGAAAATCCACATATAAAGTGATCATATCGCTTCAGCCGACTTGGATTAAACCATTTGGTGGAATGCAATTTTAATGGAGGGACAGAAATCTCTTAGGTTTCATTAAAAATATCTTTGTTTGAGCTTCAAAGATGAATGAACATCTTATTGGTTTGGAACGACTAGTAAATGATGATTAAATGACAACTTTCATTTTGGGGGAACTATCCCTTTAAATAGAACCACTAAAATTATTTCAGATCAACTGACTAAAACAGGACTACTGATCCTTTCAATGAAGAGGAAATCAGTTATTCTCTTCCCAGTCCTAGTTTGTCCCAGAATCCTTCACTGACACATTCACATTCTCCCACCATTTTGTTTTTCATCTTTCACAGTCTTTCTCTCATGGTGGTGGCTAAAGAGCTATAATTTAAACATTAAGCATTTAAACATTAAGGACATACTGTCCATCTAAGTTTCCTGTCTGCCAGTGGCGTGTGTGAGTGAGAGAATGACAGTGATGTGAGATGCGTGTGAATGCATATGGAGTGGCGGCCCGTCCAGCTTCCAGTCCGTGAACAGACGACGGCCTAATTACTGACCCACTTTGTTACACGGCCCATCGCTCAGGGGCCGCAGTCTGTCACCCTTAGCTTAGCGCTCCAGCCCAACACAACAAAAATAGACAGACAGACAGACAGAGACTGAAAACACATTAACCTAGAGCTTCAGGGCGGAAGTGAGTGACCGACTGTCTGTGTCTGATGGAGTCAATCTCTCATTATGGCAGCTAATTACACCAATAATAGCCATTGTGAAGGGCTGGACTCATATCAGGCAGGAGACCAGAAAGACGTTGGACGGTTTGATTCCTGCGGGGTTTCTCCCTCTTTCATCATAAACTCCTCAAACAACTGCAGAGTTTGAAGATGTAGTTTCAGGCTATTTCCACTCATGGTTTGATTGCTTGGTCTGAACTAGAGTTTGATTCGACACCCTTTTGCCCCTGTCAGCTCATATTTCTCGACATGAGTACACATACTCACTTACATTATTATAGTGGTTATGCAAATATTTTGGCATTTTAAAATTTGCATAATAATGGCAAAAAACATAGTATTCAAGTGTTACGTTTTTAAGTATTATGTATAATTTAGCTAACACTTACTAATGAGATGAAAACAGCAACCTACAATATTAGTTAGTTGTGAATTTTTTATGTATTACTGTAACAAGCCTATATTACATATTACTATATTATATTACTGCTATTTCTGTGCGTTTCCTGTCAAAAGAGAATAATAAATTTAACAAAAAATAGCAATAATAAATGTAATTTGTATTTATTTATTTTGAGGTATTTTAAGATATTAATTTGCATAATTACAATTATTTATTAGTAGTAGTAGTAGGAGTCTTAAGCTCCATTGGTCCACTAGTTCAAGATTGACAGCTCCTCCTCTAACCAATCAGTCGAAGAGGGGAGTTGACGTCACTGCAATGTGCCTCATCCGCTGCCGATGCTCAGTGTTCTGTTCACTTGTACAGGTGGAAATGATAACTGTCAGCTGGGGTAACATCTTACCATACAGTACACCGTTATATGTGCCTGTCTGTCACTGCTGTAATAGATTACACTAACATTGGCCTACTTTTAGTTATACCCTGGACTTGGTTCACTCTCCGGCTATGAAACGAAGTAAATAATTAAAGAAATTAGCATGATAACATCATGTATCGGCAATCTTAGAGGCTGACGATAGGACTATAAAGCATATTGCCCAAAACTAGAACACACCATCTAAACAAATCAGAAGATCATCGGACATCATACCGTGCCAGGTTCATGCAGGGGTCACTGAGTGTGGCGGAAGAGTTGAAGTATTCCCGGGCAGCAGCCAGAACCAGCTCCACGCTGCGGCTATACGACACACGGCCGTGAGCTTTGCCACGGAACGAAACGCTGACCGGAGTGTCCTCTGATACGGCGCTGCAGTGCATCAGCTGACCTGCCAGACGGACATTTTCCTCTCGTCCTGAACACAACAAACTCTCCACAAACACCTGCATGGATGAGAGACAGAGATTGACAGAAAAAGAGAGAAAGAGATCAGTGCCGTGTAGCGGAGGCCCAAGGGAAGGACACGTTCAGGTGTGGCAATTAATCACCTGTCTTTAATCAATTCCCGGCAAGACAGAATCACTACAGGAGAAATATCAAAAACTGCTCTTTCAATGACAACACAATCTCATGAGCATCTCTGTGCAACAGCTGTGGTGTTCTGGGTTATTTCAATGTCGCCTTCAGCTACATTTAGGCAGAATAAGACATCAGTGTTTTGTGTGGTTAGGCCTATTTGTGTGTTGAACCAAAAGTTCCCTCATTAAAACGTCATAAAATCCAAAGAACAAGCATTAATAAATAATAGACTGAACTAATTCTCTCTTGATTCCTGCTGTTCTTCACACAGAGTACACTATCTATTATTTGTTGTGTGGTGATGTTGAGGGCTTATCTTTATATTTAAATTATGTTTGTTATTTGTCACTGTTATAGGGAGCAACTGGTGGGTTCCTGAAGTAAAAATTAAAAAAATTCTAAGCTGGGGAATAGTTTTTTTAATGATTTATAAGTTATTGATGAGCATCAAATCCTCAGTGGAGAAAATTAAAAGAGTTTTTATGGTAAGAAGCAGACAGTTGCGCTCAATAACAGTAACAATATAACATCACATAAATCAACAAATAGTATAATTCTGAGCTCTGAAGCACTGGGATATACTGGGGTTATAGCATGCCACCGGTGCACAATATTTCAAAACAAATTTTGTTTAACAGTGCTTTTCCTTGTATAAGCACTACACAACCCTGCTGAGAAATTTCCATTTCAATAGGACAATTAAAATATAAAAACAAACAAACACAAATTAATATTAAAAATAATATATATATATATATATATATTTTTTTTTAAATCACACAAGAAGAGTACTGCAGTGACTGCCCATTACCACGAGTCACTGTGAATTACACAACTTGGTTTCCCTACAATCTCAAACTACTATCGCTCAAACGTTTGAGCAGGTTTTTATATTTTTTATTTAGCAAGGATGCATTGGACTGACCAAAAGTTACAAAATAGTTCAAGTGAATGCTGATCTGTGGCTATACACACACACACACACACACACACACAAATAATATATATATATATATATATATATATATATATACACACACACACACTTTGCAAATGTGTATCGACTTTTGTAAATCGAGTTTCATATCTTTCACAATGCTTTATATGATTGCATGTATCTGGCTAAAAGAGACATTTTGCATTAGGTGAACAATCTAATTAAAATCAGCAAAACAAAGTGCCCCCCCTCCTCTGTGTGTTTTGTGTGTGTTCTGCAAAACCTGAATGTCATTAACCGTGGCCCTTGGAGTTTCATATGGTCTTTAGAAATATAATCTGCAAGTGCTTTAATCTGTCTGCATTAGAGAATCCAATATCTGCAGAGCACATTGCACCTATAACCATAACACGGTTAACTCCTAACACCGCACAAATGAAATATCCGCCCCTACTCGGTCTGCGAGCCAATGAGCCATTCCTAATGCACACCCACGGAAGTGAGGCAGAGTTTAGAGCTGGTTGCTGAGGTTTGTGTAAGTTCATTAGCTGTTTAGCTATTGAAGAGATTTCAAAGCAACTCGGCTGCACTCTGTCAAATGGACCCAGACGCAGAGGGGATATGGTGAGAATGCCAATTCCATAAAACTACATCCAAGTTCTTTCATTTTCCTCTCAGAACTTTCAATTTACTGTTCGTCTGGGATTGTCTTTCAGTAGCTTGGAGAAAAATACAGTGCAGTAGCCTGTACTAACAGGAACTGAGTAAGAGCAAGTCGAATGGAGTAGAGGTTGAAGGATAATTCTCCTTTGTTGTAGTGTTTTTTTCTTTCTAGTCACGAGGTGAGCAGCTAGGAGTTGAGGATGAACTCCTGATGGTAAGTTCAGCTCAGCTGTTCTGCTCTTGATTGTGATGAAGAAATCGGTAGTGATGGGAACGCAGCCTCGTTAGAGAATGCCGCTAAATTACAGAGCATACAAAGCCCACCATCGGCATCAGACTAACGTGCAGCCTGAGACTCTTCCACACACACACACACACACACACACACACACACATACGGATATACAGATTTACATTAACACAGATTAGCAACAATAGAAGTTAATGAGATGATAGATTATGTTGGAGCTGTGAGGCAGAATGAAACGGATGGAAAAGCAGAGTGGAAAGATCCCAGAACTTTACAAAATACTAACTCTGCAGTAAGGAGCATAACATAGCATAGCACAGAAAAACAGCTCTGTGACAAACCAGACAAGTTGTAACAGCAAGATTAATTCTAAAAATAAAATATAATACCTATATTATATGTGTAGTACCTGATGGCAAGTTTCTGGCTCTAGACAGGTATAAACATTCTGCTGCATGTCCAGGAGATCTTGAAGTAAACCTCTCCACACGGTCTCACTCACAGGAGGGTTTCTGAACAAACAACAGACAGTGAGACAGGTGCACACTGGCACTGTGGGAAATGTCATGGTGGTAAAGTGTGTGTGTGTGTGTGTGTGTGTGTGTCATACTTGCGTCCTGTGTGACGGTGAGTCGGACCATCAGCTGGTGAGCTTCCTCTTTGCTGTTTTGACTGTTCCTCACGAACGAGATGGGCTTCTGGAGACCGTGTTTCTCCAACACCTCAGCAACACTGGAGAGAGACAGAAAATAGACTGATGTAAATAAAAGTGCCTAAACTGTTAAAACTGTCTTACAATATTTATGAAAAACACTGTTGTTTGAATATAAAATATCTGTTTCTCTGTACACTACCATTCAAAAGTTTTTGAAAGAAGTCTCTTATACTCACCAAGATTGAATTTCATTTAAATTCAACATTTTGAAATGTTGTTGTTACAACTGCAAATAACTTGTTATTATTATTATTATTATTATCAATGTTGATAACAGTTGTGTTACTTACTCATGTGGAAACAGTAACATTATAAAAGCCTTTACTGTCACTACTACTGCAGAATTTTACTGGATTCAACCAAGTGACATGATTTTGCATTACAATAATTTGATTAATGCATACTCTTTGATATACACAAAAATAATACTACATTTACAATACTAGCATTTACAAAGTGAACATGCAAAATCGAATGGCCTTTGCAAAAAAATATATATTTTAACATTTTTAGAAAATGACAGATCTAGTTTCACTAGAAAAGACACTTATTCATTGGCTGGGATCATGTAGAGCCCTTTGAAGCTGTATTGAAACAGCTATTTGGACCTTCAACCTTTTGGCTCCCATTGAAGTCCACTATTTGGAGAAAAACCCTGTAACCTTAATTTATTTTCGACTGAAGAAAGGAGGACATGAACATCTTTAATGACGTGAGGGTGAGTGAATTATCAGGATATTTTTATTCTGGAAATGAATTAATTCTTTAACATCAAAACATATCTGAGACCTATTTGTGAGTTTCGATCCACCAGTTAAGAACATCTGAGGCGAAGTACATCCGTAGCCATGCCTAACCAAAGCTATATGCTAACAGCTGCTCAGAGGAGCCAAGAACAGACAGAGGTGTCTGAATGAACCTCAGTGAGCTGAACCGGTGCCGTGTCTGGCTGAGATGCCCTCAATAAATGAGGATGCACCATCCCTTGGGAGCATCTAGCACAGATGTTTTTTGTTTCCTTCCTTTCTTCCTGTCTCACACTACTTCCCTCATGTCTCTTTCTTTCTCTCTACAATCTGCTGGGGCCAGATTAGTTTTTTATTTTCCTTACATGTCTTTGTGCTTCCCTCTCTTTTTAACTCCTCTCTCCATCTGTGTCTGTCTGTGTAGAAACGGAACAAACTGAGACAGACTAAATCCAGAAGAGGTTGCAGGTAGGTTTCTTGAAGCATCTTGGAGACGTTGGCACAGTTGTTCTGGATTTAGTCTGTCTCAGTTTGTGCTGTTTCTTCATGACATTCCAGACAGACTGGATGATGATGAGATCAGATCTCTGTGTGGAGCACTGGTCGTCAGACTCCTGGTGCAAACAAAAATATCACTGGATTATTACAATTAAATGGCAAAATGAATGTTTGGAAATGTAAACAATTTCATTCTGACACTACAGCAAAAGATAGAAATAACTTAAACCTTTTTTTAGCTGGTGAAAATACTAGTGTTCTAATTTTGGCCACCACTGTAAATATTGTACTGTAATACAGCAAAATGTGTGTGATAAAAGTATGCAAAATGTAAAGTGATAAACTGTAAAACAATCAACATAATGGCTGATAAATCCACGTTTTGTGATGTCTACTCGTTGTGAACATTAACACTGATTTCTTCCAAAACAGCAAAGAAAATCGGTTTTGATATGCTCTCTTTAGCATTCAAACAGAGAGCGGAGAGCAGGGGGATAAAAGAAAACAATGGCAAAGACATAATTCAGATACAAGAGGGGAAAGGGGAAATATTGAGAGACTGAGAAAAACGAGTGATAAGTTGAAGAGCAAAAGAGAAAAGGAGTGAAATTAAGGCTGCAGCAACTGTGCCCTCCCAGGCCAGTCATAAATATCTGAGAGAGAGACTTTCATCATCCTTTCCACCGACAGAATACTAATGGATCTAAAGGAATGTGTCTCTACGGAGCCATTACAGGCTGATCACGTCACCTGAGCTGGGATTGACACACACGCAAACAGCCAGAAAGACAAAAACACTTAAATACATGTAAACAAGGTGCAGCATACAACATGCATACAAATATGCATAATTGTTCAGACAGGCAGAACACAATCTGTTTGGTTTGTCTGATTCAAATCAGTTTCGTTATTGTGGAGTCTGCACAAAAAATTTAATCTAATGTTTATAAATCAAATCCTAAAAACAGATGTTTTTGGAATGAGTCTCAGTCTGAACAGCCGACTGAATTTTAAGTAGTTTCTTTTATCATTCAGGAAGTTTTGCGTATGTAACATCACACAAAGTGTGCAATATAGTCTCAAGCGGTGAACAAATACACTAATTGCTGCTCCATCTTTCCTAATTTAGCAAACTAACTCACATTATCTATGTAAAGAAAGGTAAATGAGTAAATAAGTGAACACCTTGACAGTTTTTGTCAGTGCATGCATGAATGCGTAAAATGCCTATGTTCTCTCATGAGCATGAGGGAGATGTCATGATGGACGTGAGCAGACCAAAATTTCCCCAAATGACAGCTATTCTCAGAAGTTTCATGAGAAAGTCTCTTGACATCGTGCTGGAGCTTACATCTTTACACACCAAATACGGACTACACCAGCGGCTCTCAAACTTTTCAGATCAAGTACCACCTCTGATCGAATCAAAACGACCAAGTACCAGCGAGACACAACAATGTTCCTTTCTTTTTCATTAGCTTTGATTGCTGAAGGGCTGTGAGAAAAATACACAATGTTGCATTCAGATTAATATGGATAATTCTGCAGTTCAGATAAATCATGTTGCTGTTAGACCCTAATAAGTCCCTTGACTGGCCCTTTGCAGACATGTGGAAGGACCCTACCAGGAAACATGCATATATTGCAAAAATTACATCTAGAAAGGATTACAATGTATTTATTTGAGTTAATATGCTAATTTTGCGGTCCAATTCAAACACATAAATAATAAATAGCCTAGTATGGAATATTAGGTAATGTGGCCAATCTGTCTTGAAGTGTTTGAAACAGACTGGTTATGTAATTGATAAGCTACTGTGCTCAGAGTTGAGTGATGAATCCAGTGTTTCAGGAGTCAAAATGAAGGCCACTTTTTAAAGCATGAATTTAAACTAATAAAAATTGGCTAGGAAATACTGTTTTAAATTTGCAAAGCTATATTAAACTAGTAAATCATTTAGAAAAAAAATAGAAAAAAATAAACAATACATTATACTTGGGTTACCATACGTGCCATTTTTTCCGGACACTTGCCAGGATTTGTTTTCCTGTTTTCATGCTTGCTGAAGGTCATAATCGAAAAGTAGTTTGACCAATAACATGCAGGCATTGTATATAATGGACCAATCATGGTGTGTGTGTGTGTGTGTGTGTGTGTGTGAGAAGGTGGGATCTGCGGTCAAAGCGATGCAATTAGGCATACATATTAGGTGTTTTCGACTTAAAATCAAATCAAATGTATAAGTATAGGTATTTACATTGTTACAAAAATAAATACAAATAAATACTGTTCTTAAAAAATAAATCACAGCTTCCACAAAAACAATTATTGTTTTCAACACTAATAATGAAAATAAATGTTAATTAAGCACCAAATCTGCATGTTAGAATGATTGTGTTATTACAACCCGAATTCCAGAAATGGGACATTTTTTTTTATTATTTGAATAAAATGAAAACTAAAATAATTTCACATCACATGAGCAAATATATATATTTACAATAGAACATTGATAACATAGCAAATGGTTAAACTGATACATTTTACAATTTTATGCACAAAATGTGCTCATTTAAAATATGATGCCTGCTACGAGGTCTCAAAATAGTTGGGACGGGGGCATGTTTACCATGGTGTAGCATCTCCTCATCTTTTCAAAACAGTTTGAAGACGTCTGGGCATTGAGGTTATGAGTTTCTGGAGTTTTGGTGTTGGAATTTGGTCCCATTCTTGCCTGATATAGGTTTACAGCTGCTGAAGAGTTTGTGGTCGTCTTTGACGTATTTTTCGTTTAATGATGCGCCAAATGGACTATGGACTAACCCCAGCCCTGCGCATTTTGTATGTCTCCCTCGTCGATTTCACCTGATTTAACTCATCAGCTCATTAGTGAGCTGAAAGACCTGAAGTGGGTGTTTCAGAAATAGGGAGATATACAAAATGTGCAGTGTTGGGGGTACTTCATGGAGAGGTTTGAGAACCACTGATTTATACCATAGCAATATATTGCCAGCTCTAAAACTACTCTATGGTACAGCATTAAGGCACAGCATTAAGGCTAAAATGTGACAGACTTTCAATAAAGCTGCCTTGAAATGATGTGTATTGTGTAAAGCAAAAATTATTCAAATAAATTTAGCTTGACATGACTCATTCAGTATCTTCTTACCTCAAGTGTTTCTCAAGAGTGTCCACCTGGTCATGCAAGGCTTTTGTAGAGTCTGACTCTGGTCTGAGAAAGAGAGAGCAGTAAACAAATCAAATATAGCACAGACTGCATTTATTGAAAGTCACTTCAAC
Source organism: Gymnocypris eckloni scoliostomus (assembly GCA_027564155.1). Lineage (NCBI taxonomy): Eukaryota > Metazoa > Chordata > Actinopteri > Cypriniformes > Cyprinidae > Gymnocypris > Gymnocypris eckloni. The sequence continues at coordinate 28,851,111 of CM050412.1, forward strand.
CTTCCATAATTTAATAACATCACCAGCTCAGTGCTTCGGTATATCAGCCATTCTGGTTATAAGCTTTTATACTTGTTCTTTGTTATAAAAACTCATTGGTTATAGCGGCCTCTATGAATACTCAATACTTGTTTTCTATTTGATCACAAAATCTATTTGACAAGGTCAAAACACACTAAAATAGCGAGATGGCTGGTTTAGCAATGTCCAGTTAGCAAGAAGCATCTTTCGAGAAGCAGAGCATTCTGACAAAATGAAAATGTTTGCTTGAGAGAATTAAGCTGCAAATATTTCGTTAAATGAACGATGGCATGGTAGCAGCTGTGCAACTGCCATTGAAATGGAACAATATAATCTTTTTTTGGTTTATGTTTACAAGTGTTTTTTAGCTGTGACCCTTATGTGAACTTGAGCTGAAATCAAGTGCAATTCTGTTTGGGAGTCCGGTTGCCATGGAGTTGTCTAAATCGCAAAAAAAGTTTAGACTTCTTGGGTCCAAACTTGGGTCTAAACTCTAAACTAAACTTGATATGAGCGCAATATTTCCAGAGGCACTTTTCAAGTTCCGACATTTTACTAAAAATATATTTTCATGTTTTGTTGTAGTCTCAGTAATCCAATTCATCTCGTCATCGCATATCTGAATAGCATTCACAAACATGTCGTCTTTCCAGTATCAGCAAAAGATAACAAGAAGAGCTCTGGAAAATAAAGCATTGATCCATGGACAACAATGGGAGTGTAAAAAAACACATTAGGTTTTCCAAAGGTAAAGAGATTGTACAACAACAGATTGACTGAAAGTGAGAATGAGAAAAAGCTAGACGGCATTTGTAGAATGTATCAAAATTGTTGTTAGCATAACAATGTGGAACCCTCAGAATAAAACTGATGCCAGATTTCTTGTATCACATTATTTTGGGTGTAAATGTGTTTTGTATGCACTGTAAGTTCGAATCCCATCTCAAAGACCTTTCCCGATCCCTCTCTCTCCCACTATATACTGTATTGACTGTGTATATGTGTGGTCGAATGACAGGCCTCTCAGTCTCCAAGAAATCTAAAAGCAGCAGGAATATAATAAGGAAGGTTGAGAGGTACTGAGGGTTCACACTTTGAAGGCAGAAAGACACATGCTGTGCTAATAATGAGCTAATAAGGGGCTTACTGACAACAGTGCACACATGTGCTAATTGTGTGTTTGACAGGGCTTTAGTGACAGCAGTGGCAGAACAAGTTTTGAAGTTTAAGGGCCAGCTTTAATAACCAGCTTTGGAACCACTTTGTATGAAGTGTCTTTAATTACAATGTCCTAACATTTAAATTAATCATTTTATACAATCCACGTATTATGAACCTGCATGCTTTTACATTGTACTGTACTTACATTTTAAAAATACCTGCATATAATTGCATTTGTACCTAATTTCTGTAATTGCATCTATAATTACACTGTTGACACAACACGGTCACACCTGACCATATCACAAATCCCAAACCATACCTGTATTACACCCCAAAAGTAGCAAAAGTGATTTGCAATACAACACGAACACAGTAATAACACTGCATTACTTTTTTTTACTTGTTATTACAATATTAAAAATAACTAAAACTTAAATTATAAATAAAATTAAAATAAAAATGTATTAAAATAAATTAAAAACATACACCACTATTTAATATTTTTAATTTAAAAGATTTGTTTATGTTTTTATGTGAAATATCATCACAATTTAAAATATGTATTTTTGTAGTTTTAATATTTGTTTTTGCCATACATTTGTAGTTTTCAAATTTAATTATTTTTTAATTTTTTATTAATTTTAAATCTTTACCATTACTCCAGTATTGAAGTGTCACATAACATGAGCCTTCAAAAATAATACTAATATGCTGATTCGGATCATTTCTTATTAATATTGTTGTGTGGAAAGTGTTGAAGTGTTTTTACACTTGTTCAAGCATTTACTTGAAGCTGAAATCATTTGAAACATTTATATTTTGATTAATTTAATGCATCCTTGCAATTTCTTGCAAAAAAAAAAAATATTTGTGACCCCAAACTTTTAAATGGTTGTGCATAATATTACCATAACAATTTTGAGAGAAAAGTTAAGTAAAAAATTGTATCCCAGTTATGTGTGCTCACCCATATCCTCTCTGTGGAAGACATTCAAGTACATCATAGCAGATTGCAAGCTGGTCATCTCTCTCACAGCTGTAGATGCACTCTAATGCCACGGACATAAGCTGATCTGAATCTCCAATGACTTTTGGATGACACTGCAAGAAAACAAACACGTAATCATTTATAAAGTGTAAATTATTTGCAAAACCTAGTAAAGAACAGACCTATATAGCAATTCCGAGGATCATTGGCTTATTTTAATTCTTAAAAATGCTGTAGAGGGAGGTTTAGAAATAACCAACATGTAAGACTATATAAAAGAACATAACTTTGTATATATGACCTTCATACTGTTTTAATACAGAGCAATTTCATCGCATCTCCTCTCAGACAATACTAACTCACACAGATGCACACACAACCACACTAAAAATCATGTTAGTGTGGATTAGATTGGATTTCATTTCACACAACATTGAATGTGCAAGGTTGATTCAAAGACACACAAACACAAAAAGAAACACATGTACAATCTCATACACCTTATTTCTCTCCAACCGCTTTTATTAATTTCCTGTGAGGGAAATTGATGCCTCAGTTGTGTAAGCAGGTCATAAATTTTTATCATGGCCTTGTGAGACAGTGTGTATGTGTGTGTCTGAAGGTCTTCTGTGGCTTTAGACTCAGAATTGGAATGGCTCTTCCTCTAATCATTTCACTGCATCCCTCTTATATGAGTGTATCTGTGTGTGTGAAATTAAATTACTTACATTTATTCATTTGGTAGCCGCTTTCATCCAAAGTGACTTATAAATGAGGAAAAGCACAAGCAATTTATCATGAAAGAGCAACAATTTTAGTAGTGCCACATGACTGAATTTTTAATATTTAATCAAATCAGTACAGAATAATGAGACTTGTGTACTTGCTTTGCGAGGTGCACATTTTTGAAAGTGTCTTCACAGCTCATAAAATAGGTCAAAATGTCTGGAGTAAAATAGATTGTTCAAGCGATGTCTATTAAGAATAGGAAATATTATATAACATTACAACAAATGTCCCCCTGTAGTCAAATATTGTATCCCTTAAAACTTATCTTTTATCATCAAAATGACATGTAAATGTTTTTTTCTTGTGATTTTTTTTTATCATGCCTTAAAATTGCTTTAATGTAACTGTACACCCTTGCCTCATTTACTATTCACAGATCTATGAATATGCAAATTAGCCCCGCCTCCACTCAGTCACACCAGCCAGCGCCTCCTAATTCACTGAACAGTAGTAAATGCAAAACTATGGCATACACGGATAATGACTGATAAAACTATGTTTTTATTAGCGGACAACTGCAGTGAATACCGTCACATTCGTTAAATACACATACTTAATTGACGATGTTGTGTCCTAAAATGCCTTGAAGACTCGAATGCAGCCGTTTGGGATTCCAATTCGCACCGGCGAGCATATACATGTGAAGTGCAGATGCCAATGCAGGAGAAGTGGGTCTGACTCTGGGCTACTTTTACACTGTTGCCGTGAGTTATAATGCAAGTTAGCAGTTCTAAATTCACATTAAACCACGGCTTCATGGGTTTTTTGCTCTAATTTATTTTTGGTTTTGTGCAGGTATTGGTATATTTTGCATGCTAGTGACAAGAATCTATCCCTTGACGTGATTGGTTATTGAATTGTGACGTAGCAAACTGAGGACTGTTTCAAACCGCATTTTAGAGCTCTGCATTTCATTTTTTGTTTAGTGTCCAACAGCAGCATGCTGAAGAGTTCTGTGTTCAAATGCACGCAATAGGCTAAAGCTTGCCGCAAAGCCCCAGCAAAAGTAATTGACATAATGTGTCAGGGGGGAAGAGTAAGGAGATATTTAAATTATTTACTAATAAACTAGTGTTTTCTGTGTCAGAAAGGTGAAGATGATGACCCTGACTCGCCGTCTTCTCATCAGACCGCCTTTAGAGAGAAGTGCATCTTTACGGATTATGATTATAATGAAAGAGTTTTGTTTTTGATTTGATTTGATTTATTTCATTAAGTAGTAATTTAAAGCTTTTAGATATATTTATCATGTCTGTGAGGCATGTTTTCGCTGAGTTTCATTTCATTGTTTTGAAGAGCTCCTGTTCAAGATCGAGACGGCAGAAAGCGCATCATGTTCTTTATATATAAAAGCACAAAGTTGTGTTGATATTGTGACTGCACAAAAATAAAAGTAGACCCTTTACAGTTCCAAATGATGTGTTACTCTTAACTTTATGAGCAAAAATTACGGAGTATTTTAAGATGTTTCCATTGAAAAAAAATCAAGTGATTGCACTGGTGCTTCCATGTCCTGCAAAGCATGCTTTAGCTTCCACTCTCCGCACAATCGATTGGATATAGCGCACATTTATCTAGGTTTAAGCTTTAAACATTGCTATATGCTTGAACTGTTATAGTATATCTGTAGATTTTATTTTAGGCAAGTCGTGATGATTTGAAAAGGTCATTGTTTAAAAAAATGTAAAACTTCTATTTAACAAAAAAAAAATGCTTCAAACGTTTTTCTGAATTAACTTAATAAAAAAAAAAACGAAATATAACCACTTTGCCATTACACACAAAACTGAACTATTTTAATTGCTGAAAGAGTAGTATAAGCTACTTTTTTACTCCCTTTTGGGAGAAGGAAAAAAAGACAGGCTCAGGTCAGACTCGGGCCGGTAATTCTGATAAGCTGCCGGACACGGGCCGGCCTAGGGCCTGAGCGTCGGGCCAGGGCGGGCTAGGGCCTAAATCTGAGGCACATGCAGGGCTCTGCCGCGTTTCTGGGATAGCCTTTGGGAAACTACAGTATTAAGGAGAAAATACTCAGCAATGGTGTTGATTAATAGATTGGCACATGGCTTGTCTAAAAGCATATTAAAAACACCACATAGACAAATAAACAACTTAAAAACTTGATTTTCACTACAGGGGGACTTTAACAGGTCATCCTCATAACAGCATGTGTACAAGTTTGTGTTGACTTATTTAAATAAATCTGACACCAAAAACTACTTTTATTAATTTGATAAAAATATACATGATAATAAATGAAAAAAATATAATAAATAAAATATTAATATTTGTATTTTTTATTTTAAAACATTTCATTATACAAATAAAGATTAATAACATTTATAATTAATTTATAAAAACATATATTTAAGTACTTTTATTTTTAACTTACATATACAGTTTTTTTTTTTTTACAAAAAGTTTTCATGAAGTGGTAGGGGTTAGGGTGTAGATTATTGTTAATAGCTAGTATTTTAAAATGTATTCATTCTAAAACAGCATATCATATGTGCTTATTCTGATAGTCAAGTATATGTGTGTGGTTTGGCTTACATCTGGCTTTGAGTGCTGGAAGATTTTGAGTGGGAGTACGAGATCATCTTTGGCAAGGGTGACCAGATATTCTCTGAGCAAAGTGGAGGCAGAGCCCACACGCAGTCCTTCACAGCGGTGCAGAAACGGGACCATCCACTGGAATGAATTCCTCACGCATCGATCCTCAGTGGACTAAAACAGAAAGAAATCACAAAATACAATCTTCTGTTCAGAAACACAATACAGCAGCTTTAAAGGAACAGTTCATGTCGTTCCAAACCCATATGATTTTCTTTCATTAAACACACAACGGGCAATTCTGAAGAACGTACAGGTTTCTGTTTTTCCAATTTCAATAAATGAGACCGGAGTCTCAAAAAGCTTCAAAAAGAGTGTCCTTTTAAATCAAGAAATCATTCAGATCCTTTCAGAAGCGTTTTTTATCTCCTTTTATGTTCCAGAGAAGAAATAAAGTCTGGAACGACACGAGGGTAAGTAAAAGCTGACAGAATGTTCATTTCTGATTGAATTGAGTGTTCCCTCAGAAAACATTAAAAGTATCACTAGTAAACAGGCGCTAAGATGGCGATTCACCCACTCACAGCATTTTCCCCTTAAATGAGCAAATGAGTATTAAATCATTTTTAATGAAAGCATTAAATCCAAACAAGCCCGCTGGATGTGCTTTCTGCAGTTGTAATGAGACCGCCCCTGTAAACACAAATCTACACACACACACACACTCACAGATTTATCATTTTCACTATTGCTCCTCTATATAAAGAGCTGCTTAACTATACAGTATATATGACTGTTGAGCGAAGCAGATGTGTTTAAATCAATATGAGGTGCTTACAGTATGGCTATTGACACTTCAGACAAGAAAAAAATCATTACAATATGTCAGTATTACATATAGAAGGCGGTGATAAATGTGAACATAATAATACAAGTGTTGAAGGAGGCTTCAGACAGCAAAACAAAGAGAGAACAGTCTCAAAACATACATTTTTCATGAGGAGGCGGAGCTTGTCAATGTCCCTGAGCTGCTGCAGCTCCTTTAGTGTGAGACTCAGGTCACATGACGTCTCGTACACCAGTGTCTCCATGGTAACCAGGTCGTCGCACAGCACCTCCAGCCCAGGAATGTTCTGCTCTTTTCCCAGACGTACCAGAGACAGAGCACAATCCACCTGTGTGGACCAATCAAAAAGATTAAATGGGATATGAAAGATGTAAAAGAGCGAAGCACTGTCTAACACATTCAAATAAGAACACAGTTTTTAAGAACTGACATCAGATTTCCTCCTGGAAATGTAAAAAGCAGAACTGTGCATTAAAATATAGTTCACATGTATAGTATTTTAATGTTTAATGCATTTGAGACGTTTTGTATTCCTCAGTGCATAACTGATATGTCATATTCTTCATCTGTAAATGTTAGAAAGTCATGCAAATATATCCATTTTGCTGTCAGGAGTGGGCTTACATGAGTGGACGAGCGCTTCTGCGCGCATGTGTGCTAAACAGACAGGGTGTAATAATTAGGAGTCAAATATGCATTATATGATAGTAGTAACTGTAAAGGGACTATTGTAATGGGTAAATTCAATGTAAGCTAATACAGTCCTAATTACTAAGCTCAGATTAGTTAATGTGTGTTTCTTATAGCAGTTAAAAAGTAGTTTAAATTGAGTGATTTTAACTTTTAGTTTAGAGATTGTTAATGCTTTAGAGAGCAATGTTAGATTGTAATGTTCTAATGCTATCTGTTCTAACTATGAAAGGTGCAGCTGTTATAAAACCAGAGAGAAAAGATGCATGGCTGTGATAGTATGTGAGAGTGTAATATCATTACATTACTATTGGTCAATGTTAGAGGAGCTCCGCTTAGCCTGACAGTTTGCCTGGCCTGAACCAGGTTAGCTTTCCAGCATAAGTAGCCACAGTGTCTGAGGTTGATCTTTGTAAATTTGCTTTATGGAACCAAATCATTTGAAAATGAGTCAGACTAACTGAAATAAGCCTGGCCTATTTGGTAAACTTGTTTTATGAAACAGGTCTCGAGGTGTTAGAAGTCAGAAGACACATAACATTTATGATTTGCTGTCTGTCTGAACCAAAGAAATAAAAGCGATCATATTTTTTCCATTGCATCGAATCGCATTGTGTTGAATCGAAATTGAATCGCACTGCATCGTAATAGGGGTGAATTGTATCACATCGCTAGCTGCTTCATATGTATCGTATCGTTGGCTATGCTACGAGATGCATATTTCATCGACACATATATATATACATACATACAGACACATGCATATATGCATACATATAGTATTCCTGTGGCTCAGTGGTAGAGCATTGCATTAGCAGTGCAAAAGGTTGTGGGTTCAATTCCCAGGGAACACACATATTTACAAAAATGTTTAGCCTGAATACAATTCGCTTTGGATAAAAGCATCTGCTAAATGCATTAATGTAAATGTATACATACATATACAGTGCCCTCCATGAGTATTGGAACAGTAAAGACAAAATTGCTCTGTTGGCTGTGGAGTCAAGACATTTGCAAATATGATTAAATGATGAATAGGAGACAAAACTACTGAATGTCACATTTTATTATTAGCCATTTCAACACATACATGTTTTAACCAAATAAAAAGAACATCGCTTTTAGAGTTCATCCCACTCATTGATGTGAGCTTAAGTATTGGGACAGTTGAACATAAGGCAGATATAAAAGATTAAAAGCTATTATTTAGTTGCAGATGCCTTGCGCACAATCACAGCAGTGAGTCTGTGACCCATAGACATCACCAGACTCTTGGGTCTCATCCTTAAAAATACTTTTCCCAGCCTTTAATGCAGCCAATTCCAATTGTTTCTTGTTTTGTGAAGTTTCTGCCTTTACTCTCCTCTTCAGCTGGTGAAATTCATGTTCAATCGGATTTAAATCTGGAGATTGACTTTCCATTTCTTTGCCCTTATAAAGTCCTTGACTGAACTGGCAGGGTGTTTTGGGTCATTGTCCTGATGCAATATGAAGCACTTCCCAATGAATCTGGTGGCATTTTCTTGAATATTGGTAGGCAAGATGGTTTTGTACCCTTCCAAATTCATTCTGCTACTGTCATCATCATACATTAAGTCTTCAGTAAAGTTGAGAGGGCCTGTTCCAGAGACAGTCACGCATGCCCATGCCATGACAACACCTCTACCAGGCTTTACAGAGGAGGCTGTATGCTTGAGATCATTTGTAGTTCCCTTTTTTTCTCCACGTTTTTGCTTTCCCGTCACTTAAGTAAAGGTTCATCTTTGTCTCATCAGTCCATAAACACAGTTCCAAAACTCTTCTGGCTCACCTTTGTGCTTTTTTGCTAAATCTAATCTTGCCTTTCTATTTTTGGTGCTGGTCAGAGGTTTGCATCTTGCTGTGTAACATCTGTGATTCTGTGTCAAAATCTCCTGAGGAAAGTAGATTGTCAGAGCATCGCCCCAGCTTTCTGGAAGTTGTTGGTGATTTTACAGACACATCTTTTAGGGTTCCTTTTCACAGCTTTTATGATTTGTCTGTCATCAACTGCTGTTGTTTTCTCAGCCGATCAGGTCATTGTTGGTTGCTGGTGGTTTCCAAACTCTTGATTTCTCCATGCCCTTTGTTTTTGCTAGAGCTCTAATTGACTTCCTCTTTTATTTTAGCATCCAAATTGCTTGCTTTTCTCTCAAAGTCAGCTCCCTCGTCTTCATCCTGGTTTGTGCATCATCATCGAATGCAAGATTCAGAATACAGAAGTAATGGATATAACTGATACGACATATTCTCTGATTTTAATACCTGAATAATTAATCTCTGTCATTTAATGATGAACTTGTTCAGTTACAAAATGTTGCTTTTTTGTGTTGGTTTGCTAGAAATCACACAGAATGCAGCTGATGTTTTAAAAAAACACTGAAATCCATTAAGAGTGTGTCCAATTGAGTGAAAATCTGAATCTATGAAAACTGTCAGACCACATCAAACAAAGATGCACAAATACAAAAGACTGACAATAACAAAACAAAAGAATGCTACAAGTAAAAATCCCCTAACAGATGCGTAAAAAGTAGAATCAGTCGATGAAATCCCACCACCTCAGCAGCCCATCAATACAGTTCACATCATGAGCTGATGATTGGTATTCCTCTACTAGTTGACAGGCAAAGCATGGAGCCAATCAATGGTGGATGCCTGCATAGAGGAAATGATTGCTGCTGTTTTCTCACCTGGTAGGAACCGAAACCCTTGACATTGGAGTTAACAAGAGCCAAACACCTCTGGAGCAATACTGCCTTCACAACAACACGATACAACAGTCATATTACAAGCAGAGCTGCTTAACACAACACTAAATCAGGATCAAAAGCAGTACGTGTATTTACCTTACAAACAAATGATTGCAAACAGCACACGTTTGTTTACGCACACCTGGCTTTGGTTGAACAGAAGTATTGATCTCTACATGCCAGGGGCGTAGCCACGGGTGTGCCGGTGCCACCCACAGTGGCAGCTGGCACACCTAAAAACAGATGCAGAATTATTATTTTTTTAATCGTAATAAACATGGGCAGCGCAAAGGAGGGGCTAGCAGATGCTTCAGCACCCCCAAGAAAGACCAAAGCACCGCCATTGCACCCATAAGAAATGAAATAAATTAAAAACATTTTACTTATTATTACGCATTCACAACTCTGCATTGCAATATAACGTGACGTGATTAGCAGGCGCACGGTTCCTTGTGGCAAGAAGGCCTGTCCCCGACTAAAGATTTCACTAGTCACACATAAATTGATTAATATAATAACTTAGGCTACTAACCATCCTTTAATATACAGGCGTATAGCCTGTAAACGCTTGCAACGGCAAAAGTAGGCTAATGATTATGGGGGAAAGGCTAAATAAAACATTTTAATTATTCGTTAATAAACTAGTAATTTCTTCTCAGTCAGTGTCGGCTGAAAAGATAAAGTTGCAGAATGCAACGCTGACTTTAATATAAGAAATGCACCTTTTCATTCCGACTACGTAATTAAAGATTCAAATGTTTTGGTTCGTTCGTTCGTTTAATAAAGTAGCCGGTTCATTGCAGTGACGCTCCATTTCACGGAGACTGCATGAGATGGCAGAAAGCGCATCTTGTTTCTCTATGTATTCTTTCTCTGTGTAGCCTACATAAATAAAAGCATATATATATATATATATATATATATATATATATATATATATATATATATATATATGAACTTGCTGTTGAATTTTGTATTTTGAAAGTTCAATAATAATATTAAAAAAACTTGCCGGACAGATTCATTACCCCGCTTGTTCCGGGACCTCACAATTGACAGATTAAGCAGTGCTTACAATATTTGTTAATTGAAAATGTAACTACAATTTTAAATTATTTTCAAAAATAAAATAAAATAATAATAACATAATTGAGGCATTCAAGGCCAGAACACGCCGTCTCTCCCTTTGAGCAGCTAACAGGCACCATTAAATGTACTGTGCTATGTTGTTGGCGATCCTGAATGTAATGTATAAAAAAATATTTTACTGCTTTCTCTAATGTGTCTTGCAAGACATCTATTCAAGATTGTTTATTCCACCAAAAGTAATTTCAAAGGAACATTATATGTAGGCTACAGTTTAAGTCACCTTTGCAGGAAGTGCAAAATGTTAATGATTTAAAAAAGGAGGGATTATTTAAAAGCATTTTGTTTTTATTTAGTAGAGCAGCTACAGCTGTTTTTACATAATAGATTTTTACATAGCCTAGTCACTGAAGTCAATGATTATTATTTGATAAAGTAAATGTGCTTTGCTCACTGTATAATTTGTTCGTTGTTTGAATAACCATGGAAATGCGGTGTTATAATTAGAAACTTAAAATGTATTTTTATTAAACCTGTGATCATCAGGTTAAATAGGAGTTTAGTCTTATTAAAATATGTGACATAAATTGTACTTGCCTAAAAGGGGTTTATGATGTGTGTAGTTAATGATTAGGCTACAGTGAGCGCGTTTGACTAGAGCGCAGTTAAAGAGCTGTTGTAGGTTATACTGTATGTGATTGTCGGTGACCCTCTTGAGCAAGAAAGCTTCGGAAAATGAAAAAAAAACAACAACAACAAAAATATAGCTGCAAGCAATTTTAAGGCCTAAGGTGGTATGCTTTTAGGGTCTAGGCCAACATAGTTGGATGCATAGCTGACAGTGAAACTCATCGAAAATGGACAATAGGCTCACAAAACACACACACACACAAATAGAAATGAAATGGTTAAACTATCATATTAATAATCATTGCTTGCTTACACAGATACACACACAGACACACTCCGGACATACATGCACACATATTTTGTTGCAGATATAGATATTTGAAATAAATGACAGGTGACAATACTCTTTGCAAGTCTTCTCTTTTAAGAGTTTATATCAGGGATCTCAACCTTGCTCCTGGAGAGCTACCATCCTGCAGATTTCAGTTACAACCCTGCTCCAACACACCTGTCTGAAATTAACAAGTAGCCTTGAAGACTGTGATTAGCTGGTTCAGGTGTGTTTGATTGGGGTTGGAGCTGAAATCTGAGCAGTAGCTCTCCAGGAGCAGGGTTGAGACCCCTGGTAGGCCAATGTGAAATGCAGGGCTGACAATAGAACACATTCACAATGGAGAATTCATTAAAACTGTCTCTCTCTCTGTCACACACACACACACACACACACACACACACACACACACACACACACACACACACACACACACACACACACACACACACACTCACTTTGTTGCAGATATAAAATAGTGATTTTCAAAGACATCCAAAACGGAGAATAGGTTATCAGACACATGTAGCCTAAACACAAATGAAATGGTTAAACTAACATATTAATAACCAATAAGCATGCTTCTTTTTTTTTTTTTTTTTGCATTAATCTAACAATAAATGTGGCACACACAGTTTTTCTGATGCACATCCAACCATTTTGCCATTGTTCTCGGCCGTTCTTCCCTTCTCTAAGGACCAAACAGGCAGGCAGAGCTCAGATGATTCAATCTCACACCCTTTTATTACACTAGATTTTTGTCTTTTTTTTTTTTTGTACTTTCAATTTGCTCCCAGGCGCCGCCACTCCTCCTTCCCTCACTTCACATGTCAGGCTCTTTCAGAGCAGCCCCTTCTCCTTGCTTTAACCTCTGTCCTGACAGAGTGATGTCTCTACTGCTCTGCAGCACTTCTTGAAACAAGCGGTGCCTGGGCTGTGCTGTGCACAGTGATAGCAATTGTCATAAAGGTCATATTTAGTGAGGACAAAAAGTTTGAGACTAATCACACAGAAATACAGAAATTTCTGGACATTCAGGCTGAAAACCAAGACCAAAAACGTTCCCTTTAAATCCCTTTAAGACCGTATTTGGAATAACTAAAAATCTCCAGGTGGAATTGCCTGGGATTATCATTTATTAAGAAATTATTTAAAATATTGCTCAATAAATGAATTGTGTACAATGTAAGCACATATTGTACAAAATAGCATTTACTGTAAAGTGCTTATGAATACACAACAAAGGACAAGCCGTCATTAAAGCAAAGAGGACAAAACAAAAACAAAATATATTTTGAAATGCGATATCTTTCCATTAAGAGGGCCACAGTAGACAGATACAGTGTTATCTAGCTCCACATTTGATCTCTCAACACTAACAGCCCTCTGGGACAGTAGTAACTGTCACTCTGGAAGGAAGCAAATCTTCTGTGAGTCAGATGTGCATCTGTATGTGTATCTGAGGAAGTTGTTTGTTTTTCAGCCGGGTAAGGTGTCAGTCAAGCAAAAGTGCAAAAGAAAGCGGTGTGCTTTGATACGTGTTTGAGTGTCAGCTTCTGTCAGTGTGTGCACTTGTGTACCTGGCGGGAATTGCTCTCTATGTCCTGTGCCCTGGTCAGGTACCACTCAGTCAGCAGTGCGATGGAGGGTTTAGCACTACGAAACCTCTCTAGTTCTGGTTGTTCCTCATATAAGAAGTGACAGTCATCAACTGGGTTGGGCTCCACCATACCTCTAAAGAAAAGAACACACACAGTCATCAGTGATAAACAGACATTTCAACCTCCACAGAAACCAATTTGATCTTACCTGCATTTAGGAACTTCACACCAGTCCAGATCTCTGTGTCGACTCTCCTCCCAAGGAATGAAAGACAAATTACCCTTCTTATCCACACTAGAACAGAAAGAAAGAAAGAAAGAAAGAAAGAAAGAAAGAAAGAAAGAAAGAAAGAAAGAAAGAAAGAAAGAAAGAAAGAAAGAAAGAAAGAAAGAAAGAAAGAAAGAAAGAAAGAAAGAAAGAAAGAAAGAAAGAAAACCAACAAATTATTAATATCTGTAACTAAGCAAGATTTATGCAATCAATAATGAAGCACCAAGATTAAATATTCTTGGTCAAATTAGAAAATTGGTTAATGCTTCAGAATAGGGAACATTTATTCACTATTAACTACAACTTTTCCCTCAATAAATTGCTAATTTGCTGCTTATTAATAGTTAGTCAGGTAGTTGTTAAAGGGATACTTCACCCAAAAAATTACTCGCCCTCAAGTAGTTCCAAACCTGTATGAATGTATTTGTTCTGCTGAACACAAAGGAAGATATTCTGAAGAATGTGGGAAAGTTCTGAGGCACCATTGCCTTCCATAGTATTTTTTTTCCTACTATGGAAGTCAATGCTGCCCCAAAACTTTCAAACTTTCTTCAAAATATCTTCTCTTGCGTAAGAGCAAAGAAATTCATACAGGTTTGGAACTATTTGAGGGTAAATAAATAACAGAAATTTCATTTTTGGGTGAACTATCCCTTTAAGTTTAGGTATTGGATTAGGGATGTAGAATAAGACATTAATATGTGCATGATTACTACTAATAAATGGCTAATATTCTAGTAATATGCAACTAGTTACGAGTCCCTAAAATAAAATGTAACCAAAAATTCTGAACACTAGCCACAAATATTAGTGACTTTGAAGACACAAAGGAAAAAACATGATTATTTAAACAAAATACTTTCAAATGTATAGTGTCTCTCGCAGGGAATTCTGGGAATAGCAGTTTACATTTTTTTACTGTAAATTATACATCAATTTATTATTTTTACTTCTAAAAACTATACAATTACATGTAAATGCAAAATAAACGTCTGGTTAGATCTTTTACAGTTTTTCCCAGTATATAATACTGTTAACAGGTTTTTTCAGTAGCGTTTTTACTAAATTTTACACATAAAATTACACTTATTTTTTACAGTGTAACTATTCAACAAATAACCTAACAAACAATTTAACTACAAATTTGGTGTCTTTTCAAAGAAAACTGAAATTGAAGTATATCAAAACCACCCACTAAATAAAATTGCGTATGTATTTTTTAAAGAAAACTAAAACAGCAAGCCATTAACTAGCCAACTACCCAACAAACAACCTTGGCAACAAACTATCCACAGGTTTTGTTTCTTCTCTAAGACAACCGCAGCTTCAAGAGATCAAAACAAGCCACTAACTCAAATTATTGGTGTCCTTTTAAAGACAATTAAAAAACTAAGCTAGTAACTAACAAATAGACAACCTAACTTACTAACCACAATGTGTCAATTTTTTAAGTGTCAAACAACTCTTAAACTTCAACTAACTAACCAACTAAATAACTAGTCAACTAACCAACCCATCACAATTATTGGCGTCCTTTTAAAGGTAATTAAAACTTTGAAAGCCACTACTATTAATAAAGCAACTACTCCAAATTAGTTCTATACTAAAATAAATTTCACAACAACACTCAAAGTAAACTGCCAGAAATAACTAGCTGATTCAGAAGTTACACTGAAGAAACTAGTCATCACAGCTAATGCATCTTCAGCTGAGCGAACGCTGTTAGAGGACTGAAAACATACTGGAAATGGACAAGGATAAAATACAGTGATTTGGAGGCGAAAATGGAACAAATAACCTAAAAATGCGAAAACTGGATATAATTTGTCTCGTTGGCCATTTTGAAGGCTGGGAACAGAACAAAAGAGATGAAAAAGAAGGCTGTTATATTTTCCAAATAAAATGATGATTGATGTTTGGCAATGCAAAAATTGTGGTGGAAAACTTACAGTACTTTCCTTCATATTATGACTGAAAAACACAATTTTGTTCCTCACACATATACACAAACTCCTTCCCAAATGAGACTACTTTTATAGAAAAAAGCAATGTCATGCATGTGAGCACAGTTCAACAGATCCTGATCTGAGGCCTAAAACCATAAAATAAAACTTTTAAAAATTTGTTTTATTTTATTTCATTTCATTTGTTTTATTTATATTATATTTATTATTTTTTAACTAAATAAAAAATAAAACGAAATAAACGCAAATCTAATATTGAAAAATTAAATATTAAATGAAATAAAAATACAATACAATATAAAATTAAATAAAAATCAAATACAATGAAACCTGAGGCCAGTTCTGAGGTCTAAAACCATACACAACACAAACAAAAATCTAAATGCTAATTTTAAATTAGTTTAAAATGCAACATGTATTTAGTTAAATTGGTTTAATAAATATTATTATATTCAAATTGTAATATAAGGATTATATAAAATTAATGTTGAATTCTATCACTACATACAGTATATACAACTCTAAACCTTCTACAACAGTCGGTAGAAAAAAAAGTCTAAAAGAAAACTTAATTTGGCTGCGTTTTTTTCCAGCAGAGTCGGCAGATGGCGAGAGACCACTGGAATGGCGAGAGTCCTGCAGCAGCGCTGTTAGCACTCACAGGCTGCGGAGACAAGGAAACCGGCCTCCAGCTGCTGAACTGTGATGGATGTTCACTGCAGAGGCGACTGACCTCCATAAGAGAGAATGGAAGGAAGGAGGGCGAACGAATCCAATACACTAAATCTATTCTGTCACCCCCATTACTGGAACATTAGGGGGGGGTTGCAAATGCCCTTACTCTGTGTGTTTCTCTCTCTTAACACACACAAACCTGTCCACTAAATCAGCACACTCCCATACACACACACACGCGTGTATAACCACCTACCTAACAAAAACATTGCTAGATTACAATATGTACAAAACAAAGCCGCACAAGCTCTCACTGAGTCCTCTTCTCAATGTAAGCGTAGGTGTAGAAGCTATTGCCTGTTTCCTCTGTTTTGATACTTTTCGTGTATATATTTAGAGTGAGCAATTACATCAGTGTTTCATGTTTGAGTTCTGAGGGCGTCAAAAGAGACAGCACACTTTTGGAGTGTGTCATCGGCGAACAAGATCTGTGCGAAATCCCTAAGGAAGTCTTATCCGACGCCATAAAAACATTCACCGTATCAGCGCCTTCAAATCTGCAAAATCTCATTACTTCTTGCTCAGCTATGAGGTGAAATGGAAATTAAAGCTAAACTGAAGTCTATTTTTAAGACAGCTGTCAAAAGATGCTGTTAAAAGTAATTATTACAAATCAGTCATCTAATACTACGGATTAACTCGTGATAAATTGCTCCTTAAATACACATAAAGCTAAACTGAGTCTCTAAATGAAACCACTTTTTCCTTATTTCGGGGAAAGAACAAGCGCCACTGAGAGTAGTGGCGCAGCACAAAAGTAAAAACAGTGCCGGGATGAACTTGCCGGTCACTTAGGTTGTTGCTGGTAACAGAGGTCAGTGATTCAATCTCGCCGACTGTCTTGGGATATCTGATGTTTGACATTTAAGACGTCTGAGCTCAAGACGTGTCTGCTCTTAAATATAATGGCACTGTTACACAATGTTCTGGACTGAAATATCCGAGGTCTTTCGGAGTGAGCTCAGATATGTCTGTCCCGAAGATGCAGTCCCTGACTTTTATCACCTACTCCCTTCAGGATATGGCTAGAAATCTTTCTTTAAGGAGCTTAAAACACACCTGGACAAATTCTCTCTGCCAATATATGAGACTTACTGGAAACGTAAAAGAGAAACTAGAGTTAAATAACCAATAATACATAATAAATACATTTTACTTTATGAGCTTAAAGGAATAGTTCACCCCAAAATGAAAATGTTGTCACCATTTACTCATTCTCATGTCATTCCAAGCCTGTTTCTTTCTAATGTTGAAGATATTTTGAAGAACCAAACAGCTGTTGGTCCTCATTGACTTCCACAGTAGGGAGAAATATACTACGGAAGTCAATGGGGACCATCAACTATTTGATTACCACCATTCTTCAAAATATTTTATTTGATGTTCAACATAAGAAACAAAATCATACAGATTTGGAGCGAAATGATGGTGAGTAAATGACAGTTTTCATTTTTGGGTGAATATTTTTGTTGCTGATCTGCAGTATTATACGTTACGTTTACATTAATGTTACTATGACTCAAAGTATTTCACTGGTAAGTCACATTTCACTTGTGTGAGCTTTGATAATAATCAAATTAAACGAAGATTGTACATTACGTTTATTAAACGACCCATCAAGGTTTGATTTATTATTAGCTTAGCCATAAAGAGGATCTTTCATCATCATTTAATGATAAATGGGGGACTTTAGTGTATGTGTCAGTTCAATCCATTCTTTTATTTTTAGAATACATACAACATAATACAGAAAATTAAAATATCAAGCTGAATAAATGTGTTAATGATGTTAAACTTAGAATTCAAAGTTAACTACAGTAAACATTTAATCACACATTTGATGTACTAACTTTGACAGTCATACACAGTACCATTCACAAGTCATTTGTATGTATTAGGAAGGATGTATTAAATGTATCAAAGCTTTAACCAAAATGTACTTAAAAAAATCTGTTTCTCAAAACAAAAGATTAATGTAATGAACTAATAACTGTTTTTAAGCACCAACTCAGCATATTAGAATAATTTATGAAGGATCGTGTGACTGAAGACTACAGTAAAAATGTAGCTTTACCATTCCAGAAATAAATTACATTCTAAATGTAACAAATTGGAATCAGTTATTTTAAATTGTAATAATATTTCACAACATTATTGTGCATTAATATTTTTTATAAATTCTGAAATACATGCATGCTTTTTGAGCATAAGAGATTTAAAAAATCTTGCGACCCTAAACCTTTTGAATGGCTGTGTACATATCCCTTCAGCGTTTATTTTTAGTATTTTTGGCCCAGAGCCTGCAGTTATTTCATAATCTTAAGGTCTCGAAGACTAAAGCGCATATGGAAAAGGTGCACTTCAAAATGTCTCATTTACATAACCAACCTGTTTTAAACTAGCACCTCATTCGGTCATACAGCAGACGGTACCTAATAACCTCCTTCAGTGGACCCGTCATCTAAAAATGACCTTTTCCCGTTAGGCTCTTTCAAAAAGATTTATGTGGCTTATGTTTATCCTGTTCAGGATAGATCGGCATCCTCTAATAAGTAATTCTTACCCTGCCTTAGGCAGAAGGTCGGAGTACTCGTGAGGAGAGGTGGTTTCTGGGAAATTGCAGAGAGCAGCGAGCCGGTGCAGGAGCAGCTCAGAGCCGTGGTAAGTGAAGAGAATATCCAACGCCTGCACGTTGCTCTCCTAAGAGAGAGAAAGAGACGAGAGAAACAAGATTGATAGAGATAAATAATTAATAGATGATTTATGAAACAGAACTAACTACGGACAGCTTTATACTCTGCAGCAATATTTCCCACATTACAAACCCCCAGAAGCCTTTGCATTGGGCAGGTGACCATATATCAGACATCTACACTTTAAAATACTCACAGAATATGGAGGGAATACATATTTTACGCCACACGCTAGTGAGGGAGCGCACACACTTATCCACAAAAGTGTGAAATGGTGACTATAACTCACGCCGCGGGACCCCGTTACAGACGCTCGAGTCATGGACGGAGAACAAAGGAAGAGAGATTTACCCTTGCGTACGTTCTTGCTGACAGAACAATATTCTGATTGCGGAACTTCTTGAAAAACTCTGCATCAAATCGCTGCTCTGCCGCATGAGGTCCACCCAGAATCTCCTGAAGAAAAGTGATGAAAAGAGGAGGATTAGAGACAGAGGAAGAAAGCAAAACAAACATGAGAGTTCAGGAGAGGGTCTCGCACGTATACGCCTGAGGTAAATCCTCCCAGTCCACACTGCTGACATTTATCGCTTTGACATTTACAATTACAGCCTTTAAGTCGACAGGGCCGCCATGTGTATGTGTGTGCACGTGTGTGTTTAATGTCTCAGAGGTCTGGTTACATTCAGAACTATTCCCACAGAAATCAATTACAGATGAAGACACTGACAAAGGCCATCCATCATATTACGAGCAGGACATTAACGATGCGCTAGGATGAAACGACAACACTCTCCTGTTGATGACTTAAATTGAAACAAAGCATTACGATATGAAGTCACTCACATATTGATCATTTTATCCAGAAAATGATGAGATGAAATGACTAAGATTTGCTCTAAAATCCTAGTCACGCCATTCGCTGTGGGCTTACGGTTTCAGGAAGATTAAAGTTACTTCAGAAGGTGGTCTGTATCTTTTTAATCAATGTATAACTGACCAACATGCAATATCTGCAATTCAATTGTTGTAATGTAGAAATATAAGCAGGCTGTTTTTGCTACCTTGCCTTCTACATGGAAATGATCTTGGTTATAATTGTCTAACTTTCACATACAAGCATAACTCACAACAAGGGATTGAAATGACAGCAGCTGAATACTAAATAGGTGTTGGCAGGGTCTAAAATAACTATCTGTCAGAAGCGGGTGAATTGAATTTTTTTTTACTGAACCTAAATATTTATCCAGACATGAAATATATATATATATATATACAGTAGAATATTTGAATTTTTTGTTTACACACACAGAGTATATTAGAAACACTTGGATTGGTGGTTTAACACCCTTTAAAAAGCTGTTCTTAATCTTTTTTTGTTTTAATTTACAGTTTAAATATCTAAAATATTACATTATCTAAAAGCAACATTATGCAGTTCGTATTTAGTTGAGAAGCAACACTGAATAACATATTATAACTTATTTTGAGAAAATGCATCTGTAAAGTCTATAATGTCTTCGTGCACAGGCAGTTTTTTTTTTTAAGTAAAAAAGGTCACCAGTACATTATAACAAAATGCAATTATATTCCAAACATATCTTATACAGTGGGTCTCAAGTCAATTTTATATTTTCTCCTGAAAAACAAAGTAAAAAAAAAACGAATTAAAAACTCATTAAGAAGTCCTTTTTTGTAGTGCGTGTTGCCACTGAGTTTTGAAGAGGAAAAAGCATACTAGGGAGATCAAAGCAATAAATGTTCATTTTGGAGCATAGGCTAGATGTGATATGTAAATTAGAGTAGTATAAAGTGCTACCAGCTTAGTTTCCCAAAACGGTCTATTTGGACTGGGGAGGAAGAACAAATAAAATCCTGTTCTCCATAATATATATTTTTTTCTCTCAAAGCCAAATTCTGGAATGTTAAAGCTTTATTGAATAGAAAAGTACAAAAGTACCTCATAAGTGGCCAAGCGGTCCAGATAGCAGAGAAGCTTCAATCTACTTCTGCAGAGCTCCTTCTGCTCTAGAGTCAGTCTGGAAGAACATGAGATCAACAGGATTAAACATGCAAACACAGTCTTATCTGGAGCTTATCAGCATCCATCCACTTCAGAGAGCCACCGCTAATATCCATGAAAACGGTGTAATGAATTAAAGCTTCACACACTCTGGGGGAGGCGTGGAGGATTTGACAGGCATGTGCGTAGAGGCTTACAGATATAATGAAAGGCATTACAAGGAAATGTGGATGAATGGGACAATTTGAGATTGTAGAAAAAAAAGTGGACCAAACAGTGCTGAAAGGGTAGTGAGCCATTATAGACCCAGATTAGGTCATCAAAGACAGGCTAATGTGAGGCGACCGCTGCCTGATTGCCTGGATGCCCATGCGAGCGCGCACGCGCGTGTATCAGTCAGCGCGAGAATCCACAGAAGGCAATTACAATCTCATCTCATTCTCTCTGCATTACTGCATAAACCTGAGCATCCTGTTGTATGCGAATGAGACCCGCACACAAGCACAGATCATTGGACTGGGGGGGAATACTGAACTGCAGGATGTTATCGCATTGCAAACATGATAAAAAAGATTGAAAGAATAGCCTATGCATAAACACACTCGCTCGCTTAGTGGGTGCTTAGCACACATCTATCGCCGGCCTCCACATGCTAGAGCGATTCTATTCCAGTCGTGCCAATTGTAATGAAACTAAAGCAGAATTCAATGGCGTGTCGAGGGTTTATGGACTGTAGAAGCAGCATTTTAAAAGCGCACTGAATCGGCCTGAAGCGGTCAGTTCACCTAACAATTTGTTTGATGAAGTTCGCCCAATTTTAAAAGTGTCAAAGTGCAACATACACCTAACACTGACTACTGACATTGTAAAACTTGAAAAAAGAAAATAACTATAAGAACATATACAAGTAAAAGTCAATAGAATGATTGCATAGCAGGCTGGTTTAGAGAGGAACAAAGAAATAGGCTATTGATTTGTCACAGTTTAGCAAAAAAAAGGTGCACTGGTTAGTAATAGCTAACATTTCTAACTAAATGCATGATGAATAATTTTATTTTTAATTTAGACCAAATTTTACAACAAGGATTAAAAAGTCATTTAAAACAGTTTTTATAATTAAAACCCTGTATTTAACACCAAATCAATATCGCAATTAACTAGATGCATGCAAATTGACATTAAAATCTAAGTTGCCACTGTTACAATGCTTCATTTAATTTCAAGCAACACTGCGTTTTACCTCAGAGCTCCTTTAGCTAAGCAGTTTGGGGCTCTTCTTTCTTTCTGGCCTCAAATGTTAGACAATATCTATGATTTATATGCAATATAAGATATTTAAGGCTTTTTAATTTGTAATAAATAATATAATTGACTTCAAACTTGTAATTCTTATTTAACTGAGAGCTAGAGGAGGTAGCAGTTATGGTGTGACAATAAACAATGAAGATGGATAGATCAAAACACCAATCAGCATTCAAATTGTTGTAAAAACGAAACAGCCAATTGCAGCCAAGTAGGTACATTTACGATGAATACTGAACGGTCAGTCTGATTAAGTGTATTTTCTGTGCTACTGGCACCATCAAACGTTTATAAACAGGTCCAGCTGCTGGCAAAAGCATTTTCATATCTTGTACCAGCTTGTCAAAAATAAAATAAATAAAAAATTACACTGTCTTCAAAGTGCACCTGGAAAACTTGTTCCTCCAAAATTGGCCATTTATTATTACAACATGACATGCATTCAAGTCAGAAACATAATAGGGAGAAAATACAAAAGAAATACATTGTGAACAATAAACCTAAATAACTAGACAAACTGATTTCGATTTTTCCCTCAATAAATTCCTAATTTGCTGCTTATTAATAGTTAGTAAGGCAGTTGTTAAGTTTGGGTATTGGGTAGGATTAGGGATGTAGAATAAAGTAATGTAGAATAAGGCATTAATATGTGCTTAATTACTACTAATACATGGCTAATATTCTAGTAATATGCATGCTAATAAGCAACTAGTTAAGAGACCCTAAAATAAATTTACCGAAAAGAGCTCATTTGTATAACTTATTTTAAAAAAAGTGAAAGTTGAGTGATTAACTTTACACATGTTGTCTATAAGCCAATCCGTATATTTCACCATTAAAATGACTGAAATAAAGCATGTATATATAAAATACAGAAAATTTCAACAAAGCATTAAATAGTGCAATACTCAAAGTATACAGATTAAAGCTATGTATTTAAAATGAATATATATATCAGTGTTTCCACAATGACACTACAATTCGTCTATCATCTAGAACAGTGGTTCCCAACCTTTTTTTCATGGGTAAACACATCTGCTCTAGTCCGTGTGGCACGGTTCAAATGAGTAGTGCTGTTTTGTTCCACTTTTGCCGTGTAAACATTAAATTGAATATTTATCGAACTTATTTTATCGAGGAAAATTATATCACTATAATTATGGTTATCGTTTTATCGCCAAGCCTTACCTCCAAGTATATCTGCTCCCGCACCCCCGCTGTGAAGGGGGGCGCCCCCCAGGTTGGGAACCACTGATCAAGAATTATTATATTTTTGGCTCCACTTGACTAGTAATAAGCACATAAAGTGCTTGTGACACGTAATTTAAATTATACTTACTTTTTTTTCATTAAGGCTCAATAAAAATGTATTATTATGTTCATAATATAAAGAAAAGACAAATACTGTATTAAAATGCAAAATAGATGTATTGTCACAAGTGGTCTCAGACCCCACTCCATTTTATATTTTATAATTAAGGTTTAAAATAGGCAGCACACACAGGCCTGAAAGGACTCCGTGTTGCAACTGAATTAACTGCAGGCAGTGTCATTTTTAACTGGGAGAAAATCGCTGTGAGACTGAAGCTTGATTGACAGGCAGACATTGTTAAGGGGAATCACTATCAAAACATCAGTGTAGCTGTGATAGTGAAAGGAGAGGGGAGCATTGAACTTTCTCTAACACGTACGCACCTTCAACGAAACCCAGCAATCTGATCGATACTACCCCAAAGCTATAATGGCGGCGTAGTTAAAAAGAAATTAACCGAATGATGATTGTCTTTTTTTCCCTTGCATTAACACAGCTGAACGTCGGGAGAAATTGAAGTACATCCCATAAGAGTTGCTCTCTTTCTTTCTCAATGTTGATGTGCCCGTCTATTTTCTCTTTCTGTCTCTCTTTATCTTCCTCCATGTCGTTTGCTCTATAAAAGCTTTTGTTTCTCTTTTTGCTTCCATCTCGGTGTTATTTCTCCTTTTTTCATCGGTTTTCTCATGGTCAATCGTTATTTCTCCCTCGATGGAGTGAAAAGGACATCATGCATCTTACACAGAGACACTCATAAACAGCCATATTAACACACACATTAAATATGCTGACTGCATAAAAACAAACAGCCTGAGGAGTAAACACAAACACACACTCTGGTGTCAGACCGCTGGCGGAAACTTACAGTAATTAAGTGCAAATTAGATACAATTCTGTGTGATATGCATGGAGAGAGTGTGTACGTGTTTAACTGAGTTACGCTATGAAAAATTAGGCAATTTTGTCTGTGTGTAAACAAGTGTTTTGATTAGTGCAGTGTTTACAGCAAATGTTAACCAATCTACGATCTTTTTTTTGTCTAGATCTTCCTCTGTGTGAGCGTTCATAATTTGTGTTCACTGAGGGCTCTTTCATTAAAGGCCTCTTGGGTAAAGCACAACAGAGGAATAAATTACCTTATGCAGATTAGAAATAAATCTATAAACGGCTTTAATTTGATCCTGCTCCTCTTCCTCTCGCTTCTCTTTATCTGTCTCCTGCTCTTTCTCTCCCTTCCCATCTGTGCTGTCTCCAAAATCTCTTCCACTGAATTTAACTTCCTCATGAGCTTTATGAGAACATCTACTAGGGGTGGGTCATGTCCAACAACCAACTAGTGCATAAGTGAGGTCGACTAGTTTATCTGTATTTTTATTCTTCCTTTTTATCATTACATTTTAGCGGTGATGCTTTAATTAGTACGCTGAGAGCCCGCTGTGCTTTAGCTCTTGGGCAGATTGCATGGTAAAACGATTCAGGATAATTCAAAAAGTTATTAAGTCAAGTTAAAAATAGTCCAGCTTTTAAAGATGCCATGAAATCAAATTTGGAGTTTTCTGGTTTTTAGCATGTGACTATCAGTTTTGTGACAACCGTATGTGCTAGTGCAGGGTTTTTTAAACTAGGGTCCAAAGATCCCACAAAGGGTATATGGAAATATGAGGGCAAAAAGGACTTAACAAAATATATATGTTTTGGATATATTTGGATAACTACGTTTATAAATTTTAATTTACTCAAATAGATGACAGAAAATATACAAATGTTTTGATTTAATACTGTGACAAATGAAACGCCTTTTTCTTTTTTTAAATTACTAATCAACAATCTGTGAAAAAAAAGCATTGCTGTAAAATATTTCATACAGTATATATTTTTTGGGGGGTGGAAAAACATTTGAAACCCTGCTCTCCCAAAGGTTGGCAAAATAAGTGATTTTTTTATCAATTAGAAATCAAGATATAGAGAGATATATATATATACACACACAGATATATCTATAGTATATTCCCATTCATATTCATTATTTTGAGCACTCCAGGGTGATTATGAACATGAAATTAACAAGTCATAGCTTCCTGTTTCACAGAAATATAAATAGTAGGGAAAACAAAGCCCACATTCCCTTAATCATCCATCACAATGAGAAAAACCAAAGAATATATTTCTGATGTGCAGCAAAAGATAGTTGGCCTTCACATATTAGTGAAGTGGCTTTAAGAAAAGAGCTAGAGCAGTGAAAATTTCCATTTCAACATCAGGGCAATAATTAAGAATTTCCAATCAACATAAAATGTTACGAAACTGCCTGGAAGAGGACGTATGTCTATATCATCCTGATGCATGGTGAGGAGCAGCGTTTGAGTGGCTAAAGCCTCCAAGGACCACAGCTTGAGTGGCTACCTCTCCAAGGACCACAGCTTGAGAATTGCAGAAAATAGTTTAGCCTCGGGGTCAGAAAACCTTTAAAAAAATGGTCAAACAGCGCCTACATCACCACATGTTGTTTGGGAGGGTTTCAAGAAAAATTCTCCAAGCTCATCCAAAAACAAACTCCAGCATATTCAGTTGTCAGACGCAACTTCAAATGGGACTGGCTTCTATGCTCAGAAGAAACTTAAAATTCTGATCGCTGTTTGATAACCGCCAGCAGAAGAACAGTGAATGCCAGCGAATGGGAGTTGCGCACTTGAAAATAAAGCCCCCTAGACAGTGACCATGTGCGGATTCTTATATATATACAGTGGGGCAAAAAAGTATTTAGTCAGCCACCAATTGTGCAAGTTCTCCCACTTAAAAAGATGAGAGAGGCCTGTAATTTTCATCATAGGTATACCTCAATTTTTTAAGAATTTATTTGCAAATTATGGTGGAAAATAAGTATTTGGTCAATAACAAAATTTCATCTCAATACTTTGTTATATACCCTTTGTTGGCAATGACAGAGGTCAAACGTTTTCTGTAAGTCTTCACAAGGTTTTCACACACTGTTGCTGGTATTTTGGCCCATTCCTCCATGCAGATCTCCTCTAGAGCAGTGATGTTTTGGGGCTGTCGCTGGGCAACACGGACTTTCAACTCCTCCAAAGATTTTCTATGGGGTTGAGATCTGGAGACTGGCTAGGCCACTCCAAGACCTTGAAATGCTTCTTACGAAGCCACTCCTTCGTTGCCGGTGTGTGGTGTGTTTGGGATCATTGTCATGCTGAAAGACCCAGCCACGTTTCATCTTCAATGCCCTTGCTGATGGAAGGAGGTTTTCACTCAAAATTTCACGATACATGGCCCCATTCATTCTGTCCTTTACACAGATCAGTCGTCCTGGTCCCTTTGCAGAACAACAGCCCCAAAGCATGATGTTTCCACCCCCATGCTTCACAGTAGGTATGGTGTTCTTTGGATGCAACTCAGCATTCTTTCTCCTCCAAACACGACAAATTGAGTTTTTACCAAAAGTTCTATTTTGGTTTCATCTGACCATATGACATTCTCCCAATCCTCTTCTGGATCATCCAAATGCTCTCTAGCAAACTTCAGACGGGCCTGGACATGTACTGGCTTAAGCAGGGGACACATCTGGCACTGCAGGATTTGAGTCCCTGGCGGGCGCAGTGTGTTACTGATGGTAGCCTTTGTTACTTTGGTCCCAGCTCTCTGCAGGTCATTCACTAGGTCCCCGTGTGGTTCTGGGATTTTGCTCACAGTTCTTGTGATCATTTTGACCCCACGGGTGAGATCTTCGTGGAGCCCCAGATCGAGGGAGATTATCAGTGGTCTTGTATGTCTTCCATTTTCTAATAATTGCTCCCACAGTTGATTTCTTCACACCAAGCTGCTTACCTATTGCAGATTCAGTCTTCCCAGCCTGGTGCAGGTCTACAATTTTGTTTCTGGTGTCCTTTGACAGCTCTTTGGTCTTGGCCATAGTGGAGTTTGGAGTGTGACTGTTTGAGGTTGTGGACAGGTGTCTTTTACTATGTGAGGCCTCTCAAACAGATGCAATCTTGTTTTTGTAGGTGACAGTAGAGGCAGAGGAGCCCCAAAGAAGAAGCTAGAAGTTGAGGTCTGTGAGCCAACAATGCTTGTTTGTAGGTGACCAAATACTTATTTTCCACCATAATTTGCAAATAAATTCTTTAAAAATCCTACAATGTGATTTTCTGGATTTGTTTTCTTATTTTTCTCTCATAGTTGAGGTATACCTATGATGAAAATTACAGGCCTCTCTCATCTTTTTAAGTGGGAGATCTTGCACAATTGGTGGCTGACTAAATACTTTATGCCCCACTGTGTGTGTGTGTGTGTGTGTGTGTGTATATATATATATATATATATATATATATATATAAATATATATATATATATACATTGATTTAAAGGCAGCCTAATTATAGATGGCTTCCTCTAGACCAGCGGTTCTCAACCCGTGGCCCATCATGAATCCGAATGTGGCCCACCATGCTGAATGTTACAGTCTAATGTGTTGAACATAATTAAAAAATAACTTTCAGTTTTACAATTATTTTTAGTTTTTACATTCATTTAAAAATGTACTAAACAAATATAAGCTAATGTTTTTGTTATGTAAAATTATTTAGTTTTTCATATATTATTTTCAGACATGAGCAGACATATGTACTCACGTAAATAATGTTACGCATTTAACAAACACTTACAAGCACGCACTTTGGCAGAATTAAAATCAAATAGTCATCTGCAGCCATTAGTTCTGTAAAATTGAGCATCGGAATGGACAAACTTGTTAAGGGGAAAAACTAAATGTGGAAAATACTAGCGAAGAAACGCATTCAAACAAGATTAGTCTCAGCATCAGCAGTGAAGAGAGTGCTGGACTTACTTTCGGTTTGCCCAAACACCCACTTGGAGATATTCAGGCAAAAAAAAACACCCATAAACTACTACGCAGCAATAATCCTTATTACAGAAATGTGGCAAAACATCTCTAGAGAGAACCTCAGATTATTACATTTGAAAATTCTTTCTATATTTGGATCCACATAGGCTACATTTGTGAATGCACACTTTATGCAATGTCGCGTGTCACTTCCGTGCAGGTCTTACAGACTGCAACTTACAATCTCAACTTTATTGTGCTGTTACTCATTTCGAGTAGAATTTCACAAAATTGGTTCCTGACAGCATCAGGTGTTTTATTATTGGTGAGTAGAATTATTTATTTAAATAAATGTAATAATTTAGATATCATAATATTTAGGCTATAAATAATATTATAAATCTGGTTGGTTTGTATTGATGACGTAATACGTAAATGACATGCGTGCGGCCCGTGAGACTTGCACTTTGACCATAGTGCGACCGGGTGGAAAAAAAGGTTGAGAACCACTGCTCTAGACAGATGTTCACGCAGCCAACTGACTGTGTGTGTACGTGAGAGAGCCTACTTGCTAAAGTCCACTTTCTTGAGCAGCTCCTGTCTCTTATTGGCTTCCCTCTCTTTTCTTTGCTCCATCTCTTCCTCCATGGAAAGAAAGTCTTCATATGGAGCATCATCAATATCCAAATCACCTGACAAGATGAATCTATGACAAGAGACAACCTGGTTAACATACAGCCAAAGAGAAGATCCGTAGATCTGTGTCAGGATGGGTCACACACCTGCCCTGGTCTTCTCCATCACCGATGGTGATCAGTGCCTCAAGGTCGGTTCCTTTCAGGCCATACTGCAGCAGCTCTTTGGCCGCATCCACATTCTCTGGAACCCGCTCCACACACTCATGCAGGACCCATGATCTTTTCTTTATCTTACTCTGTGGAAAAAATTTAAATGTAAGAACTACTCATACTAGGCACCATTTTAGTCACAAAAAAAAGTACATCCATAGGGAACCCTACACTTCAAGTGCAAACAAAGAATAAATAAATAAACAATAAAACAAATAAATGTACATGTTTGCATTAAAGCAAAAGAACAACTACAGTAGGGGAAAAGTGCGTGTGATTTTGATGGGTTATTTGCATTGTAACATGTTTTTGTTACAAATACTGTGGTTAAGGAACAACTTTTACCAAGTAGTCCTGAATGGAAGCGATGCTGACGGTAGATTTTCTCCACTGTCTCTGATAGACAAGATCAGAATCCAGACCATATGCTTGAGCAAGCGAGAGAGCCTCTCCATACTCCTCATTATCAATCTGTGAACACACAAAAAAAACAAATCACCAGATAAACTTCCACTGAAAGTGCTCAGTCTTATTAATGGTCCATCTAAGACTCATGGACCTGTTAATATTACAGCAATAAAGTAAATCTATTAGGAGCTGCGGTATCTCACAAAACGCTGTTTTGTTACTTTGAGGTTGACATCTTCATGCTGTTTCCTGTCCGAATCCCTCCAGAATGAATCTTCCTCTCTCACTTTCATTCCACACTCGGAAGGTTTTGTGAAGCAACTATGTAAAAGGCTAAGCTCATGAATATTCATGAACTTGTGCTGATGTTGCTAGGTACTGTTTAAGGTCTACGTAATCTTTGTAGATCATCTGCTCATGTTATATGAATTGTTATTCTTGTGAAAAACCTTCACCTTTATTTATAACGTACAACATAAGGGTGAGTGTTTTTGGTTTTTTAAATGTCATACATGTCAGCTTCTTTAGGCTATTTATTTTCAAGGCAAAAACCTACATCGAATACTTAAGATAAACCAACCTGGGAATGAAATAGAACCTAAAGATATTTAAACCAAATAAAAAAAAAAAATTATAAAACTAAAATTTGAATGAACTTAATTAAAAACCATTTATAATATATTAACAGAATAAAACGATTATATATATATATATATATATATATATTCTCCATAAGGGAATTCATTTTATGATAATGTTTATGACAACAAATTCCTGGTGTAAACCTACATTACCCATGACTCTGCTAAGAAATTGCCATCAGAAAATAGCAAATCACATCAACAGAACTCTATAGCACCCACATACTTCCAATGAAGCACAGTGAATGAAAAAAGTCTGTCTCCGTAAGCTCTGAAAATAGTATACTTACATTTTATAAATGGCCTTGAACCACAAAACCAGTCTTAAGTAGCACAGCATATTTGTGCAACAGCCAAAAATACATTGTATGGGTCAAAATTATCGATTTTTCATTTATGCCAAAAAAAATAATTTCCAAGAGGATATTTTGAAAATGTCCTACCTTAAATATATCAAAATGTATTTTTGGATTAGTAATATGTGTTGCTAAGGACTTAATTTGGACAACTTTAAAGGCAATTTTCTCAATATTTAGATTTTTTGCACCCTCAGATTCTAGATTTTCAAATAGTTGTATCTCAGCCAAATATTGTCCTATCCTACGAAATGGAAAGCTTATTTATTCAGCTTTCAGATGATGTATAAATTGACCCTTATGACTGGCTTTGTGGTCAAGGGGTCACATATAAGAAGTTATAGCAGAAGTGTATTTATTCAGTGAGTAGTTTTCTAACTACTCTTAGAAAACTTTGCAGTTTTTCGTATGTTTTATTTGTTTTTTTGTTGTTTTACGTGTTAGATGTTGTTAGTATAACTGTCTACGATAGAGACACGCTTTTGAACATTGGT
Organism: Gymnocypris eckloni scoliostomus; assembly: GCA_027564155.1. Lineage (NCBI taxonomy): Eukaryota > Metazoa > Chordata > Actinopteri > Cypriniformes > Cyprinidae > Gymnocypris > Gymnocypris eckloni. The sequence continues at coordinate 28,882,484 of CM050412.1, forward strand.
TCCTCCGTCGCGCAACGCAAACCGGACTTTGAGTTTCTGAGACGCCGCCGACGCCGAAAACGAGGAAAACGAGCTGGCGTTCTCGTCAGACTGAGACGCCGTGCTTTCCGACCTCCTCTTCCAACCATTTTACTGGCCAACGTTCAGTCACTGGATAACAAACTCTGTGAACTGCGGGCGCGGATCTCATACCAACGACAAACAAGGGACTGCTGTGTTATTTGCCTCACAGAAACCTGGATGTCTGCTATGGTTCCAGACTCAGCCATCGAGCTCACGGGCTTCTCCGTGCACCGCTCGGACAGAACGGAAGAGCTCACAGGGAAAAGCAGAGGCGGGGGTGTTTGCTTCTACATCAACAACTCATGGTGTAATGAAAGGAACATACACTCTATTAAATCCTTCTGCTCCCCTGATCTGGAATTTCATACGCTTGTGTCGACCGTTCTGGCTACCGAGGGAATTTACAGCGATCATAATCACGGCTGTTTATATCCCCCCAAGCCAACACAGACCAGGCACTCAAGGAACTGTACAGGATTATAAGTGAGCAGGAATCACAAGCACCCAGATGCAGCTTTTGTTGTCACAGGGGACTTTAATAAAGCCAACTTCAGAACAATAGCTCCAAAATACTTTCAACACGTCACCATCAACACGCGTGGAGATCGCACACTCGACCACTGTTACTCCCCCTTCCGGGACGCATACAAGTCCCTCCCCCGCCCACCTTTTGGCAAATCGGATCACTCTTCCGTTCTGCTCCTGCCTGCTTATAGGCAGAAACTGAAACGTGAAGCACCCGCTCTCAGGACAGTTCATTGTTGGTCAGACCAATCGGATGCTATACTACAGGACTGTTTTGATCACGTGGACTGGGACATGTTCCGGGCAGCGTCTGAAGACGACATAGAGGCGTATTCAGATACGGTCACGTGTTTCATCAGGAAGTGTATAGACGATGTAGTTCCGACCAAAACAATCCGCATCTACCCCAACCAAAAACCATGGATTAACAGCGATGTTCGATCAGCCTTGTCAGCGTGGACATCTGCCTTTAAATCCGGAAACACTAACGATCGGAAACAAGCCAGTTACGATCTCAGGAGATCCATCAAAGCAGCCAAACGAACATATAAAAACAAAGTTGAAGAACACTTCAACAACAATAACCCAAGAAGCATGTGGCAGGGCATTAACAACATCACAGGCTTTAAAGGGAGTAAACCAGCTACTGTGAACATCGCCGCCTCTCTACCGGACGAGCTCAACACCTTTTATGCTCGGTTCGAGGCTGATAACACCGCACACACAGAGAGCGCTGCCGCGGAAGAGGTCAGTCCACTCATGCTTTCTGTCGCGGATGTAACTCGATCCTTTAAACGGGTGAACATCCGTAAAGCCGTGGGCCCTGATGGCATACCAGGCCGTGTGCTCAAAGCATGCGCTTTCCAGCTAGCCGGGGTTTTTACAGATATTTTCAATCTGTCCCTCTCTCTGTCTGTGGTTCCCTCATGCTTCAAAAATCCATCATTGTGCCCATACCGAAGAAAAATAAAATCACATGCTTGAATGACTGGAGGCCCGTTGCTCTGACCCCCATCTTCAGCAAGTGTTTTGAGAAGCTGGTCAGAGACTACATCTGCTCTGTGCTGCCGCTTCACTGGACCCACTACAATTTGCATACCGCAGTAACCGTTCCACAGACGATGCTATTGCCTTCACCCTGCACACTGCTCTCTCCCACCTGGAAAATAAGAACACCTATGTGAGGATGCTGTTCGTGGATTATAGTTCAGCATTTAACACTATAGTGCCTGCCACACTGGTTGCGAAGCTCCAGACTCTAGGACTGAACAGATCTCTGTGCAGCTGGATCCTGGACTTCCTGACAGGCAGAAGTCAGGTGGTCAGAATGGGCAACAACACATCATCCCCTGATCCTCAACACTGGTGCACCGCAGGGTTGCGTCCTCAGCCCACTCCTGTACTCCCTGTACACACACGACTGTACAGCTACACACAGCTCCAATGTCATCGTCAAATTTGCTGATGACACAACGGTGATAGGCCTGATCACCGACAACGATGAGACGGCCTACAGAGGAGGTGAGTACCCTGACTAAATGGTGTCAGGAGAACCACCTCTCACTCAACATCGACAAGACCAAGGAGCTGGTGGTGGATTACAGGAGACAGAGCAGAAAACACACACCCATCACCATCGACAAGACACCTGTGGAACGGGTGACCAGCTTTAAGTTCCTCGGCGTTCACATCACCGAGGATCTCACATGGTCTGCTCACACAGATGCAGTGCTGAAGAAGGCACATCAGCGTCTCTTCTTCCTGAGACGGCTGAGGAAGTTTGGAACGAGCCCCAGAATCCTCAGGTCCTTCTACACCTGCACTGTGGAGAGCATCCTGACCGGCTGTATCACCGCCTGGTTTGGAAACAGCACCGCTGGCAACCGCAGGGCTCTGCAAAGGGTCGTGCGAACTGCCCACCACATTGTTGGAGGTGAGCTTCCCTCCCTCCAGGATATCTACACCAGGCGGTGTACAAGGAAAGCCCGGAGGATTATCAAAGACTCCAGCCACCCGTCCCACAGACTGCTCTCTCTGTTGCCCTCAGGGCGACGTTTCCGCAGCATCCAATCCCGCACTAGCCGACTGAGGGACAGCTTTTTCCCTCAGGCTATCAGGCTAATGAACAGTCACAAATAACTCACCTCCATCACACTCCCACTCACACAACATGCCATGCACTGCACTTTAACACCGTTCAACTGGACTACACGCACACACTGCACTAATCACAACCTATCTGCTATCACTGGACACCATACGATGCACATCCACGACACTGCATATGAACAATCTGTTGCACCTTTGCACATCTATCTGCTGCTCAACCAATCTGCTGTTAATTTATAATCTGTTGCACCTCACATTATTACTATGCATAGACTACATTATGTATAGATACTGTACATAATGTAGATGTGCCCATACGGTGTATAATGTGTCGTTGATAATTGAGTATGTCTCTATAGTACACTATGTGTACTGAGTATATGTATGTGTATTTTGCACATTGTCTTCTGTACAGTCTGTAAATATGTACTGTCCATATGTAAATTGCTGTTGTTTTTTGCACTGTCTGTCCATATGTAAATTGTTTGTTGTTTTTTTGCACTGTCTGTCCATATGTAAATTGTTTGTTGTTTTTTTTGCACTGTCTGTCCATATGTAAATTGTTTGTTGTTTTGTTTTTTTTTTGTTTTTTTGCACTGTCTGTCCATAGGTAAATTGTCTGTTGTTTTTCTGCACTGTCTGGAGCACGCTCATAAGAATTTCACTCACCAAGGCACTTGTGCTGTGGTGATGTGACAATAAAAGTGATTTGATTTGATTTGATTTGATTTACTCTGTCTGCTCATTATAATAACTCTACCTTACATTTCAGCCAAGTATGCTCGGTTGAGTGTGCGGTTTTGCTCCATCTTGTTATAATACTCACCTTCCTCTGGTAGAGTTCCTCTGGTGTGGTGGACCTCAGGCTGACCAGGCGGTAGTTTTTGATAACAGTGCGTGGCCGTTTTCGGGGAGGGGCGAAGCGTTCCATCTCAGTCACGTAGTACAGGCCCTGCTTCGCGTATCCAAAATAACGCGCCTTCGCCGAAGACTCCTCGTCCGAGTCAGAGTCATCATCTCCATCGTCCTCTTCACCCGTCACGCTGCTCTCCAGACGAGAACGCTTATGGGCCAGCTTTACCTCACACTGAGAGGACAGAGAGATATTAACATTATTTGGTTGGCTGACTCGAGGACAATGAAAAGTTAATGGAACTTTCTGGAACAATTTTTTTACTATTTAAAAAAAAACAAGATTGGATGATTTTGAATATCGACATGGAAGACTAACAAACACTGTTTCCGCAGGACACAAACACATTTTCCTGGCAGTACCTGTTTGTTTCTCTCTTTCTTACACACTGAAAATCTATTACACAAACTTCACACAGTCGGCACCGCAGCTATGTGCTGCATTTCCCTACGGAGGGAGGAAACAGTCAACCGAACATACAGCCAGAATAAAAACCGACATCTCTCTCATGTTCTCACTTTCCTTCTTTTCTCATCCCTCTGTACTCCCCTCCAGGCTCACATCTCTCTAGCTGTGAGAGCTTTACATCAATGGTAAGCACCAAAAAACAATGAGGTGGAGATGGAAGAGATGAGATTTTTTCTTATCGGAGGATGAGGGGCAGTAAAGCACTTTTATGATGATGGCCTGAAGATAGAGAGTGTCTGAATAACACGACTTCCTTTACAGAAGTAATTACTGTCATCAGCGGCTATGAATGAATGACAACGTTCTGGAGGGAGAAGTGTGTTTTCACTAGGGCTTAAAATAATATATATTTATTTTGACAATATTGTATTATTGTTCAAACGTTTCTTATGCTTACTAGGGCTACATTAATTTAATAAAAAATAAGTAAAAACGTTTAAAAAAAATAAAATACCCATTTTCAGTACTTTTTTATGGCAAAGCTTAACTGTCAAACGTTTAGCGGTCACATTCCAGTCACACGATCCTTCAGAATTCATTCTAATATGCTGATCAAGAGATAATTTGAATTTTTAACAATGTTTTTGTGCAAACCATGATAATTTTTTGTAGGATCTTTGATGACAAGAAAGCTACAAAGAAATATATATATATATATAGTTTTTAAAAATGTCAGAAAGTCATTACAGTCACTTGTTATGCATCTTTTCTAAATAAATGTATTAATCAAAAAAGAAATATATAATATATATATAAATATATATATATATATATATTATTTTTTTTTTTTTTATTAATTATTAACCAAACTATCCAAACTATTAACCAAATATATTATATTAATAAATACAAAAATGTCACAGGATTTTAAGTCCATTAGCTGGAGAGTAATATATTACTCTACAGATACACTTAAACTAACTTTAAACTTGAAACTAGCAAGACCAGGAAGGATCACAAAATTATGTTATTGTGAAAATTAATGGCCAATTAAAAAGCAATATTTATTATATTTCTTAAATTTTCTACGGTCACCAAAATCATCACAATTATATCAATAATATTCACTAATGAACACTGATATATATACAGAACAAAAGACACACCTCCAAATTGAGGAAGCCCCCATCATAGGCTGAGGTGACTCGCGTGAAGTTTCAAACCATTCGCAGGACTTGCCAAGTAAGTTTTTTAATGTGCGCACCGAGGAGACAGTGAGGGCCCCAGAACAGCGGGCTAAAATCAAAGCAGTCTCACTCCACCAGCTCACATCTAGCAGAGACTGGTACTGCTCCTTATCTGAGAAAGAGACAGAGAAAGAGACAGGTGTTGAGGAAGACAAGACAGAAAAAAAAATCTAAATATCATAAATAAAACATTTCACAGACATTCATTCATTTAAAAGTCACCATTCCACAGCTAAACATGATAGATGATTTAGAAGCATCATTTTCAAAGAGGAAACCGAGAAGAAAGCACAAACCGAGGACAAGCAGACAGACAAGCTTTATGAAAACGTGTGATCTAAACCCACAATCAAAATGTCACTGCCTGAATTTAACGCCTCTCCATGAAGACACAAGACACAGGGCTTTATTAAAGCATTCTTCTCCCTCCCACCGCCTCTGTCTGGACTCACTACATAATTAATAGTGCTAGGTAAGTGTAGGAGTAGATGCACATCTAAAGTTGAGGGTCTGGTTACCTTTTATCTTCTTTCTCTTCTCCAGCGAAGTTTTCCATTCAGGGTTGATCTCGTCAAATCCCGGCTAAACGAAACAGAGAACAAGTAGGAGAGAGGATAGCTAGGGGTTTTCCATTTTGAAATCGTTCCTTCTACCAAGCTTTTGTATTGTTAAAGTTTTTACACAATGAAATGTTGAAAAATAGAAAAACAAATATTTTTTTAAATATACACTCACATGGTATGAAGACCCCAGTCATATCAGTAATCAAACGCCAATGTAAACAATCAATGTATTCTATATGGAGAGGGTCAGCCATCTTGAAATCACATGACCAATTGAATACTTCTTATTTTATCTCTGTAATTCTTCTTATTGGACACTTATAAATAATCATGACTTTGTTGTTTTTGTGTAAAGCTACATGCAGGCCACTAGAGATACATTCTAGATATAGAGATTCTCGAACAAGAAAAACACGTAGAGCAGGGTGTAATTTTGTCCATCTGTAACTGATTGGATTGTTGAATTGTCATTTACTAATTTATGCAATAATTATGTGAGTGAAAGAGCACATGTCATGCCAGTGTCCATCATCAGAGAAGAGATACAAATATTAATTTTGATTTCATGGTAAATTTAATATGTAGAGTCAACTAGGTTAGTCATTATATATTGATTCCCCTGAAAAGTATAAACACTGTAGTGCTTTCAAAACATTGCTTTGTTTGTGTGAGAATCCCAAACAGCCCTGCCCCGCAACATAAGCTCAACCAATGGTGTGAGTTTGGGGGCAAGGCTATCTGATTTCCTGACCAATGACAGGCAAGCAAATTTCAAGAAACCGGTTTAAAAACTGTCATGATTTTTTTCAATTACATTGATTGAAACAGTGGTGCAGAAATGCATACACTTCAGCTTTAAGTCTCTGAAATCGAGCACACACACACACACACAGAGTGATTTTATTACTTGTTCCTCTTGTTTCCAGCTGCCTTTCAGTTTGAATGATGGAATATCCCAGAGACTGAGACTGCCAGAGAAGTGGATCACAGCCAGTACTGTGCCATCAGGAGACAGACTCATTTGGAACACGCCATCCTGAATAAACATACGCGTTCAATTAGGCATTACACTAGTTATTCAGAGCTCTTAGAAGAATGAAATTGAGCTTTGGCTTTTATTTGCCATCATATCAGCCCAGAGAGACTATATATAGAGACAAATATTGAGTAAGCAACACAAAAACATCACTGAGGCGAGTCACCTGTTCACTGTTATGCCTGGAGAAAAGTCGAAAGCTGGGCATCCTGAAGAATCCTCGCCTCTGGGACTACAAATAGAAAAGTAAATGATGATTCATAACTTCCTTCATGAATATCATGGATAACTTAATTTGTGATTAAAAGATTAAACAAATGTTTGAAATGGCATGAGGATAAGTAAATGACAGAATTGGAATTTTTGTGTGAACTATCCATTTAAAATAAAAAAGTCATGCTCTTCAGATGATGCTTTTTAGTCATTTTTTAGAAGAACATAATACTGAGATAATGATGGTTTTCAAACTGAATACTCACCATGATCTCTTACACATTCAGTAACACTATCAAGCCAAGAACTATAATAACTGAGCATTAAATAAATATGAAGAATATCAAAACAGCTTCCACCCGTTCAATCAGAAGTCACATCACTGGATCTGTAGGAGGCAATAAGCAGCTAGAAGCTTAAGTACTAAAGCTCTTATTAAGCCTACAATGCAGCTTCCAGAGCTCACTACATAAAATCTTTACAACCTCAGACAACCAGAAATTAGCCTGTGCTTTCAGGTTTCTGCAATACAGTGATGTGAGAATGTATGATTGTGTATTCTGAGCAGCAGTCGGTGCAGGAGTGGCTTTACTCCTTGAAATATCTCTGTTTCTTAAGGGGTAGAGCAGCCCATACAAATGCATGAACTACTAGAGTTTTCTTACGCTTCTCATAAAATCCAATACAAAAGCAAACACTGAACACGCTTGGAGTTGGGAATTTGTCAAAGAGAAATTAGCTTATAGTTTTACAAAGTGACCAAACTTTCAATTTTCTTCTGGCGGCCGATAAAAAAAGCAATAACCCAAGTAATACATAAGGACCAGAATATCATAAGGCTCTTTTGACCTGCAAGCATCACCCTAGTAACTTCCCAGATGCCCCAAAAGAGACCCAACCACATTGCTACAAGCTAACAATAACTTAAATCTCTAAGTAACACCTTAGTAACCACTCACAACACAACAGCAACAGCCCAGAAAACATTTTGCAACCTGCTTACCACTCAGGATACTTTAGCAAAAACACATGAATCAATAAGCAAGGCATCCACCCCCTAGCCATGCCCCCCAACCACTCAAAAAAAAACATCGATGCCCAAGCAACCAGCCACTTAGCTAAACATTTGGGTAGTAGTTAGGGTTCAGTATCATTTTAATTGTATCAATTCTAATTCCGATTCCACTTTTCTATTCCGATTCTTATTGATTCCCAGTTTCGATTCCATTGTGGTTAAATAAAATGAAGTCAAATATTTAGATATCAAACACATTTATTCTGTGTCTCTTTTTGCAAAACGTTTGCAAAAAACTTGGTTTGATTAAGAGCTGTTTGTGTGCAAAATAAAGCTGCACAATTCTGGAATGTATTTGTATTATTTTTTTAATAAATGGAGTTTGTAGTCACACAATTCTGAAGAAAAAATATTAGACAACTAAACAAAACCTCATGGAATTTATGAATAGAATGATTCAATGACACACTTGAATGAATGATTCAAAGACAAATGTGACCCTTGACCACAAAACCAGTCATAAAGATTTGTGTTTTATTATTGAGATGTATACACATCATGTGAAAGCTGAATAAATAAGCTTCCCATTGATGTATGGTTAGGATAGGACAAGATACAACATTTGGCCGAGATACAACTATTTGAAAATCTGAGGATGCCCAAAAAAATCTAAATATTGAGAAAATTGCCTTTAAAATAGTCCAAATTAAGTTCTTAGCAATACATATTACTAATCACAAATTAAGTTATATATTTACGGTAGGAAATGTACAAAATATCTTCATGGAACAAGATCTTTACTTAATATCCTAATGATTTTTGGCATAAAAGAAAAATCTCTAATTTTGACCCATACAATATACTGTATAGTTGACTATTGCTACAAATATACCTGTGCTACTTATGACTGGTTTTGTCATCCAGGGCCACAAATACATTTTTAATAGCCCCTTATCACCACCTAAAAAAAGATGTGCACACAGGAATTAATAGGCGGAATTTAAATTGATCTGATTCCTGAACTTAAGTATCCAATTCTGGAATTGTAATTTATTTTCGAATCCCAACCCTAGAAGTAGTTGGGTAATTGTATAATGGTAAACATACAAAGATTACATCAAATATATTTTTTGCATTCCCATTTGCTTAAACAGCAAAAGAAAAACTTCTAAATAATGTTTTCAAGTCTCAAAACGAGACTGATAACTATAGGGTATCAGAGCGAATCAGACAATTTAAGATTCAATCAGAACATCGTTGAAACAAAGCCGAATTCCACAAAGAGGTCCAAGACAACAGGAAGTTCATAAATCAGATCCTAGCGCCAGCCAGTCTGAAGCTAGCCTAACCAACCAACCCTTTCACAGAACCGCTTGCAACATTAACAAAAAAGAACACTAATTGATAATCCCAACTCAGGACAGAGATTGTCAAATTTAGGGCAAGTAACCAAGATTGATGGTCAAAGAGATACACAGCATGACCATCACCTGTAAATCCATGATGTAATCATGATCCCAAGCTCTTTGGATTGACAAGTTAATCTTATTACTTTGCTAATTAATAGTGTTATTAATCACTATATTTTGGATTCATTCATTTCGACACAGTGATCCGCCGTAGAACAGCGATTCTGTTTAAATTCCCTATAAAACTATAATTAATTGCCTTTGAGCTAAATTGACCGGTTTCCCTTACAAACGAAAATCAGAGGAGAGAACGATGTCAAATGTATTGTCACTCCCACAGCCGTGGTAGAAACACCCTCACAGCAACACTAGCTATTTGTTTATAATTTAATGTAAAGGTAATGTAATACAAAGTATAGTGTTATCAATATACATTTTTTAAATAAAAACAAAACCAATTGCAGGATTTACTATGCTAATGACCATTGAAATGAATTACAGTCTGTGAAAAGGGTCCATTGCTATCAGAACACTTAGCAAGTGCACAGCAACACTTGGCAAACAAACAACCACAACCCCCCAGCATCAAGAAAGTGTTTTTTATATATATATAAAAAACTCAGTCAAATCTCCCCTTCATTAGTATTTTTTTTTCTCAGTGGGAAACTAGTAAGATCAAATATCAAAACCATGATTCAGAGACCTGATACGCCCAATAGTTTTTATTAATTTGTTTATTTTTTGGTGAAAGAGTGCATGTCATGGATGCTATCATCAGTACATTAATATTCCCCTACATGTCTAAAGTCAGACTCACCGCACTGACGTCATCCTCATAACTGGTGACCTGTTTATAGTGAGGTGACCCTGACAATACCCTCCACGCCGTGATCCCGCAGCGGCTCGCCTGGAAACATTACTGTCTCCAGACTCACAGCCTCCCACCAGCAGCAACCTGAGGAACACACAAACACATCGACAGCATGAGTCAGAGGAAAACACACACACAGAGCAGCTCAGCACACTTATGAGGATGAAGTAGTCTTCGACAGGCTGATGAAACAGGAAAGGGATCTGATCTACACATGTGAACAGCACATACAAACAAATGTACACACACACACATCTACACACTGTATATAAAGACTGCCCCCATGTGGCAGCTAAAATCCTAAATACTTTCTATAAAAAAATCAATAAGCGCTGCCTAAAACACAAGCCAGAGAGGATTTTAGTTCAAACATGTATAGTGGGAATAACACAAATCACAAAAGTGTGATCCAAAGACTGCCAGATGATTTTGTGTTCACTTTTAGAGAAAAACATCCCTCTGACAGTCACACACACATACACAACAAAAACAGCTCCTAGATGGGGGTCTCACCTGTGGCCAGGATGATATATTGCTGTGGTAATGCCATTGGAATAGTGGGTGGAGAAATTGAAGGTATGATTCTCTTGAAAACCCTGATTGGTTCCAACACTGAGAGCAAAAACGGAACAGGAAATCAATGCATCAACATTATAAGTCATTACTAGGCCAGGTGAATAAAACCTGTGTTTCAAGACACTGTTCAAGAGAATAATCAATTAAATGCAAGACTTAAAAATAAGAGTTTTTGATTGGCCAGTCAGGTCAATTGTTGTCCTGCCAACATTTTAACTGGTCCCAACTAGAGAAAAATAAACAAATTCAATTAATTAAAATAAAATAAATAAGAAAGGACCCATGTAAAATGTTGCCAGGAATAAACATTTATTTTTCCATTTAATGTTAACGTAAACAAAAATTAATACTAAATTAAAATAAAATAAGGACTTGCTCTGTCAACATTTTTAAGGGTCTGAATAATAAAAAAGAATAAAATTTAACAGTTATATTATGTAACTCCATTGCACACTTTAATGGAAAATAAAAGCATATGGTGCAAAACATTACTTCATCGCTCTCAGTAGGCTAAATAAATGTTGCATAAGTGAAAACCAATGTTAAGTTTGACATTATAGATGTATATGATCAAAAAAGCAATAGTTAGTACAGCAGGGTTCCGTGTTGAAAATGTAATTTAGCGCAAACAATTACAGTAAGATATGTGCATTGCTTAGCAGTCTTGAATAGAATGGCAACTGAAGTTTGCATGTTTGAAAGATTTCAGAGGGCAAATACAATCTGAAGTAATTTGTTGAGTTTCATTATATCTTAAGGACTGAGCAAGAACATAGTTTCCTAAAGAGCTTTGTGTCAGAAATTCTTTTGAAAGCACCATTTTGTCCAATGTTAGTCCAACATTTCTAAATGACTTTGAAAACTTCCTCAAAGTAATGCAACTATAAACACGTCCATTCAACAACATGAGGGAGAGAACAAGAAAAAGCTTTCTTCAGAGCTTCAAAGCCTACAGCAAAGTTTTTGAGTAAAATGAAGCAGATTTTTTTCATCCGCCATTACTCTCGCAAACTGACGATGGAAACTTTGAAAACTTGAGCTGACTAATTAAACAAAGAATTGCAAATTGGAAACTGCAGGCAATTTCATTAATACTCAAAGCTAAGCTTCTTCCTCAGTACAGAGATAAACAGAAGATGCAGGTTTTTGGGTGTAGCTGCAGAATATCTGGCCCTGCAAGAGTCAATTAGGTTAGAGAGGATCGGCAAGTATCTGAATCATCAGAATCTTCTCTGGTGGTCTTGTTCCAATATCTTTCAACATGTTATCCATGTATTACTATCTAACATCCCATAACACTCCTTGAAGACTGTAACATATATAGCGGCAGGAATTCAACTCTACAAGTCACCAGAAGGGGGGGGCAGCTAAAGAATCAGCAGCCCTCTAAAAGCCCCTCCTCCGCCTCAGCGCAAAAGCGCGCGTTTTCTTCCTGTTGTGGAACAAAAGGAATGTGCGGGAACGCTTCTCAAAGACATTCGTTCATTTCATGACTTGCAAAGCATCCACAAAAATATATGGAGATTAATATGTACTCTTTCCTCATAGGCTTGATGTGATGATTTTGAATATGAATTACATAAGAAATGTGGGATGACTTTCCTTTGTGCCTTCAACTGCATAAACTGTAGTGTGTAGTTTGTGCCCAATTGCAATGTTTAGTCTCTAAAAGAAGCTAGTGTCGTAAGTCAGAAATGTGTGGATGACCGTTAAGCTTTGGCATCCTAATGTATGTTTACAACAGACATAAAAGATCTGTACGTTATCTTTCACGTTGAATTAAATATCAGATGACGAGTGGGCATGGCCCCAGAAAACCATGGACATGGGTGGAGCTCCGCCCATGCGGACAATCTGATTCGATCAGCCGCCGTGGGCGGCGCCCAAACGGACAGTTGAAAAGATGACGCGCGGCGCGCTTCTCTCTTCTCTTCCTCTTGCAACTCTCGGCGCTCCTGAACTCGGCGCTCAAACGCGCCGCAAGGCTGACCTGGAAGCCGGCCCGCTAGACTCTCACAACCAAACCAACCATCGGAGGGGGTCTAAGGCTGTGCCAAAGCCGTAACGGAGCCACAAGTCAACGCGATTGTGAGGAGAGCTTTCCGATGACGCCACGCAGCCATCTCAAGTCTCCACACGAACAACCGCGAGCCGAGTTGAACACGCGGACGCCCGAAACAAAGAACTGAACTCACGCGGGAAAACGAAACCACTCCGAGCCTGCTTTTAAACCCATTCAAGCAAGTACAAACTGAATTTCTAAGCCTGACTGAACTGGTTAAAATATGATCTGAATGCAGTAACAAAACATACGTATTTGTTCGTGATCTTTTGGCTGGCTGGTTAAGCTATGAAGTAGAAAGAATGGTATTCTTTCATCCACAGTTACCTCAAAACTCTCGTATGCCTATGTGTGTGTATGTCTATGTCTTATCAGTTAATCCATTTATGTTAGAATAGCAATATCACGAATAAACCTTTTCCATTTTATAAACGAATTGTCTCTGGAATGTGATTTTAAGTATTTTTATCCTTACTTGCCCTAAAGATAACGCAGCCTAGCTCAAACTTGAAATTATCAATCTCGTTTATCTACCGGGGCCACGGAATGGAAGCGAGATTGTAATTGAGAGTAACAGAATGTACCTTTTAGTGATTGCTGGACAAGCACTTAATAAGGTGTAAACTGTAGGTTAAATATTAATATGACTTTAATCAAGCCATATTAAATATTTAATAACTAATTCCCGGAGCTGAAACAATAGCTCTATATTAAACTGGTATTTTTACTACATAATGGTGGAGGACAAAAGCGGGCATTAAAGATTTAGATCTGATGAATCAAACCAGAGACAATATAAATATTTCTCACTTTTATCCGGAAGAATTGAGTAAATATAGAGAAACGAACGGTTATTGGTGATATTGCATGCTTGTTTGAAACACAGTGAGGTTGAATGAAAGAGAGTGTAACTGTTAACTCGAGTTCGAGAAGAAATTAAACTGCAGTAAATAATTAATAAAAGTCGCTCTAAAGCGCATGAGAGGCAACAAGCGTGTCCCTTGTTGCCCCTCTAAGGCCTTCGTGGTAATGCTTTGTTAGTGCGTGTTCCACTGCAAACCCAGCCACGTGACTCTCCGCTGTAGAATATTAAAGTAGCTATTTAAGTAATTCTCAGCCATTTTTGATTTCACGAGTGAAATTCAAGGCATACGGCGCTCAAAGGAGTGACCAGTCGTTTTGAGAAAGGAGACATTTTGCAATCGATTTAATTGTTTGTTTTGTTATAGGTGCGGTCTAAACAGACAAATATTCACATAATAGCCGCTGAGGCTTTGTTGGGTTATAAGTAACCCGTAGATAAATGTATCTCGTCCTAAATGAGTGAGATTATATGTGCTATAGAAAATTCAAGTCTGAAGCGTGAAGCACATTTTCCTCCGACCAGTTTAACCACGTGGAGCTTAGCCACGTGTAAATAGCATTAGCGCTAAGCTAACAAAGAAACTGTAGCATTGTAGCAAAAAGCCATGCTGGTAGCATTACGGCTAGCGATTAGCACATAGCATTTACAGCTTGAATGCAGTGTGTTTGGAAATGTGGTTCACAGCTAACACTAATTCTCTCTTCTCTCTCTTTAAAAGACTAACTATGTTTTGAGTTGGCTGTGTTAATGTTCATCAGTGTTAACAATTTCACAGGTTGGTTTAATATAACAGCTGATTAAAGTCTTTTACCTTTTGTGAGACCAGCTTAATAAGTGGTGGTAACATGGTTACCATGTGATAACATAGTGAGGTTGATTTAGTTCAATTATAATGGCTTTTATGATTTCATAACACATCAATGGATGAGCGCTATTGTTAGGAATTTTAATTGTTAATTGAATGTCACAATTGATTACAAATTAATTTTGAATTAATTTCATTTAATAAAATTTTCAATTCCTGCTTCCAACAACAGCATCCATTTATGAACCATAAACGCGCTTATAATTTGACCACTACAATAAAACCTTAAGTTATCTAGAGGGCCAGAAATTTTTAATTTCATTTACAAGTAGGATACCGATTAATTATTATTATTATTAATTTTTTTTTGGTGTTAAGGACAATGAGAGGAATGCTTAAGTTTGGAAATTATTTTAATTACTATTATGGGAATCCAAAACTAGTGATTTAGAAGCTGTAAATTAATTTAATAATTAATTATGAATTCGAACATTCTAATTACATTTAATAATTAATTACACTTCCTGTCTACATTTGCAACAATATTGGTTTGTCAACTCAATTGCAGATTGCATTTGTAAATTCTAATCCTAAGTGAATCCTATTAATTTTAATTATAACATCATAAATTTTAATTAGAAACCAAATTCTAATTTTAATTATAATTTCAGACTTAAATACAAGTCTGGCTCTATCTGTAGGCCATACTTCATTTCCTTAGGTGATCTGATTAACTCAAGTAAAATTAATAATAATTTTATTAAAATAATTTTATTAAATTAAAATTAGTCCTCCTTAAGGCCTGAGAGTAGATAGTGCTCCCCTAGTGCTGTGTTAGAAGTGACAGTGACACCATACAGGTCATTTCTCACCAATCTGGAGCATAAAACGAACCTTAGCATAGCGACTCAACAGCACCACCTTGTGCCAACGTATTAGTTTTAAATCTTGGGAATAAATCTTAATTTCTCTTTTCTTTTCTCCCTGTTACTAACTTCTAATTTGACTTGTTTGCTTAAAGCTAGCCAGGGAAGATCACGAATAGAGCGAAATGTCACAATTGAACATATGTATGAAACTTGAGAACCACATTCAAACTGTTTATCATTTACCCTCTATTGTGAAATCCTATTCCCCAGGTTAAAGCAGGTGCAATGAGAAGATAGACATCGGCAAAAGTTTTAAACACGCGCGACACCGCTGACCAGCGTTGCGGTGTAAAATCCTGCCATTCAGGGACAAGTACTGTCATTGCTGTTTTCCTCCATCAAGGAGAAAATTGGAATAGCAATACCAGTCTTATTACAAAGAGAAAACTCGCCTACAATCCTCTGATTAGAAGCGTCCTTCTAAATCAGACTTAACAAAGCGAAGAGAGAATCTGCTATTAAAGAGATCGGTCTAGTGTTATTGTCCCTGTGTACTCATTCTGTTAGTGTGCTTTTCTTTCTGTTTCCCAACAGTGCTGCCTCTACGTGGGCGCAATTTCTCAGAAGCTGCAAATTACGCACCCCATCACAGAGGACCACAGAAACAGAATCACACTCAACACTAGCATACACTACACTGTGCACATTCACACCCCTGTTGTTTTGTTTGTGTTTTTGTTTTGCTTTGTTTCCCATCCAAGGTCTGTGTCAGTTCGGTCCAAGATCCCATCACCGCCAGAACATGTATCACCAGCCAGAACATGTCGGTCACTGGGAAGGACTGGAAATGTGGCTAAGTGCTACAACAAACAGCATCCTCCCTAAAGCTGCTGAAGCACTCCAACATCAGACACAGGACCAACTAGATGACAACATCACAAGCATCATGAGACAAGACCCAAGTCAAAACTACAATCACAAAGAATTAGCCAAGATCACCTCAAGCTTAAGTCACACACTCATCGCCACCCTCAAACTGAGCGACAAGCACGCGCCAGCGAGCTGACAAGCGCTGTGACGCACAGAGCAGCTGGAACGCGAAGCTCAGGTACGGCGGGAAGGGACCGATGAGGTGGAGCAAGGCGCCGATGAAATCAACAGGCTAAAAGAAACTCTAGAAGCTACCAGACACGAAATGCAGCAACTCAAAGAGGACTTCGCTGATCGTGCAGACAAGCTACAGTATGCAGAGAAGCTACTAGAGAAGGCAAAGACTGACTTCAGGGACAAAAACAGCAGAATCAAGGCCCTCGAAGCTCATTTGGCTGAATCAAGAAACGAGATCAGCCGCCTAACACAACAGCTCGACTACGTCACAGAGGAGTCTGAAAGTTTCAAGAGGAACTCAAGCACGCTTACGAACTCGCCATGAGCCGTCAAGGACAGGACGTGCACCAACCGCACCCTGCCAAGCAGGACCAAGTCACCTGTGCCTGGACTGACACGTGAACATAAGACAGAGGGGTGATGTTAAAACAGTCACCAGCGCCGTCTGAAGAACTTTATATCACGACAGAACCAGAAGAATCTGCAGCCAGCCGCAGATCGTCGCACAACTTGGACCTAAAAGACCTTGACAAGCTCGCCCGAAGCGTTGGCAAATTCAACCCCAGCGTGCCAAACAGCCAAACGGTCCAAGCGTATCTGCAAGATATTGATTTCCATCTGGAAATGCGACCTAACGTTACGGACAAAGATAAACTCTATTTACTCGAACGACATCCAGCCCTGAAGTACGCAGCTTCCTGGACCGGCAGCCTGTTAACACAAAGACTGATTACCAACGGCTGCGAAAAGCCCTTATTAAAGAGTTCGCCGACCCTGAGTCCGATCAAGGCTTAGTGGCTGCCCTGGAGGCGAGACAAGGGCGTCACGACACTCCTCAAGCTTACTATAGTCGACTCAGACAAGCATATTTTGGAACTCGCAATGATTCTGACATGGAAGATGAACTGAACTTTAAAACTCTCTTCCTCAGGAATCTTCATCCTGGCATAAGCCACCATCTTGGCGTTCTCGCATGTCCACGAACGATGAACACTCAGCAGTTGCGAGACTTGGTGCAAAAGGCCTACTACAAACAAAAGATGGCCTCAGAAAAGAGCGCAAAAACCCCAGCAGTTCTTGATTTCAACACGCAACACCATGAACTGGCTCTAGAGGGCACCCAACGCCAAGACAGCGCTAAGCCACCACACAGAGAATGGAATGCACTCCCGTCCAACAGAGAACGAGACTCACACGCTGACACCCGACCTGAACAGAGGTATGACCGATGGGATGGACAGCGTGGGCGTCAACGCTCACCTGGACGACACTGGGAGAAGTGGTCTCATGAGAATCAGTGGGAAAAGGAAGGACGAACCAGAGTCAGCCTGACTAGCTGTCAGGCGGAACGGCAGTGACAAGCTGAACAAATCAGCCCCAGAAAACAGCACCGCTTCACCTTGCTCTCAGAGGACAGTAAACACCCTAACTTCAGATGGACATGAAACCCCACCTGAAAACCCAGCAACAGAGTTAAACACTAACTCAACACCCAATACTCCAAATCACAGCAGCGTCCAACAAACACCTGCTGATGAAACTCCAAGTTCCTGAAAGTGCTGTCTCAGTCACCTGCCATCCTCCGGAGAACACCAGATCAGGTCTGACATCCTAAACGTTTCCTCCCAAACTCCAGCCCCTCAAATGACCAAAACGATGCCCTCACCATAGCAGGTGCATCACATGAAGAGTCCTGGACCTTTCATGCCCTCCCACCCAACCCTACAGTGGCAGCAGTAACCCGCCGCCAGCACGCCACTGGCGAGCACACCCCTGCCCTCCTGCATTACCATACCACCTCAGTTCGCTGCTGACGATCTCCTCACCCTCACATGCGGATTCGTCACTGAACCATGACAGCTCACATGTCAAAACCATGATAACACATCCTCCGAGCTCCATAAGCTCCACTCTGTCGACTACATGCTGCATCTGCAAGGCGGTGTCCACACGTATGTCCCTGAGCCACTCACTGCGCCACAGCTCGTAGTTCCTCACGGCCAGAGGGGAGTACATGGACACACGCACACGATGCACCATGATGGGTTGCCAGTGCCAACCGGCAAATCCAAACCACCGACAGGAAAAGGGGGAGGATCCGACCCACTGACACAGACCGACAACCATATGCACCACACAAGCATAACTATTGTCATTTTAGGAAAACATATAGCAACCATGCTTAGACACAACCCATATTCTCTCCTCCGCAGCACTGCTAGGACCAATCTAGTAGAGAGGAGTTACTCTCAATTTTTTTTTTCATTATTATATAATTTTTTTTTTATTAATTTTTTAATTTTATTTTTTTTTTTTATTTTTAGTTTAAAACTATTTTTTTTTTATTTTATTTACTTTATCGTTTGGGTTCTTTATCGCGTGTCTCACTTTGTGTTTCCTTTCCTCTCTTTCACTTTGAACCCCTTAACCAAACCTTGAATCCAGGTCCTGAAATTGAGATCGACTTCCGTCAGTAAAGTCGTTGTAATTGCTGTGAGAACCGCTGTCGACCGATCGAGGCCACCCGCCAAAATCATGAGCGACATGATACACGATGTAAGTTCCTCGATTGACAACGTAGCCATGAATAGGATTCCGTGCTACGATACCTCTTAGCCTTGTTCAAGCGTTGTAACCCGGCCACTCGCGGGCCCCGCTAGTCTCATCCAAACCCATCTCGCCCCTTTCCGGTAGCGCTATTCCCATATACGCAAACCCGGAAACAGGTGATTTAGTGGCCTTTTCAGTTTGCCCATTATCGGCGTTAATAATGTTTACCGGCTCAAAGGCGTTGTGAATGCGGGATTACGGCAAGGAAAACCTATGTAAAAATCCAAACTCCTAAAGTCGCTGCGTATTACGAGAACAACGAACAGTTGTATCTGGCCCCAAACTCAAAGATGGGCACGCTCACTTAGGACATTCACTTCCCCTACCCGAGTAAACTCTGCGTCGCGATAATACCAAGGGCATCTGCGGTTTAGAATCCATTAAACCCGACACTAGCTGCCCGAAACAACACCACGTTCTCAAGTTGAGGTAACGCATGGCGAAATCATCAGAAACCGTTGGCTGGTCAGTACCCCAGCACGACCAGCCACCCTCACATGCGATTAACACGACGCCACGCCGCATTAATTTGCCCAACCAAATGTTATGGATCACTGTCCCGAAGGGCGTGATCCTCCATATTGACGAGTTAGCATTGTATCACCTCACCGGCGATGAATATCAGGTTGAAATCGAAATCTCTTAGTGAATTGACACCGCTGACAGCGCTAGAAGCTATCGCTCGCCTTCCGCCCGCCGGCGCGCAATTATTCGGTCCTGGTCTGCCGCTGACACGGCGCTTTGTATCTCTACTATCGTAGGATATGTTATGAATTTGACACTGGCCTTCCTCCTACACAAGCGAGTGAAGCGTCGTCCAAGAGTCTCTCAACAAATGCACGTCAGGCGTCCCTCGCCTTTTTCGGCGTGGTAATCCCGACCGAGAACCCGAACCCGAGAATTTGAACAACCTGACTGAGATCATGCCTATACCGCCTCGTCGAGCCCCTGACAATTAAAAAGTCAAAAATGACCCAATTGTCAATAATGATAAACAATGCATCCCTATGTCTTCTCAAGTTTCTAACCTGTTCCTTCCCAAATTACCCTGCACCAGGTTTTAGTCAGTGATAGGAATGATGTTTGTGTCTTGTATGTGCCTGTTCTTCCTGCCTCTTGTTCCAGGGCCTGACAATGTTCCATCAGGGGAACATCACCAAGCCCAAGGGGGATATGTAACATATAGCGGCAGGAATTCAACTCTACAAGTCACCAGAAGGGGGGCAGCTAAAGAATCAGCAGCCCTCTAAAAGCCCCTCCTCCGCCTCAGCGCAAAAAGCGCGTTTTCTTCCTGTTGTGGAACAAAAGGAATGTGCGGAAACGCTTCTCAAAGACATTCGTTCATTTCATGACTTGCAAAGCATCCACAAAAATATATGGAGATTAATATGTACTCTTTCCTCATAGGCTTGATGTGATGATTTTGAATATGAATTACATAAGAAATGTGGGATGACTTTCCTTGTGCCTTCAACTGCATAAACTGTAGTGTGTAGTTTGTGCCCAATTGCAATGTTTAGTCTCTAAAAGAAGCTAGTGTCGAAGTCAGAAATGTGGATGACCGTTAAGCTTTGGCATCCTAATGTATGTTTACAACAGACATAAAAGATCTGTACGTTATCTTTCACGTTGAATTAAATATCAGATGACGAGTGGGCATGGCCCCAGAAAACCATGGACATGGGTGGAGCTCCGCCCCATGCGGACAATCTGATTGATCAGCCGCCGGTGGGCGGCGTCCAAAAACGGACAGTTGAAAAGATGACGCGCGAGCGGCGCGCCTCTTCTCTTCCCTCTTGCAACTCTCGGGCGCTTGAACTCGGCGCGCTCAAAGCGCGCAAGGCTGACCTGGAAGCCGGCCCGCTGAACTCTCACAACCAAACCAACCATCGGAGGGTCTAAGGCTGTGCCAAAGCCGTAACGGAGCCACGAAGTCAACGATTGTGAGGAGAGCTTTCCCGGTGACGCCACGCAGCATCAAGCCAGCAAGTCTCCAGAGAACAACCCCGGAGCTGAACACGTGGCGCCGAAACAAAGAACTGAACTCACGCTGGAAAACGAAACCACTCCGAGCCTGCTTTTAAACCCATTCAAGCAAGTACAAACTGAATTTCTAAGCCTGACTGAACTGGTTAAAATATGATCTGAATGCAGTAACAAAACATACGTATTTGTTCGTGATCTTTTTGGCTGGTTAAGCTATGAAGTAGAAAGAATGGTATTCTTTCATCCACAGTTACCTCAAAACTCGTATGCCTATGTGTGTGTGTATGTCTATGTCTTATCAGTTAATCCATTTATGTTAGAATAGCAATATCCGAATAAATTTTTCATTTCATAAAGAATTGTCTCTGGAATGTGATTTTAAGTATTTTTATCCTTACTTGCCCTAAAGATAACGCAGCCTAGCTCAAACTTAACGAAATTATCAATCTCGCTTATCTACCGGGCCACGGAATGGAAGCGAGATTGTAATTGAGAGTAACAGAATGTACCTTTTAGTGATTGCTGGACAAGCACTTAATAAGGTGTAAACTGTAGGTTAAATATTAATATGACTTTAATCAAGCCATATTAAATATTTAATAACTAATTCCCGGAGCTGAAACAATAGCTCTATATTAAACTGGTATTTTTACTACAAGACAGTAAGGATTAATGCTTTCTTACTTGCCATGTCCTCCAAAAATCTTGATGATCGGCACAAAGTCTGGCCCCATTGCAAATGTATGATTTAAATACCAGGCTAAAAAAATAGCATAAGCCCATCCATTAAGAATTTAAGATTCTAGCTTGCCATGTTGGCAAACTCTTGCCATTTTGTCAGCAATGTGCATCAGATGGTCCTTGAGAATATTGTTTAAAGATTAGGCTTGTGCTTTCTCAGCAAATCCCCATAAATCTTTAACCCACGTCTCTGACTCACTTGGCTATTTCATGTATCGTATGGTATCATTTTCTGTGTTAGAAAAGGTCTATCTTTGCATGAACAGGTTACTCTCCATCAACATTAATATTGTTTTGAATTGGTTACTTTCCATCAGCATTTGGATTTTCCTTTATTTAAATATTATTAATTTCAAATATAATTTACATTGTTGTTAAATGTAGTTAAAGGGGTCATATAATGCGATTTCAAGTTTTCCTTTCTCTTTGGAGTGTTACAAGCTGTTTGTGCATACATAAGATCCTTAAAGTTGCAAAGACTAACGTCTCAAACCCAAAGAGATATACTTTATAAAAGTTAAGACTCTACCACTCCCACCTAAAATGGCTCATTCAAACACGCCCCCACATGTCTACATCACGGTGGGGGAAGAGTTGCATAACACCGCCCAAACATATAAGCAAAGAAAGAAGGCGGAACTATTATTCTCGCTGTAATATTGTTGTTGCTGCTGCCATGTCATGAACACTGTGTGTTTCCTTGTGAAAGTACTTTGTTTGGCCTTCCAAATGAGTACACAGCTAAAAATCAGTGGTTAAGTAATATTTACAACACTGTTTTAGAATAGTACAATGCAAATATTTGAGTGTGTGCAGCGCATTTTACAGAGGACAATTTCCTGATCCCGAGTAGCCTAGAATGTGAATATTATGAATGGCTGTGAACACTATAAAATGGGACAATTCCAACGTCGCAAGGACAATCTGGTGCTTAGCTGATTGGCATGTCACCATATTCTAATTTGTTGAGATAGTGTATTGTTGGGTTTTTGTTAAATGTGAGCCAAAATCATCACAATTAAAAGAACCAAAGACTTAAACTACTTCAGTCTGTGTGCATTGAATTTAATACACAAGTTTCACAATTGGAGTTGAATTACTGAAATAAATGAACTTTTCCACGACTTTCTAATTTATTGAGATGCACCCGTATAAACACTCTTATATAATAAACAACAATTAATTTTGTTGATTATTTCATTCATACACACACACACACACACACATATACATATATATATATATATATATATATCACTCACCAGCCACTTTATTAGGTACACCTGTTCAATTGCTCAGTGTAACAAATTTCTAATCAGCCAATCACATGGCAGCAACTCAGAATAGGACTATAAAATAAAAGGTATTCTTATTTATTACTAAGCATTACTTTAAGCATTTTTTTCCAGCTCGTTTTTACACCTCTTGTTTTCCTAAATTTATTTCAGTCCACAAACATATTTTTTAAACAATCAATCAATAGTTTTGTCTCAGTATAAAACGACAACCTTGCTCTACACGTACCTGACCAGGTAACTCTTGAGCTGACCGCTGTAGGTGATCACCAGCAGCTCTGCTGACCACTGGGCACTGGCGGTGTATTCCAAGAACATCAGACCGGCTGCTGCATAGCTAAAATCTCCCGGGAAGCTCATAGCCTAGAAAGACAGACAAAAAGAAAGACATCAAAAAGATGAGGTAGAGATGGAAGAAAAGATTGAAAGTGACAAAAATATATGGAGTCATACAGGTCATTACACTCTCAGACTCTGATATAGAGACACGGCATCTTGTGAGACTAAACTAATAGTTTCTGACAGAGAGATGGAAGAGTGTAGAGTAATGCGGGGGAGGATGAGAGCCAGCAAGAGAGAGAGAGAGAAAGGCCAGCGATAGACTGACTGAGACCTCACTAGCAGTGCAATCAAAAGAAACGCAGAGGGGTGGATGAGGGGGAATTTGAAAATGGTAAAAGGGGCAAGAGAGCTGCCTTTCTGATCCAACTCCACAGAAAATTTCCTTCAAGGGCATCGGGGGCTTAGAGCTGAAAGGAACCAGAAAATGTGTTCCTTGCTTGGGCAACAGAGTGAGGAAAGGCCTCTCTCAAGAGGGTCAGGCCTACCCGGTCTAAAGAAAGAGTGAGAGAATGAGAGAAGAGCCAAGCAGCACAAAAAGCCAGAGGGCAACGCACACAAGCCTGAAATTCAGTAATTAGAAGCAATCATTACAGCTATCATTTAGACTGAAACAGAAGAGAGAAACTGGAACCAATATCAACAGACTGAGTGTGCGAGAGAAAGAGAGAGAATAAATGAGGAAAGGGCAGACAGAGAGAGAATGACAAGAGGTGAGAAATACAGAAGGACAGTTTGAGTGACATACCGGTGGTATAATGAAGAGTTCGCTGCCCATCAGGTCAAAGACTCGGACCGTACCGGTGCTGTCAGCGTATGCCAACAGAGCACAGTCATGACTCCACGCTAGCCTGCGCCAGTGAGGGTTTGGATCCTTGGGTACTGCAGAAGGAAGGAGAACATAACGATCTGTAGTCCAAAATGTGTTTAGATGCGATTTGGAAAATCCTGTTTAAAGGTTTGGGGTAAGTAAGATTTTTTTATGTTTTTGAAAGAAGTTTCTCATGCTCACCAAAGCTGAATTTATTTGATTAAAAACGAATAAGAATAAGAAAATAAGAGAATAAGAGAATATTATATTATTACAATTTAAATTTATTTTCTATTTGTATATATTTTAAAATTAAATTCATTCTTGTGCTGGCAAACCTAAACTTTCACCAGCCATTAATCCAGTCTACAGTGTCACATGATCCTTCAGAAATCATTTTAATGCTAATTTGGTGTTCAAGAAACAGTTCTGATTATTTTAAAATGTTGAAAACAGTTGCTTTATATTTTTGTAAAAACCGTGACACCTTTTTCTGGATTCATTTATTAATAGTAAGTTCAGAAGAACAAATAAAAAATACTAAAATAAAATATATACATCTTACTGACCCCAAACTTCTGAACAGTAGCCAAAAAGCTTGATATAATTTGTTAAAATATTTTCATAATGGTCGTTTTAAATAGAAATGACAAAACAGATGTATTCAAGTCCCCATATGTAAAAGTATAAGTATTATTTTATAATATGTATTTTGGAATAAAGTAAGAGATCTGAGGGGAGGGGAAAAAAGAGTGACAAAGTAGATTAATTCTACTTAAAATAATTTATGCTCCCAATCCCAGAAGGTGCCTTTCCACAATAATTTTTTTTTTTTTATTATGAATTGATTAAAACATAATTTCACTTTCTCACATTCTTAGCCCAATTTTCCAATCCATCTCTCTCCTCCTTCTGTCTGCCAAACACGTGCTCTTATATTTCAGATGGATGAAAAAAATCAATAAAGTTATGGCACGGTTTTAAAAAATCAATTCGCATCAGCCAAGCTAAATTTTGTTTTAACAACCTCCACGGTCAACAGTGAGGAAAACACAGAGCGATCAGCCTTCAAACCGTTCACTGCAGTCAAACAGCCCCCGATTCGGTGCGGGATGAGCCCAAGGCTTTTCAATTAAAGTTCAAAAGCCCAGCGTGATTAAATCTGTATACTTAAACACTAAAGTAACACTTAAACACCAGCCGCATGATACAACAGCTTCAGGGCCTAGCAACAATTTCATTCCAACAGCCTCCAGACCGAGACCATCCAACTAGTGTTCATCAGACAAGAGGGGGTTAATAAAGCAGACCTTTGATTAAAAACATTTTGGCTTTGGTCTGAGCCGCACCGGTGAGATCAGACGCACACCGTGGCGCAGAGCACATCAAAGTAAGTGGTTGCCATAGCAACCTTATCATCAATCCGACCCCTGAGGTGTTGGAAACGCAAGCTGGCGATTTCTATTCAGGTAGAAATGTACAGAAATATCGGAGAGAGAGAGATTCAATAATTCACAATGAACGATGGCACTTAGCAAGATAAATATCGGTAGGGGAAACGCTTAAGCAGGGTCCATAAATCACTTCTCAGCTGTTAAAAGCTAATTAATCTAAGATGAACGCCGGGGCCAATATGCCTGAATTTGTGGGATGCGCGTACTGTATGCTATCTGGGCAGATTCGCACACCGTAAATCTCATTTAAATAAAAGAGGGAAAAACACAGTGCTTTTTTTTGAGAAAGGAAATATGCAAGGTCAGCAAAGCCATCCGGTTGAGCGCTTACTCGCTATAAACATGTCTCCCTGAGACTGAAAGTGTAAAGACCGCTGAGACACTTTGAGCTCGCGAAACAAGAAACAAACCTGAGGGAATCGCAAATTGCATTTGGACGCAAAACAGAGCAGCCATTTACAATTTATTACCACTGTTAAATGTAATCCCTATCACATCTTAAAAAAAAAAAAAAACATTTTTCATACTGTACATTATAATATTATGATCCCTAAATTCACCTGTACCAATTATTTAGTTGACTTTTTTGTGTTTTATTGTTAGAGACTTGTCATAGCTTATTATAGCTCTTTTGTTGGTTTTTATTGCTTCTATTGTGATCATTTGTACTTCGCTTTGGATAAAAGCATCTGCTAATGACTAAAATATCTAATTGTTATTATTATATAATGTATTTATTTAGTATCAAGTTTTAATATCAGCCATTTACTGGTTAGCAATATTATATATATATATAATCTTAATATTTGGAATCGAAGTACCATTCACCCTAATGTACTGCCTATCTGCAACTGCAAGTAGCAGATGATGGTTCATAGACACAACTGACAGCATAAATCGGTTTTAATTTCCTATAGATACATATCAATGCTTTTTTTTTCTCTTTCTCGTCTGATGCTC
Source organism: Gymnocypris eckloni scoliostomus (assembly GCA_027564155.1). Classification (NCBI taxonomy): domain Eukaryota; kingdom Metazoa; phylum Chordata; class Actinopteri; order Cypriniformes; family Cyprinidae; genus Gymnocypris; species Gymnocypris eckloni. The sequence goes on from CM050412.1 coordinate 28,909,336, forward strand.
TTAACTCCCACTTCATTCACTAAAAGAGATTAATTTACGCACAGATTACTTTTAAATGAATGACTGAGAATGTGCATACACTGACTTATGTGCAGAGATGAGAAAGTCATTCTCACCAGGGTTAAAGCACAGAACACACATTTATCTGGTACATCTGAAACATCATATTCTGCTCCCCAAGACGAAAGAGGAAAAAAATCAAACACATCAATTGCATATACTTCACACAACTGGAAATTCCGCCTTTATAGATGATATTGGCTGAAAGCAAAATTCAATGAAATGAACTAAGACATTACGAATGAAAGTCAACTGAAAGTAGACTTGCATATCTGCAGGCCTAGTCTCTGAATGATATTGCTCATAAAATATTTAACGTAAATTTAAAGCTATAAAAAATATAGAGCGGGAAGAGAACAAGTAAAACAGCCTATTTAACTAAAGACTGGAAACACAAAGTGGCAAATATCAATCTTTGAAACGGCAATCAAATATACATGTACATATACATATACACCCACTGGCCACTTTTTTAATTTCACCTTGCTAGTACCGGGTTGGACCCCTTTTGCCTTCAGAACTGTCTTAATTCTTCGTGATATAGATTCAACAAGGTGTCGAAAACAATCGCCAGAGATTTTGGTCCATATTGACATGATAGCATCACGCAGTTGCTGCAGATTTGTCGGCTGCACATCCATGATGCAAATCTCCCGTTCCACCACATCCCAAAGGTACTCTATTGATTGAGACCTGGTGACTGTGGAGGCCATTTGAGTAGTGAACTCATTGTCATGTTCAAGAAACCAGTCTGAGATTACTTGAGCTTTGTGAAATGGTGCATTATCCTGCTGGAAGTACTGAAAACAAATGTATAGCCTGAATGCACTGTGAGTCGCTTTGGATAAAAGCGTCTGCTAAATGCATAAATGTAAATGTAATCTAAGTAGATGGATGCCTAAATGCATTGAGTTGCTGCCATGTGATTGGCTGTTTAGCCATTTGTGTTACCAAGCAATTGAACAGGTGTACCTAATGAAATGGCCGGTGAGGGTATATATACACACATATACAGTATATACACACATATACTAGGGTTAGGCCGATAGACGAAGCCATCTTTGATGGCTGACAAACATCACAATGTTGCGGCCGGCAAATATATTATTTTGACCCATTCAATGTATTTTTGGCTATTGCTACAAATATACCCATGCTACTTAAGACTGCTTTTGTGCTCCAGGGTCACAAACAGCCTACAAGATGGGAGGATAAAAGAAAAAATTAAATACTTTCTTTTGCAATTATATCGTTGGGTAATTATGCTGTATATAAATTGCGGGCATCAGGGAACCGCTACTAATACGCAGGGCACTGAAACCGCTTTCGAATGCGCACTCTTGTTTTACTTTCACTTTCGAATTCGCGATCACGCGGACTCTATACTATGGAGCAGCAGTAAGTACAATACATTTTACAAGATTAGATGTTTGTCAGTGGTGCTCAGTATCTGGCAAATCATTCGCCATTTTCATCAGTCATCACCTGGTTTGCAGCATTTCATTTACAGCTATTACATTTCTAAACACAATATACAACACCTAATTACTAATTCATGAATCAGATTAATACGGTTTATAATGGTTTTAGGCTCTAATGCTGTGAATTTTGGGGATTTTTGGCTTTTTTTAAAGTGAAATCATCAAATATTTGCTGGAAATGTCCAAATTCACAGGGACTTTCTGATAAATGCAAATAATTTTGTAAAACAGCTGGAGAAATGGCCTGACATAACCAAAAAACTAAATGTTTACTGTACCTTGGCATTTTCCTATGATGGATCCAAAATCGTCTCTAGCTGACCTGAAAGAGCACAAGAAGCATGTTGACAAATACACATGAGCGTTTTGAGTTCCCATCAGCCTCAGTAAGCAAATATAGCAGAATGTGGAGAAACTATAGATTTTTTTAGATTAAGCAATTTGATGTTTAGAGGTTGTTTTCAGAACATCAGGCTGTGAATTACTTAGACCCTGAAGCATGACACTTTAATTTCAGCGTGAGCAGATTAGCTGCTGCTAAGAGAAATAAATCATACCTACTGAAACTGAATTGTACATGAAAACACACACAAATATTACAAAAAATACATCATCTGCACATGAAAACACGCATACAAATATTTAAAAAATACATCATGTGCACCAAATCATCAATCTCAGAAGTAGCTTTGCTTAGCTTAACATACTGAGACAAGAGAGTGAAAAATGAACCAATTACAGAAAGGGCAAACATTTCCAATCGATGTGCAGAATTACCTAATTTCCACGCATTGGTCCTGAACCACAGCCAGGAGCTTCCCATTACTGGAAGAATACAAATAAATAAATAAAAATACAAAATGGGGAAAAAGAAGACAGAATGACTGTGTAAGCAAACATGGGGCCAAAAATAACCATTTCTAAACCAGAGAATGTTTTCTTCCATCTGGAAATCAATAGCTAATTACAGCTTGCTGTCTCTGCTTGTATTGCACTGTTTTGCATAACTAGATAACTGGCAGGAACAAGTAGAACAGTGAAGGAAAAATGAGTTTGATTGAGACTACATGGCTTGCATCCACAAACAGACGTTTAATTAAATTTGGATATCTCACAAGAACCAAAACACACAAACGAATTATTTCTTGAAAATCCAAGTAAACAGTGTCGTTGCGGTTATAATGAACCTAAAACAACTCTATACACAAAAGAGTCTAAATTAGGGGCAAAGCACAATGATTTGACACATTATACACTTTAGCAATGCAGAGTCAATGAGGTGTGGATGATCAATATGCAGCAAATGCTGAAGCTTCAAGTGCAAAAGAGCTTTTTACACTGCAGATGAACCTGCCAAAACTTGCCTGGTCAAACTCTCTGAAAAGCTTGTATACAGTATGTCAGATACTGGTGTATTACCTTGCCAGCACCAATTGCCAGTTCAGCTGTTTGGTTGCAAGGCGAACCAGTCCAGGTGGAAGAGTTGAACTGGAAGGGCTGAAATACAGCAAAAATACAGACACTAACAGCGGCTGAAATGTTACAGGCACTGAGAATAACTTGTTATTTGTTTCATTGATATAATAATGATATACGCTGCCATTCAAAACTTTTAGGTCAGAAAGATTTTTAAGAACTGAAAATTCAGCTTTTCAATCAAAAATTACATTATAAAGGATATTAAAATAGATGATAACAGTTGTAATAATTATACTTTTGATCAAATAACTGTAGCCTTGGTTAGCATGAGAAACATTTAAAAATCGTATCGAGCCCAAACTTTTAAAAGGTACTGTATGTGGTGTTATATCAGCAAGTCTAATTTAAAATGTGGGATCACTATCTATTACAAATTGTAAATACGCAGCTACTGTATACTTCACTGTAAATATAAAACTCAGAGACAATATCTTACCTGTACCAAAGGTAGTGTAGAATAAACCTGAAGGGCCCTGGAAAGACACAATATTTGGACTAGTATTCAGTAATCTGTGTAAATTAAGGCAGCAGTGCAATTGTTGGGTAATGCAAACCAGCTTATACAGATTTTGTATATATATATATAATCTCTGTCCGTCTCGGTTTCTGTGTTTAACTAAACCTATTAAAAATTACCTTTGAAATAAAAGTGAAATATCTAAATATCAGATTGAGGGGAAGAAAAGAAAACTATTGCCTTGGCAACTAACCAAAATAAATACATACTAATTTACTAAAAATGTATCAAAGTAAATGAGTGCTAAAGTTCTAAAAATGCTAATGCTATATAAAACCTTTTTTTTCTAAATGAACTAATAAAAACGCTATAATTATGTATAAATGACACTATAACACTGAATGTAATGAGCAAATCATCAAAAAAATGCAAATAAGGCATCAGTTGAATAAAAAATTATTGTATTAAAAAATGAAGTGCATAAGTAGATCAAATATTTATCTAAAACTAATTTACAAACTAATCCCCAGAATCCCCATTTAAAACACAAATAATCTAACACAAGTAGATTTATAAACAACTTGATTTGGACTAAAATCACTAAATAAAATGTGATTAGAATTAGCTCTTGTATCATTCAGATAGAGTTTGTTTTATCTTGAGTAAACACGTCTGCCAAATAAACATTTATACTACACTGCTCTCTGCTAAGCTGATTAGGAAAGAAACATGTGAGCTGCCTACCTAGAAATTACAATCACGTTTTACCAAACTTCTGAGACATATTCTGTTAATAAACATGGCATCTTGCAAACATCTTCACATGTGCTGCATCTCATTTCTGCACTTCTTACCTGTTACTGCCTTTGCTAGTGAAGAGTTATGTTCCTTCAGTCCACGCAGCTGAAAATAAACACAAACAAACACGAAGTGTATGAATGATCTGACAGTTTTTAATCAGCTGTCATCAGGCTGTTAAATTAATAGCGTTAGTTCTGAAGTTTGAACTTAAACCTGCTCCTCAAAACTGCAGCTGGTTATTATAATTTACAACATACAGGAGGGAGGGGGTAAATATATGACGAGGTGTAAGTTAAATAATGATAATGATATTTATTACATAATTTTACAAATAAATAACTCTTGGATGATGATGATGCACTTGAATACGTGGCTCAAAATAACTTACACAGAACTGATCTGCTGAATTACACGTAATATTTTAATGTCGGGTGCAAGTAATAATTTGGTTAAAGAAAGCGCGTATATTTTGACAAACCTGTGTATCTGTTTCTGGCCATTCTGTGTTAATAAGTAAATCATATAAAATATTCTCCTCTTCGTCTTCAAGAATAATATCACCTGCCATGTTTTCAATGAACTGGACTGCGCCCACGTCACACTATGGCGCTCTGCGAGGTACATATGAAGGGACCGCTGATCTTTTATATATTCCGACTAATAGGTTGTTTTCCAAACGTTTTCAATAACTAAAACGTTGTTTTAATATTTTGTAGCTATAAGTGGTGAAATAAAGATATCTTAATCTCTTTTTTTAATATAAAAAACAAGACCAGCGGAACTGAAGTGCGCATGCACGATCCGCACGGACAGGTTTTTATACGCAGCACTCTGTCAAAACCAGTCCAGTACACGTTACATCCGGTAGAGAGACTCGCAGGAGTTTGACACCATGGCAGCGTTTGGAGGTGAGATTTACCTGTCAACATTTTAGTATAGCTATCAGAATATGTATTCGTTATATATTGAGTATGGTTAAACTATTTGCGATCTTGATATCTTGTCGTTTTGCCTTATAGAAATGGGAGTGATGCCTGAAATTGCACAGGCGCTGGAAGAAATGGACTGGCTGTGCGTTAAGACAGTCTCTGTTAGATCATGTATTAATATGTTAGTTATCTGTGCATTATTAAAGTGTTGATCCTCTCTTTCAGGTTGCCTACAGACATTCAGGCCGAATCCATCCCACTGATTCTGGGCGGAGGAGACGTGCTCATGGTGAGATCACTATCCAGTTGTGTGTGTGTGTGTGTGTGTGTGTGTGTGTGTGTGTGTGTGTGTGTGTGTGTGTGTGTGTGTGTGTGTGTGTGTGTGTGTGTGTGTGTGTGTGTGTGTGTGTGAGAGAGAGAGAGAGAGAGAGAGAGAGAAATCACCACCTCTGTGCTCACCTGCTGTGTGTTTATGTTCACAGGCTGCTGAGACTGGGAGCGGAAAAACTGGAGTAAGTGTGAAGTCATTGATATTAATAAATGTTGTTTTTTCTGTGACTGTGTACTTAATAATAAAAATAGCAGTGATGACACAACAGAGCTGTATTTTAAATGCAAAGGAGCATTGAAATGTGAACACAAAATCAATGTGGTCTTGTAGGCCTTCAGTATTCCAGTCATCCAAATAGTCTATGAGACCCTTAAAGATCAGCAGGAGGGGAAGAAGGGACGCAGTGCTGTAAAGGCAGGAGGGGCAGGTATTAAACCTTCATCTATATATCAGCATTCAACTCATTTATGTTTAAAGCCACTCTTTTAGTTTACATTGTTCCATGGGTAAGAATTATTATAGCTTGATCGTACATTAATTTTTTTCTGAGGGCAGACCTTGTTTTGGTGGCTTGTTTTGAACACACAGTAAAAGCACAGGACAATGTTGTTATTGTTTATTAAAGCTTTACAAATAACTCTACATTTTCTAAATAATTCAATTTTAATAAATTGAAATAAAGCTAAAATATTCATATTAGATTAAGAATAATGTACTTTTAAGTTTTAATGATAAATAAATTTGTTTTAAAATTTAAATAAATACATTTGAAGTACTGAAATTGTCAAAACTGAAATAAAAGTAAACTAAAGCTATGACAGAAGTAGCTAAAATGACAGTAGCACAAAAGTATGAAACTTACATTAAAAATAAAATCTAATTCAGAATATTAATGAATACTATAATGGTGTATAAATAATACTTTAATAAGACCTAAACAAATGCATTCACCAGAAAGCATTTGTCTAATTTACCTGCTTGTCTGAAGTATATTGACTTTTATAGCAATTTCAGAAAATATATTCCTGACATTTGCTCTCAAAAATTCAAGATCATTTTTGGTTTTGACTTATTGATTGTTCCTTTTGGATTTCTTGTCTTTTCCAGTTTTCAATAAATGGCAGATGAATCCCTATGACAGAGGTTCTGCATTTGGTAAGTGTTTAAATTACCTGGTTTGATTCTGAACACTTCATTTTAATACTGGAAGCTTATTTCCACTTCTTTGTTGCAACAAAATGATTATATCACATTTAGTTTTTCTCCTTCAGCTATTGGTCCAGATGGCCTGTGCTGTCAGAGCAGAGAGTTCAAAGATTGGCATGGCTGTCGTTCCACCAAAGCAGTCACAAAAGGTAAGAGGCTGCCTTTCTTGTGTTTTGTTTCTTTCTAAAAACAGACGATTCCTGGGAAGATTTATTCTGCTTATTTTTCTGTAGGGAAGTATTATTATGAAGTAGCCTGTCATGATCAAGGGCTGTGCAGGGTGGGCTGGTCCACTCCCCAGGCATCACTGGACTTGGGTATGTTTTTGTATGACCTCATTATACTGATCGTTTTATGTCATGACTTCAGTAATAATAATGGTTGGTATTCTATTTTGACCCTCTTTTAGGAACGGACAAATATGGATTTGGCTTTGGGGGAACTGGAAAGAAATCTCACAATAAGCAGTTTGATAGTTATGGAGAGGTAAGGCATGATGAAGGCATTTAATTTGACTTATGTTTTGGTAGATTAACATGATTTATGCCTTTTTCAGGAGTTCACTATGCACGACACCATCGGATGCTACATAGATCTGGATAAATGGCAATTGTCATTTTCTAAAAATGGTAAGGCTTGTTTTTAATTTAAGCCTTTGTATTGGTTTTAATTAATTACTTTAATTTAATTAAGCGTGTCGTCACACTATGCAAAGCTATGCTGAATTGTCATCTAAATTATGTAAAATAATTAATAGAATAATGTTATATTCTACCATACTGGGTCAGTAAGATTTGTATTTATTTTATTTATCAAATATGACGGTAAATATAGTTATAGTGTTGCAGAAGATTTCAAATACAAATTCAATTTAAAATATTTTTAATTCTATTTCAAATGTTTCTTTGTTTTTATTTAGATTTTACAAATAATTCTGATTTTAAAAAAGTATCACCTTCTCAAATGTTTTAAATCATATATGACCAAACAAATAGTGAGCATAAGAGGAAAACCTTACCATCCCCAAATTTCTAAATGGTCGTGTATAAGGCTGTGCAATTAATCAAATTCTATTAACATGCGCATGTCACAGCAGTTAATACACAGAGCCGTATTTCACTGACAAGCTAGGACATATCGCGTTTGATTATGAACGCAATACTGCGTAGCTTGTCAGTGAAATACGGCTCTGTGCATTAACTGCCGCTCCATCTGAAAACAGGTGAAGGAGATTTACTGCTAATCACGAAACCAGCTTTACTGTCGAGATGCGCATGTTAATAGAATTTGATTAATTGCACAGCCTTAGTCGTGTATCACATAAATGTTTGGTACCACAATATTTAGTTTTTTAATATCAGTATACTACAGTATACACCCTTAATGCAAATGGAAGCCACTATTAATGATTTCTGTTTGTCTTTCACAGGTAATGACCTGGGTCTGGCTTTTGAGATCCCTCCACAGCTGAAAAACCAGCCTTTCTTTGCTTCCTGTGTGCTGAAGGTATCTGACATACACACAGCTTGCTGTTGCTACATAAAATGTATCTTTCAAAAAGCTTTTCTTTAAATGCATGTTTATGTCAATCAAACCCAGAATGCTGAACTGAAATTCAACTTTGGCGATGAACCTTTCAAAAACCAACCTAAAGAGGGATATGTGGCCCTGAACCAGGCTTCAGACGGTCATGTGGTCAAATCCAGCCAGACAGGTGAGCTTCACATCACATTCATTTTTCGCTGCCTGCAGGGCTTGTATAATGTTTCCTGGCATTCTGTCTGTCATGTGTATTTGTCCTCAGGCAGTGCTAAAGTGAGTCAGGTCAAATCCAGTTCTAACGCCCCCAGAGCTCTCATCATTGAGCCATCTAAAGAACTGGCTGAACAAACCCTCAATAATGTCAACCAGTTCAAGAAATATGTTGATAACCCCAAACTGAGGTGAGCTGGAGTGAGTTTGATTATTTTAGCATCCATTGAGAGGATTGGAGTTAACTGAACATGATGTTTTTGCAGGGATCTTCTGATCATCGGAGGAGTGGCTGCTAAAGAACAGCTCTCCGTTTTAGAAAGTGGAGTAAGTGTACAAATCTTTTATTTTTCTCAAAATATTATTCTGTGAAATACTAAGTTATCTTTAATGCTAAATTAAATAAACACTAATGTTCAAAAGCTAGGGGTGAAAGATTTTTAACACGTTTATTTAATTATTTTATTCAGCAAGGATGCATAGAATCGATTAAAAGTGACTAAAAACATTTATAATGTTACAAAAGGTTTATATTTCGCAAATACGGTTCTGCTGTATGTTCTATTGAACACATTTTCTATTAAAATATTAAGCTGCACAACTGTTTCAACATTGATAATATTGTTTCTTGATCACCAAATCAGAATATTATAATGATATCTGAAGGATCATGTGACACTGAGGACTGGAGTAATGGCTGCTTTGACATTACAGGAATAAATTACATTTTAAAATATATTAACATAGCATAAGAGAATTCATGAAGATTATAGAAACCGACTCTGAAAACTGACTAAGTTTTGAACGGTACTGTATAAAATGAGATCTTAAATTCTATATAGATATAACTTCAATGTTCAAAAATGTACAATAATTATTATTTTGATAGCTTTGTAACAGATTTCAAAATTTGTCAATGTGGTATTATACAAAAGTTATAACAGACCAGGTTTAATAAGGCAACACTCAATTGTATCAAACATATATCCCTTGTCCCAGCTTTCTCTCTCTTTTTCTATCTACAAAGTGGTCTTGGACTGAAAAAGATTTAAGACCCCTGCCCTAGACCGTAATACAGAATTTAGTAGTCTTTTTGTATTTATCATTTTTGTCACTTCATTGTCCTTTTAGGTTGATATTGTGGTTGGAACCCCAGGCAGACTGGATGACCTCATATCCACAGGAAAGCTGGATCTTTCTCAAGTCCGTTTCCTGGTCCTGGATGAGTGTGTATGTTGGCCACTTTCAAAGTATCCACTTTCAATGCTTTTTTTTTTTTTAACTATGTGATTTCTGACTGAATAAATGTGTTCAGGATGGACTCCTCTCTGCTGGCTACACTGACTTTATCATGAGGATATACAACCAGATCCCACAGGTCACTTCAGATGGCAAAAGACTCCAGGTGATCAAAGCTCTAGATTTCTACTTTCCGTAGAGTTATTAGCTGCAGTTCTTCATGAATGAATTACTGTATGTTGTAGGTGATAGTTTGCTCTGCTACACTGCACTCATTTGATGTGAAGAAGCTCTCAGAGAAGATCATGCATTTCCCCACATGGGTGGATCTGAAGGGAGAAGATTCTGTGCCAGAAACGGTCCATCACGTGGTGGTGCCAGTCAACCCCAAAACGGACAGGCTTTGGGAGAGACTGGGGAAGAACCACATTTGGGTACTTATATTTAACACTAGCAAAGATCTTGCTTAATTGAGTTCATTCTGCCTTATACTTCAGAATGTTGTAAAAGTGTAAATCACTGATGTTGTGTCTTCACAGACTGATGAAGTTCATGCCAAGGATGACACACGAACTGGAGCCAACACTCAAGGTAAGAAGAAGATTAGGTGAAAAATCTGAATATTTCCAGGTTCATATTATCAATTGTGAACTTTTCAAAAGAAATTTGACTTGGTTTGATATGAAGGTCTTGCAGTGAATCATGTTATATGGCTTTATCAGAGATGTGGTCAGAGGCCATTAAGATTCTGAAGGGAGAGTATGCGATCAGAGCCATTAAGGAGCATAAGATGGATCAGGCCATCATCTTCTGCAGGACAAAGATCGACTGTGACAATATGGAGCAGTACTTAATCAAACAGGGAGGAGGTGAGGCGAGCTCACAGCTTGGGCTTTTAGCTCCATTATATGCCATCAAGTCTGGATGCAAACATTTGGCTTTTTCTACAGGTCCAGACAAGAAAGGACACCAGTTTTCTTGTGTCTGTCTTCATGGCGACAGGAAACCAAATGAGCGCAAATATAACTTGGAGCAATTCAAGGTAAAGAAAAATGGAATTAAATTTGTATAGATTATTATATAAATCTTTTCTGATAATAGTCAATCTATTGAAGTATCCTTTCATTGTCCTACTTTAGAAACAGGAAGTGAAGTTTCTGATTTGCACAGATGTGGCTGCTAGAGGAATCGATATTCGTGGTGTTCCTTATGGTAAGAAAGAAAAATGTCTCTGTTTCTGAATTTACCTTCACAATGGTGTGTAATTCTTTTTTTCAATGACCGATACCAATACTTTTGTATTTTTACATTGGCTACAACCAAAAATGTGTTATCGTTTTTTTTGTTTTTTCACAATAAGTAAGGAATAATTGATGGCAGGCCGTTTAATTAGAAAAATAATGCACACCAGAGGTAGTGATGCAGACACGAAAGAGAGAGAGAGACTTGAGCGTGTGTGAATTAGCCTAACTTACCTCTCTGAGTCTGTCTCTCAGTGTTCGGCAGCAGCGTCCTAGTGAAACTTTAAGTTCATTTTCCTCGTGAACAGTGCCATGTCATGTACTTTTAAGTTGCTTAACTATTTACTGTCAATGTTGTAAGAGCAGTGCTAACAACATTGGCGCGTATGTTTTCATGTGTAAGCTGTGTGTCTGTAAGGGAGAGAGAGCGGGAGAAATAGAGTATGTGCTTTACATACATAATAAAACGTAATTGTGTGGTAAAACATGGAAATTATCTGTCGTTTTTATCCCACTGCTTACTATATATATGCATTTGGCCAGTGGCTTGTTGGTTTTGGTTGTATTGCTGTTGTAAGAATTTTTGAAATAACTGAAATCATTTGGCGAAGTGATACGGAACTGTAATGCAGTCGAGAGCTGCCTGGAACTACGTTCGCCGTGCGTTTCCCTGAAGTTAATTGCACACCCAAGAACGTTCTCAGCCAATCAGATTCAAGCATTCAACGGCCCCGTAGTTTAATAAATCAATCATTAGACTACAACTATAGAAACATGCATCCCTTAACATTAATAATATATTCAATAATTAAACAAAATAAACAATACAATTACAATTATTTTATTAATAATAAAATGTATTTTTAATAATTAAAAGTATACTGTTAATCATAATTATACAAATAACACCAATAATGATTTATTTAATAAAACAATATATAATACTATTACATCTATTATAGATGTAAAATGGTTACACAATTTTATTTCGAAATTTGTAAGAAATGATTATAAAAAATAATTGATGAATAGATTAATTTGCTGATTTGTTTTGCAGAATGATAGCATTGAGAAAAACAACTGACTTCAAAAGTGCAGTCTTTTCTGATTTGCAGTGATAAATGTGACTCTACCAGATGAGAAGCTGAACTATGTTCATCGCATTGGAAGAGTCGGCAGAGCGGACAAGTAACAGCCAGCATTTATCTTGTATCATTAGTCTGCATGCATTTTACGTTTGAATCATTCATTGATATTTGTGATGTCATCACAGGATGGGTTTGGCTATATCACTGGTTGCTATGGAGAAAGAGAAGGTAAGTTTGAAGTAAAGCAGAACTGTTGATGTAGAAATGTAATGTGTTGCTGTGTTAATTGTGTGTCTGTGTGGGATTCGCACAGGTGTGGTACCACGTTTGTCCCAACAGAGGAAAAGGCTGCTATAACACCAGACTCAAAGAGAATGGAGGATGTACTATTTGGTACAACGAGAAAGAGGTGAGAGCACACTCACACATATTTACATGACATTACATGATTTGAACTATATGTATTTTAATTGTTTTCCGTTTCAGTTGTTGTCAGAAATTGAGGAACATCTGAAATGCACCATTACTCAGTGTGAACCTGACATCAAAGTACCTGTGGATGAATTTGATGGCAAAGTGACGTATGGGCAGCGCAGGACTGCAGGGGGTGAGTGTATCTCTCAGGTGTCCTGTTTGTGTGCTTTTTATTCTATCTGTTATTTATCTCTGTATCTATTTCCTCTCACACACCCCAGGTGGTCTCTATAAGGGCCATGTGGATATACTGGCCCCTACCGTACAGGAACTGGCCAATCTGGAGAGAGAGGCACAAACTTCCTTCCTTCAACTCTGCTATCTACCCAACCAACTTTTTAAAGCCTTCTAGAACACACTTGCATGCACCAAACTGATATAATCGCAAAGGAAGATGCAAGTCACTAACTTGACATAATAAATATATTTAATTTCTATATTCATGAGGTTTGACATGCATTGCAAATTCGATTTGCTGTGTTTTCCTTCTTGTAAATCAAAAAAAAAGAAACGTTTTTTTTTTCCAAAGCATTTAAGATGCAGTCATGCAAATTAACCTGAAATAAATTCAAACAGCATAATGCTTCTGTTTTCTTCAGTTATTGTGTTTACACATGTAAAACCGGTTAAGTTTAAGATCAATTTTATCTACTATCCTAAATACATGCAAAGAGTAAATCAGTGAAAATAGCCCCCCCAAAAAATAACTTTTATTTAGCTAAAAATAGGATCTAAAAATACATTTAGAGCTACATAATTTATCATAAAGGCATTTAACTCTCTTTTTTCATGCAGTAATATAATTGCAAAGTCACACACTTAAGTTATGCTATAGCCTGCAGTCCAAACTTCAAGTTTCTGAGCTAAATGTTTAGCAGCTTGTGCATATGCTCCAGACGTTTCAGTCCAAAAAGCAATTAATTAATAAATGAAAAGCCAAAAACGAACTTTAACAGCTTACTGTAACGATGAATTTAAAATATTAATATTTAAATGTTTTATTTAAAGGGTTGTATGCCTAATAACACTGCAACTCTTCCCTTTAAATCAAATTGCGCATGCTCACTATGCTCCACTAACTCTGCAGTTCCTAATACTTACACTAGGTGGAGGGCTTGTCCTAATGGAGAGGCGCTCGTGCTCTCGTTATCCCCATTGTGTACGGTTCATGCCATAAGCGCTGCACTTTTATTCATAGTAGAGCAAAGACCAAAAGAGGGCAATGAGGTTAAATCTTACTAAAGATCCAAGCCTGCATTACTGTACTCTTAGCAACCCAGCATGCGTGTTATTACAGACTCCCGTTTAAACCCAAATCACACACACATGAGGACATCTCTCTGTAATTATACCCAAACTAACATCAGTGCTCATAAACAGCCCTGCATTTTAAACTAATCCACACAAGACCACACACACACACCTCAACTTACATTCCTCCCCTAAATTTGATTATATAATACGGTTACTTATGGATTCCTATAACAGATGGGCCATTATGGAGCCTGCCAGTGATGAAATACTCAAGTTCCTGTTTGACTGGAATCCATAACATTCAATCTCGGTTCTGAACCAGCAACAACTTGTTATCAGAAGTTATATGTTTAAAGTTTCAATGTATCTTTTTTGTCTGTTATGTAACTGCAGTAGCTCTGTGTGTGTGTGTGTGTGTGTGTGTGTGTGTTTCCACTCTAAGCATCTTTGGAAGCAAATGGTTTCCAGCTGCCAGAGCGTGTCTTATTTCCAGTGGTGAAAAGGTGACACTACATACATTTGTCTGCCTTTTCCTCTCTTCCCAAACCTCGCAGACTCACACTTAACCCATTCAACATGTATCTCGACAGACTAATGACACACTTCAGACAGATAATATTGCATTTTTCCAAGTCTGAAGGCCATTTTCTTCACATAAATGGCAAAAAGGTGCAGAAAGACCAAACATTAGATGTAAAAATATAACGGGACCACAGCAAGATTAAAAGGAGGTCCAGATGGAATCTTGGCTTTCCTGCACTAAACATCTACAAAATAGTGTTAAACGTGTTAAAATGTTTTAGCCAAAAGATTTTATAAATAAAACATAAGGGGCGGGGCTTGTGGAATTTTGTGATTGACGCATTGAGATTCAGGCCCAGTTAACAGTGTTGAGTCAAACGGCTACATAAGTTCAGTCACATTCCAGGAAGCTGTTACCTGTAAAGCCCCCACCTTCCTTTTCCCAGTTTTGACTGTTGTGAGGGATTTATGTTCGAGCGACGGATTACAGTTAGGCTAGGCTACAGGAAGTCCCGCCCACCTAGCCCAAAGGGCATTTCCTTTGCACCTGGTAATGAGAAATGTCCCCGTGGCAGGTAACAGAGAGCAGATAAGTTAAGAGCAGTGGCGTTGGGTGCATTTGGGGGCTTAAGCCCCTGATGTTTTTGAAGATGTATCATTCACTTCACAAATATAATATGTTTTATTAATTTGAATTTGTTCTCCAAGTACTAGAAATCCCTCTGTCCATGATGAAAAGCAGTCTGCACTGCTGGCTGTGGTAGATTATTGCTTACCTTACGTGTTCATTCCACTAGACAGCTATAAAGCGCTCGGTTTATTTTGAATATTTAAAGAGTCAGATCGCGAACAGATTCAATCACGCACGCAATCTTGTTCCTAAATGACAACGATTGAGCTATGTTTACTAAATCCTTAAATTACACTGTAACATTTACATTTTTAAATCTTTGTTCGTGCTGCTGCTGACCGTGCTGCAGGCAGGGCAGTTACGAAACATATTTTCAAGTCTTTTGTATCATTATTTCTGCATTACAAACATTAAAATAAATCACAGATATTTAATGTCAGATTTAGCATCAAAGATGTTAATGAGACTCAGTATCCAACGTATGGGGCAACCCTAATGGAAACAAACTCTAAAATGTATTTTGTGCTAAGTATTCATCAAATACATTTACTGTACATATTTATGTGCATAATAAATAAAATATCCTGCAATTGCACTTTTGGTATACTAAACTGTTAGAATTAAAGTCTGCATGTAACGCAGATGATATATACGGGAAGAAGGAGGCGGGAACCGGCGAAAATTTAACACATTTAATAATAAAATAAACAAACACAAATGAAAAGCGGCAGCCCCTCACGGACGACTGCCGCACACAAAACACAAACTAAAATCCAGGCCTGGTCCTCTCTCGTCTTCCACTGTTGTCACTCCTCATTTAACCCTTCCGAAGCTCCTCCGTGGGACTCGAGACCGGTGAGCGGTGCAGGTGTCGTTCATTACCAATTACTCCACCGGCCTCGCTCCGTTCCCACGGCTCTCGGCCCCGCCCCACTCGCCACACTGCTAAATTGGAACAGCTAATTTTAAGGCACTTTAATTGTGCAGAACTAGTGCTGAAACCCAATTGATTGTGAGTGCGATCTAAAGAGTATAATCAAGGTATACTTCAGGTATGCTTTAAATATCTTGCATTTAAAAGATTGATCTTATACAGTGATCATACGATCCTTATCAATAGTGATAGTAAAATACATTTTAGGCACACTATTAAGAAATGTGCATTGTGTAAAAAGACTCTAATTAAAATTGTATTCTAATTGTATATGAGTAATTATGTCAGTAATTATGTTAATTTTCCAGCATACTTGGTCTAAAGATGCTTCAACAGACCAAAAGGTTCTCCCACAGTCGTCCACCTCCCTCATATTTGCTGTATCAAACACAGTATGGTACTTGTGTGAGTGATGTTTTGGTTATGCTGAACCTGAGGAAATTAGCTACTTGATTTACAACATGCCTTGATGATGCAAATATTCCAGAAAGAGCAGATTTTCACACCGTATAGAGAGATGGGAGCAGATAAAGGACACAGGATGTGCTATAATCTAATGGGAATTATCATGATTTAGCTACTGTAATCATGACTGACTATGACCCTCAACAGTTTTGTGTGTGTGTGTGTGTGTGTGTGTGTGTGAGAGAGAGAGAGAGAGAGAGAGAGTGTCTGTGTCTGTGTTTGTGTGTGTGTGTGTGTGTGTGTGAGAGAGAGAGAGAGTGTGTGTGTGTGTGTGTGTGTGTGTGTGTGTGTGTGTGTGTGAGAGAGAGAGAGAGAGAGAGAGAGAGAGAGAGAACTCCCATACTCACCCCTGAGGCTAAAAGAAAGGTGCACTGAATCCATCTGACAGCATGAGTCACTGCTAAAGACTCATACAGAGAGCATATAAACTGTTACCATGAGCACAGTTTTACAAACTAAATGTTTTATTGTTTTAGTGCTGATTTCACAGTCAGTGTAGGATATGATGTAGGTGATAGATTCTGCAAATATGCTATGTTGTTATGTATACAAGATAAAAAATAAATACTCTGATGTATGTTTACTAAATACAACAATAAGACTCCAAATAACAACTTTTCTTTTCGTTTATCGTCACTTGATGACAGAGAGAGGAAGAAGGAGGAGGAGAAGGGAGGAGAAAGGGGTAGGAATACTCATAAATGCCGAAGTCTTGAACTATGCCCACATTAAACGGAACGGTCGGAGTTTAGTTTGTCACTAATGAATGGTTTATCTCATTTATCTCGATCTCTCCCTCTCTCTTTTTCCCTTTTCCATACCCATGGGTGACATTCACAAATGTGCTTTGATCTGCTGCCAGACAGCACAAAGCGCACACCAGGGGGAAGAGAGAAAGAAGGGAAGGAGGAGGAGTAAATGGATTTCAGTTTCTGTAAGTCTTTAAAATCCAGTTCCCTCGGGGATCTCTGGAAAAACTTCGGTCCAGAGACTGAAACTACCTGACTGAGACTTTTTTATATGGGGTTGGTGGACGGTTGGTCGATAGAGTGATAGAATGCTAGAATGATAGCATTCTGATGAATAGACAGAGACAGAACAAAAGATTGAATGATAGATAGACTAGACAGACCGACAAACAGAACATTAAATAGACAGAGAAAGAATGACAGACAGACAGTCGGAAGGCTAGATGGATAGACAAAACAATAGATCGAAGTGAAGTGACATATGGCCAAGTATGGTTGGTGACCCATACTCGGAATTTGTGCACTACATTTAACCCATCCAATGCGCACACACACAGTAGTGAACACATACACACACCCAGAGCAGTGGGCAGACATTTCTGCTGCGGCGCACGGGGAGCACCTCAGTCGTGGTATTGAGGGTGGCGAGAGCACTGGATATTCACTCCCCCACAGACAATTCCTACCGGCTCGAGACTCAAACCCGCGACCTTTCATTACAAGTCTGACTCTCTAACCATTAGGCCACGACTTCGATGGATGGATGGATGGATGGATGGGTGGATGGATGGATGGATGGATGGAAAGAAAAACCATGCATTACGCTTTTGAACAGAATGAAGATGTGTATATTTGTCTTGTTTTGCCTAAATATCATATTTTTTTATTTAGTACTGCCCTTCAGAAGCTACAGAAGATAGTTACATGTTTTCCAGAAGACAAATTCAATTAAATTGACCCTGATCTTCAAATTTAAATCACGTCCCAGCTAATGCATGGTTTTTCCTTCTGGAGCATCAGTGGGCATTTGAATCTTCTGTAAAGGCCCGTTCACACCAAGCACGATAATGATAAAGGCAAAAATAAACGATTTTCCAGCTGATGAATGATAAAAACACAACAAAAACAATCAGAATCCATCCTGCTATAATGTGCTCGAGAATTTAAAGCTGCAGACGCACATGCGCTTAGAATAAACAGACAATATAGTTTGCTTGTGTGGACGCTACTATCGTTATCTTTATAGTTATCGTTCTTGGTGTGAACGGGGCTTAATAGTTGCATATGAGTCCCTCAGTTGTCTTCTGTGTGAAAAGATGGATCTCAAAATCATACAGTCATTGTTGAAAAGGGTTCAAATACCCAAAAATGTAGTAGACTACAGACAGACAGACAGACAAACAGTCAGAAGGCTAGATGGATAGACAGAACAACAGAACGAACGATAGAGCAAACAACTGATAGACAGACAGACAGTCGGAAGATGGATAGACAGAACAGTAGAACGAACGATAGAGCGAACAAATAACACAGACAGACAGACAGACAGACAGACAGTCAGAAGGCTAGATGGATAGAACAATAGAACGAACGATAGAGCAAACAACTGATAGACAGACAGACAGTCGGAAGATGGATAGACAGAACAGTAGAACGAACGATAGAGCGAACAAATAATAGACAGACAGACAGACAGACAGGCAGACAGACAGACAGACAGACAGACAGATAGATCACCCCGCTAACCTTTACACTACTTTAGTCATTCATATCACCTGTCAGGCTGACAACGTTTCAGAAAGCTTGTGAAAAAGTTGATTTAGTGTTTTAAGAACATTCCTTTGGCTCATCAGTCTGCGTCGGTGAGGGTGACCCTAAACCCAGCGTGAACTCTGACTCCTCACCCGAACCCACTCAAAGCAGTGTGACCGTCCGTCTAACCATCTGTCTGTTTCTGCACTGCGCTCCTGTGTCTGCAGCTCTGACTCTTCTCAAAGACTGACTCTCATCCATCAGCCTAAGGATTCCTTTTCGTTCTGACCCTCTGTCAATACTGAACTCACTCTTTCACTGACCTCTCATTCAATCCCTCATTCATTCTTTCCGTGTCCTCTGTCTCCATTGCTGCAATGCCACAGCCCCTTGTTTCACTAAACTTAATCAGTTAGTTAGTTTGCTCACTGCAAAAGTGATTGCAAAAGTAAGTTTGCTGAATGATGTTTAAAGGATGTTCATAAGTTAAATATAAAACCTTACTTTTTTGGTTGATTCATGTTCAATTTTATGCCTTGCTTTGTAAAGAAAATGTAACATTTTAAATAATACAATTAAAAATGAAATGTTATTTTTTTATATAGTAGATCATTTAAAAAAATAATCAATACTGAGTAATATACGGTATTTAAAATTTTTTTGAAAAAGTTTGACATTTTAAAATGTATGATTATAATTTTAATTAAATATATAATTATTTGAAATTCATAAAAAAATGTTGACAGGGCAAGTAAATCAAAAACTTCTAAAACCATTGGCCTGAACAAACAATCAGAAATACAATTTTACTGTTGAGCTATAGATTTTTTGCATCACTGACATGCTACTATTTGTTACTATTATAGTTTGACATGCATGTATAGTTAAAATGTCGTTTACACTTTAATAATGTTTTCATTATTTTATATATTTTTATTTATAATGTTTTATAGGTTTTAGATTATTTAGTTTTATAATTGTAGTATTTCAAGATAAACTGAATTAAAATATTTTTAGATTTCATATAATTTTTATTTAAATTAATTTGTATTTTGTTTATTAACAAAAGTTTTTTATGGTTTTCGTTAATGATAATAACCCAGATTATTTATGTTATTTCAATGCATTGTAAAGAAAATATAACATTTGATGGAAACAATGAAATATGCTTAAATCGTTTAATAAACAATATTTGTAATGTTATTATCTAAATATTATTTTAAAACTAAATTTCACAATAAATTAATATCTCAAAATAAACGTACAATTGTAAAAAATAATATTTAGTTCTTCACTTTCATTGAATGTATAATTGCAGCATAGACATTATAGCTAACGTTACAGTTTGTGACCTACAAAAGAAAGACATTCCAGAAGAGTTTGTAACGACACGAGAGTAGTAACAACAGAACTGTCATTTTTGGGTGAACTATCGCTTTAAATGGTGCTATAAGTTCATTTCATTCACTCTATTTGATGGAATACACAGCAAGTGAAACGAAAAGTGTTAATGCAGATTGCACAACCCACCCACACACACACCTAGACAACTCAATACACTGTCTATGATTTCACCCAGAACATATTGCTCCAGCGCCTCATCTGTCAGTAGTGGGATGGAGAGATGACTGGCGCCTAAATCATAGCAGATGTGTCTGCAGCTAAGCTAACGGCCCCCGTCACCCCGTGCTCATTAACCGCAGGAGCTGGACCAGCGCGACAGCAGCCCCTATATCTCACTCACTGCCGCTAGCCGTTAGCCTTAACGATAAGATCCCCTAAGGCCCACTGGGGTTACATGATACTTTCACGCACAACGCTTCTGATGGATACTAGAAGAGGAGACAGAATGGATTTAAGAGAAAGAGTCTAGACTCAAATTGAGTATGCTAACATTATTGTAATCACCCTGAACACGTTCTAAAAAAAAATCACACGTTTCTCTGACAGCCCAAGACACTTAAACAACAAAGAAGAGTCAAGGAAGCAGCTAATCAGAAACACTCTTTCCGTGTCAATCATATGGATGTTCATCTTTCCTGACATTGAGATGGCTAACATGTCTTTGGAGAATCAGTGGCGGAAGTGAGAGAAATAGCTGACATTGCTTACAGCACCTTTAGCCTTCAGAAAATGTTTAGAGGTCAAAGTAAGTACTTTGGTAACACTTTAGATTAGGGAACACTATTCACTAACTAGTTGCTTATTACTATCATATTAGTAGTTATAATGTAGTTGTTAGTTCATGCAGACTAATCAGCAAATTACGAGTTTTAAGAACTCTTAATTAATAGTGAATATGTTTCCTAATTTAAAGTGTTACCAGTTATTTTGTTGTCTATAGTTTAGTTTTTGTATGCATGTTACTTAAACTTGTCTAAATATACATTTAAAACTGAGATTTGTCTGTTTTTGTAATAAAATAATAATAGCTGAAAAAAATGTATAGAAACATTAATTAAAAAATACATACATTCCAAACTGCAGACACGTACAAAATATGCATTAAATGTTTTAGCATAAATTAATGAATAAATAAAAATAAACAGTATATTATTTCTAAAGATATATTTCACATAAACTTAATGCAGAAGATAATTGTTCAAACAATAAAAGCAAAAATATTATATAATAAAATAAAATGTATAAAATAAATATATCAAAATGTAATAGTACAAATAGCTAAATATAATAGACAACATGTACAACAATACAAAAAGAACTTGGCCTAAATTTAAACAAATTGTGAACTAATGAATACATGAAAACAAAAATGAATGAAATAAATTAATACATTAGCCTATAGCTAGATTAAGAAGTGTTGCTTTATAGTTATTGATACATGTATATTTCCCATAAATTCAAAAATTGAATAAATGAAAAATTATTAAACATCAAAACATAATGTACAAAAATACATAAAATTCTGCAGAATTTAATGTAAAAAAATGAAAATACTGTACTAGCCTAAGGCTAGTAAGGGACCCAAAGAGCTGCTTTATAATCATTGATACATTTATATTTCTCATTAGTTGATTTAACTGATTTTCCAACTGATTCTTACATTAATGTTGGTAACAGTGTTGAATGGTTGAGCTTGATAAATGCAGTCAACACAGTTTCCCGACTATATTGACAAACATTAAGCTGTTACTGCTCCATGAGTCTGTAGAGTGTTTCAGCCAGTGATCACACACACACACACACACACACACACAAACTTTCCCATAAAAACACACATAAACAAATTCTGTCCGACAAATTTTTGGTCTGGAATGTCCGTCCATTGGTTTATGTGTGCGGTAGATGAAGAATAGCCTAAATTGACGGAAATCGTCCCCTGCAGTGATGTGTCGTTTATATGATCCTTGAAGGGAGCCATCCGACATTAGGTGTGTTTGTGTTTTTTTTTTGGAATTGAATCATGTCAACAGCTCTCCAAGCCCCCAAGCATGACACTGGTGGAATCTCTCAGCTGTATTATTTTTTTTCTGACATTGACTCTGGTTTAGGGTGACATCAGTCTGGACAGAAAGTAGCTTTTTTTCCCTTTGAGCATTCAGACAGATAGACAGACAGACAAAAAAATGCCTTCCAGCTAGTCAGTTACAGTAATTTACCCACATTGTCTGGTTTGTCCTGATTTAAGGATGAAACAAAATCCAACAGCATCAGAAGACAAGCACAGACATGCAGGTTTACGCAATGTGCCAACCGTCAGACCAAACGGGTCCTGATAAAACATGTCTCACATCCATGCAGCTTTCAAGAGGACAAAATACGAAACAAACCACCCAGGTGTATAGTTTGAGGTATAGAAGCTGCTAAACTGCAGACAACGTAAGCTGTCCCGCTGACTGATAGAGGTGATCGCTGACTGTGTGAAGACATGCTTGTAAAAATAAAAGTTTGATTGATTTGCACCTACAACATTTACAGTTTATCAGTCTCTCTATCTCAGTTTTTATCAGTGTGACAAGTATTTTACATTCATACTGCCAAAGTATTTGCATACAGATATATAACTAAAACAGGCCAAAACAACACTCCGGTAATAACAGCGAAAGAAAAAATATATTTTTTGCCTACTGAACAGCCTTAACCCTAGTAAAAAAGTTATATATTTCAAATACATTCATTTCCAACTAAATGTAGTTAAAATCTGTTAACATATTTGCTGACAATTGCTCAAGACTTGCTGATATAAAAATTATAATTAAACTTTATTTGTTAAACTTTAACTCTATTATTTTTGTGTATATATATATATATATATATATATATATATATATATACTGTATATATAGTAAAACTATTCTTGAGTGCGTGTACATGGTATGTCCCCACAAGTGTAGTAAAAACAGTAAATTTGGTCCTTGAGGGGACATTTTTGAACTCCATGAGGAAAACAGCTTATGAATCATACAGAATGTAGTTTTTTGAAAATCTAAAAATGCAGAAAGTTCAGGGTGAGGCATAGGTTTAGGGGATAGAATATACAGTTTGTATAAAATCTAGTGCTGTCATACGATTAATCGCATCCAAAATAAAAGTTTTTGTTTACATAATATGTGTGTACTGTGTACCATATGTATACCTATGGAATGTCCCCATAAAACATGGGAGCCATTATAAGTGTGTGTTTGTGTGATTATTGTAATAATTGTTCATTTAGAAATTACAAGTAAATGATCAAGAAGAAAACAGTAAAAAATTACTGCATCCAATTTTCTACATGCATGGTGGTCATGTGTGGCTGTGGGAGGAAAGAGCATTAGATAATTCCTGACATGCTACCCACATAATCCCTCTTTCTCAATCTCTCTCTCTCTCAATCCCTGACTCATCTTTCACATTCCTCCAGCATTCCAGCAGGATTAGCTGATGCCGCCAGTACAGACCCCATTCATGCAGAGAGAAACAAAGAGAAAGTGTGTACGTGTGTGGGAGAAAGAGCAAGACTGCATTTTTTTGTTATGGAAAGGGGTTTTCTGCCCCAAACCATTCCTCCCCTCAGACCAAACAGTACATTGTGCAGTCTAGCATACAGAGGTTCTCAAGAGAGCAACCTGTCACACTGCCTGAAGAAATCAAACACTTGAAGAATGATGTTTGACTCCTGGCATCCTTGTTTCATGTGTTCTAGATGGCAAAATAACTCAATATCACAGCATGCACCATCAAAGAAGACCCCACCACCACAAACACACACACATAATAACACACCAAATAAACCTGTGCTTCAGTCTTCAAAGGAATTCCATGTATTGATCAGCATTGAATAATGGAGCCGAAGGAGAAAGAGATAAAGCCTATTTATACTGCTTTCTCTCATTTGTCTTAGTCAATGGTGCAATAGTCTGTGTGTTGAGGAACAATTCAGACAGTCTTCTGACTAAATAGAAGGGTGCTTTCACACTCTGAGTCTGATGCAGACCTCAGAAATCACACCTTTGAGAACTACATGCTAGCTGAGCATTGGTGAAAGAAAACCTGTGGTGAGTCTTTTTTATTCTTTCTAGTGTGAGAGTGAAAGAGAGAAAGACAAGGCATTTGGGTGCATGGGAAAAAAAGACAGGAAAGATGGACCGGATGACAGAAAGAGGATCATTGTCTTGAGGGTGAATCTAAGGGCAGGGTTCTTTTTGCTGATTGGTTCAGTTCATTCTCAGCTGTAGTGACAGAGAGAGAAATGACTTAATTGCTCTGAAATGCGTTTGGGTTCAGTGGACATACAATAAGAATACACTCCAGAGTCATAAAGACATATTCTGAAATTAGTTTGTATCTGTGTAACAAATTCAGGACAAGTAAGTAAGTGTGTGTGTGTGTGTGTGTGTGTTTGTCCACTTTTCAAAATGCTTATAAA
This sequence comes from Gymnocypris eckloni scoliostomus, assembly GCA_027564155.1. Classification (NCBI taxonomy): domain Eukaryota; kingdom Metazoa; phylum Chordata; class Actinopteri; order Cypriniformes; family Cyprinidae; genus Gymnocypris; species Gymnocypris eckloni. Next base: position 28,934,050 of record CM050412.1, read on the forward strand.
TCATACAGAGTGAGTTTTTTGGGGGAAAGTAGAAATGCAAAGTCTCCTGTGAGGGCTAAGTTTAGGTGTAGGGTAGGTGTAGGGCAATAGCACAGTATGAAAACCATCACGTATATGGGATGTCCCCACTTTTCACAAAAACATACATGTGTGTGTGTGTGTGTGTGTGTGTGTGTGTGTGTGTGTGTGTGTTGTGCGTGCGTGCATGTGAGTGAACTTGGGTTTTAAAAAGTTTTGAGTTGGTAAGATTTTTAAATTAGACTGATGATTTTGTGCTCCAACAATATTTCTAATTATTATCATTGCTGAATACAGTTGTGCTGCTTAACATTTTTGTGGAATAAAAATCTCAATTTAAAGAATCCTATACTCACACATAAATGTATAAAAAATATTTTACATGAATAAGTGTGCATGAACGTATATATAATTAATATACAAGAATATTCAAAACCATTGTATATTACTGCACTGTATTGTGGTATCCACATTAATATACATACATACATACATACATACAGACAGACAGACAGACACACAAACATACATTCACACACAAGAAGTCATGGTATGTCCCCATTTAAATAGCTAAGTAAACATGTTTGTTTGTCTGTTCCTGAGTTTCCTTAAATAAAATCTTTCCAAATCCATCAGATCAAAATGATTAATTACCTTGCCGTTACAGACACTCTGTCTTTTCACACAATGGCCATTTTTAAACACACTTTGAGACAAGTTTTAGACATGCTGACAGATTTAAAGATTTACTGATACCGTTTCCTGCCTTTGTCTGTGCATCATCTCTGATCCAAAGGATTTTAATGAATAAATTAAGTCATTTTCACTCTGCGCAGTTAATAATCCAGCAATATCTAGCTGCATCTGTTAGAATGTATCATATCAAACAGAAAACGTCTTTTAAGATCCCATAGCATTTTTATCAGAATATGTTGTAGAAACAAGGAAACAGCTTTTTTGCACATAGGAGAGAGCAGGTCAAACTGGTAGCACATGTGGAAATGTTTTCATCATCACTTTTAACAAGGCTGTTGGCGGAAAGGAAAGACAGAAAGAAAGGAAGAGAGAGAGAGAGAGAGAGAGAGAGAGAGAGAGGGGGAGGGAGAGAAAGAGAGCAAAACTAAGTGGACAATTTGTTGCCAAAAAACCCTTCTAAAAAACCTCTCAGCTGTTTCCCTCCCTCTTTACTGCAAATAGGCATGTGTTGCTGTCACAACCCTCTCACTCTCTTTCTCTCCTTCTTTCATCTGCCCCCTTCCATTCTTATAGACTGCTCTGTGTGTGTGTGTGTAATATCCTCACATCTGTGCCTTAGATCATATGGTGGTTCATGTCTCATGCTGCTAGCTGTAGGTCTTTACGACCCATGGAAATTACTGGAATGTCATTTTAACATCCGTGAAAATGTCGCTGTTCCTCAAAGCCACCCCAGATTATGTATCACCGGGGGTGCGAGGCAGACAGCTGTTTGTGTGTGTGTGTGTGTGTGTGTGTGTGTGTGACTGACACTTTGTGCACCTCAGAGCGTGTTCTCAGAAAACTATGAATAAGGCTTGTTTCATGCATCCTGCATCTGTGAGCAGCACACATTCATTTTGACACCCATATTAACAGATTACAAAATTTGAAGTAGAAATCGCTTATAAAATGCACCATAAAATACCTATTTAGCAATATAGGCTGATCTACTAATTCAATATTTGAAAAAAATTCGACACACAATAGCTACATTTACATGCACCTAAATAATCTGATTATAATCAGATTTATGCCTCAACTTGACTGAAAAGCCTTCATGTAATCATCTCAATCAAACTGATTAATATCAATCTGAATTCAATTTGAATTCAGACTATTTATTTTCTGCACAGAACTGCAGATCTAACATACATTAACATATCGTTGACTGAAATGACTTTACAACATTTGTTTAATGTCACATACGTTGCTGTTATTATCACACTTACCTCTCAGGATGTGTGAAACAGGTCTAAGAGGTTCAGACCCATAAGTGCTGTGAGAACGTATTGATTTAGGCAAGAGTGCAAGCATAGACAACACTCTCTGAACCGTGAAGGCAATCAACTGAACATCTCCAGTCTGCTTTCATAGACAGCATCATCATCATCAAACACACACACACACACACACACACACACACACACACTGGTGTAATGAATGAAAAACCTGACCTTGCATGTAGCACAGCAAGCAAACACATACAGACACACCCAGAGGAAAGAAAAATCACAAGAGAGATCTCTTTAACATCTCATACGACAACAATAAGATTTAAAGGACAGTAATTAAAAAAACCTCAACATTGTCTCAAACAGTGCTTAGATTTGCCAAGATACCAAATCTGCACGCAAAAGTCAGTATGATCTCAAACATTTAAACTCGCACCTAATTTATATGATGTAACTCAGTTTAAGTCTATATTAGATTTGAGTTGTATTCAGTATAAATGTGTTCCAAAAAATTATATAGAATAATTAAACACATGTTGTATGTGTGTGTGGGGGGTCCTGGTATTCCTTATGTTATTCCATAAGTACAGTATACTAACGCAGTCAATCTTGACCGTAAGAAAACGAGCTTATAAATGATACAGAATTAACTTTTTAGAAAGAAGCAGAACGTGATATTTGAGGGCCAGATTTAGGGGTATTATAAAGGGATAAGAAAATTTGGGTTTTGTACAGCATAAAAACCATTACGTCTATGGAAACCCAACATATGAGTGTATTTTCTGTGCTGGAAAACTAGTATACACTCCAACAAAACTAAACATGCACAAATCTTTACTGTTTGACTAGCTTTTACATTATTCTCAAATATAAAAGTATTTCAGTCGCAGGCTGAAGCCATATGTCCAATATGAGCAATTTGTTTATATTCCTCCAAATGTTTGGATATCTAAGGTTACCTCAGAACAATACATGGTAGACAATGCCTTGACCATCTACCTTTAAAGCTACGACACAGTGATGAATCAGAGGTCGTGTGTTTAGGGGTAATGATGTTTGCACTGGGGCGACGGAGGCAGCATTCCTGCACACACATACACTCACATGTAAGAAGTGTTTCCCTTGGGACAATCATATCAATTCATCTCTTAAATTGAACAGTGATTGCACGGATGGCATTTTTCCACACATGTGTGCTAATATAATTCTAGAAGGATGATGGTGTACTCTACTCATGTGTCGAGTGGAGCCAGACCTTTAGTTCCGCCTGAACATGTATGTATGATTGCAAGAGCAGGCCGAGATGGAAAAAAGCACACACAGACAAAAGACTCAGTCTTAAAGGGGGTTTCCATACAGTTACAGGTAACATTCACACAGACTAACAGTGGAAAAGTGAGTGAGGCTTTTTAATCTACTAATGTCCAAACATTTTGACATGGATCTGGCATACGTTTACAGACTGTCAGTCCTCCAACCCAAAAAATGCTGGAGTCAGTCCTGATCATTTCATTTTATTCCTGACTTTTAATCATTGTAAGTTACATAAGACTGGCTAAAAGTGCTTCACAATGTTTGTTTAGAGTCCAAGAAGGAAACTTCTGGAGTTATATGTTTGAAACTTTTGAATAGTAGTGATGGATTCAGAAGCAAGGAGATAAAGTGAAATCAAAACATAATTAAAAGAGAAAAATGTTTATATTAAAGGGGACCTATTATGCAAAAATCACTTTTATAAGGTGTTTGAACACGGTTGTGTGAAAACAACCAGCCTATAATGGTAAATATCCACCCACTCATTTTTGTATAATCTAAAAAAATTATAAACAGTCTCTCTGAAAGAGCTGTTACAGATTTTCCCTCTGTTCACGTCACTGAGGGGGAAAAGTCCAAAAGGCAAAAGTAATATTACATTTTTTATGTATTTTGGACCAAATTAGATTTGAAGAGCATAAAAGACTCCTTTGAAAACATGAAACCTTTAAACAGTACATACAGTATTTTAAGATATTGCATATAGATCTTGATATAGATTGTATGTACTTAACCTAACAGACCACTCAGGTCAGTAGGATCGAGTCAGTTATACCAAGGGTTCACACAAAACAAGGGGAGTCCGCTTTTAGCTATTTTGCCACTCGCAGTTGGAACCAGCTTCCAGAAGAGATCGGATGTGCTAAAACATTAGCCACATTTAAATCCAGAATCAAAACTCATCTGTTTAGCTGTGCTTTTGTTGAATGAGCACTGTTCTACGTCAGAACTGATTGCACTGTATAATCATTTTCTATTTTTAACTCAACTCATTTTAAATTCATTTAAAATCAAATTATATATATATATATATATATATATATATATATATATATATATATAGTGCCCTCCATAAGTATTGGAACAAAGACAAAATTGCTCTGTTGGCTGTGGAGTCAAGACATTTACAAATATGATTAAAAGATTAATATGAGACAAAACTACAGAATGTCACATTTTATTATTGGGTGATTCAACTCATAGATGTTTTACCAGCTAAGAAGTTCAGCACTTTTAGAGTTTCAACCCCCATCTGATGTGAGCATAAGTATTGGGACAGTTGCCTCACAGGTCTTTCTAAGTGATCAGCGGTGTCCTGTTGGATTCTTCAGATATTAAAATCAGGGAATATGTCATATCAGTTATATCCATTACTTCTGTATTCTGAATCTTGCATTCGAGGATGACACACATAAACCAGGATGAAGACGAGGGAGCTGACTTTGAGAGAAAAGCAAGCAATTTGGATTCTAAAAGAAAAGAGCAAGTCAATTAGAGCTCTAGCAAAAACAAAGGGCATGGAGAAATCAAGAGTTTGGAAACCACCAGCGACACCAGCAACCAACAATGACCTGATCGGCTGAGTAAACAACAGTAGTTGATGACCGACAAATCATAAAAGCTGTGAAAAGGAACCGTAAAAGACGTGTCTGTAAAATCACCAACAACTTCCAGAAAGCTGGGGTGATGCTCTGAAAATCTACTTTCCTCAGGAGATTTTGACGCAGAATCACAGATGTTACACGGCAAGATGCAAACCTCTGACCAGCACCAAAAATAGAAAGGCAAGATTAGAGTTTGCAAAAAAGCACAAAGGTGAGCCAGAAGAGTTTTGGAACTGTGTTTATGGACTGATGAGACAAAGATGAACATTTATCTAAGTGACGGGAAAGCAAAAATGTGGAGAAAAAAAGGACACTGCAAATGATCCAAAGCATACAGCCTCCTCTGTAAAGCCTGGTAGAGGTGTTGTCATGGCATGGGTATGCATGACTGTCTCTGGAACAGGCCCTCTCAACTTTACTGAAGACTTAATGCATGATGACAGTAGCAGAATGAATTTGGAAGGGTACAACACCCTGCCAGTTCAGTCAAGGAATTTATAGGCATTTTTAGGCATATTTTAAGGGCAAAGAAATGTAAAGATTTAAATCCGATTGAACATGAATTTCACCAGCTGAAGAGGAGAGTAAAGGCGGAAACTCCCCAAAACAAGAAACAATTGGAATTGGCTGCATTAAAGGCTGGGAAAAGTATTTTTAAGGATGAGACCTATGAGACCTATGAGACCTATGATGACTATGGGTCACAGACTGCTGTGATTGTGATGTGCGCAGATGTGCGCAAGGCATCTACAACTAAATAATAGCTTTTAATCTTTTATACTTGCCTTATATTCAACTGTCACAATACTTATGCTCACATCAATGAGTGGGATGAAATCTAAAAGTGCTGTTCTTTTTACCTGGCAAAACATGTATGTGTTGAATAATAAATGCTAATAATAAAATGTGACATTCTGTAGTTTTGTCTCATATTAATCTTTTAATCATATTTGCACATTTCTAGACTCCACAGCCAACAGAGCAATTTGTCTTTACTGTTCCAATACGTATGGAGGGCACTGTATTTCATTCCTTGTTTTTATTATTACTTTTAATGTCTATTTTCCTTCCTTTTATGTAAAGCACTTTGAATTACCACTGTGTATGAAATGTGCTATATAAATAAACTTGCCTTGCCTTGACTTTCCTTACTTTATGTTGCATAATTGTGTGTGTGTGTGTGTGTGTGTGTGTAACGGCATGTGGCCAAAATTAACTTTAAGAGAGTATCTGCTCTCTTTTTCTGTGGAAACGTGGATGTTGTCTTTCAGCGCGTGGCTCTCTGTTCTAGTTTGTTCCTGTCGCACTATGTGCGTGTGTATGTATGTTTTCATGCCCAATACAAGCTTAAAGGAAGCAGACAGAAACTCCTCTCATTGTTATTAAGGTAAAGGAATCTCAGTGGGAATATCAGCTTTAAACTAACATCCTCTCACACACACACACACACACACACACACACACACACACACACACACACACACACACACACACACACACACACAAATACATGTAGGAACACACGAGCACAGCCACAGTCTAACTTTATCACCTCGTTTTCATGTCCTGTGCGTCTTCAGTTAACTCTACTGATGATGTGAAAAGGAAAAAACAAGTAGCAAAGCTGTAAAATTATATAAGAAAACCTAAACACACCCACTCACACATACACAGAGATAGAGGATGCTGGTTTTCCTGCTCTCACACCTCATGGGAGTCTGGCCACTTTACTGATTTTAATGAGTCTGAGGAAGTGAAATATTGTCAGTGACCCTTTTGTCTCCTACAAACATGTGCATTTTTGTTCAGTAGTGCAATTCTTTATCAAGAATCAAGTGTTGGACGTGTGGATTGTGGAGGGAAATCAGATTCAGATACACCAAAAAAATGACATTTGAGTCTGGACTTTTTAGTCTGGACAAGCCTAACAACTCCAAACTAAACAGATACACAAGCCCGCAGTTAAAAGTGCTCGTATATTTTCAGTGTTTAAAACACACCGTCTCTAGATAAATAAACAGCACAGAGGACTGTGAGCGATGTGAAAACGGCTCCCCTCCAAGTATCAGCTCCTGCTGTACAAACACAGCACACCCACTTCTTTAACATGCATCACAAACATAAAACACACACCAAAATCACAACTTCTTGATGCTGTATGATCAAATCTTTTGATCTTTTGATAAATTGCCACCGAACAGCCTGATAAAGTTCACCTCTCATTATTTGGGCAAGGCTACTTCCCACACTGACCCCTTTCACCACAGATCACCCCTGTTCTAGAAGTCAGGACATGTCGAGGTAGACGTTGCCCTCCGGTGTAAGTCTTTGTGTCAGAGCGCTCAAGTCTGTTTACACTCTAAAACATTCCATCTGCTTTATTCCCTCCAGCTGGAGCTATCAGTTATAAAATAAATAAATGCCCACAGTATCCAAACAGCTCGCCACATCAAAACCCTGGAGGTGAGAGGTGGCGCTCCGCCTCATTTCCTCTGTGTATTCGGAGGTTTTCCTGAGAGGCAGGATTCGGGGGAAAATGGGGTCGGTGGTCGCTCATCTCTTGTCTCCTTGATCCCATTCCTGTCCTCCATCCCACATCCCAAAGGAATTCTACCAATCAAAATTCCAAAAGAGGGGGCTCTTTCTGTGTAAGTGTGTGTGCTTGAGAAGCGGTAACCCATTCATTCGGATGCTTATGTTACACTGTGTGAAGTGATCAGAGGTGTCTGCTGGTCTGCAAGACAGACAGTTTCCAGCAGCAGAACTGGACATAGAAATTATTTCCCATCATCCACCGTGATGTGATAATCACATCCTGCAAGCTTAAATATGGTTTGTTTTGAGACACATCTTTTCAATTCTTGCTGACTCAATGAACAGAAAACTATTTTCGGACATTTTCAACTCAAAATGTATTAAATTACTCACAAATGGGAAACATCTTTTTTTGACATGTCCACAATCAAGAACCGTGAGTTAAATGATCACGGCCTGTTTCACAATCGAGAAACGGTGAATTATACAATAAAAGCAAGCAGAAAGTAAACTTTAATAGCCAAATAGCAGTACAAATCAAACATTTATAATATGCAAAATACTGTTTTATTAATATCAGCTAAATAACAGAAAAGTTAAAAAATAGTTAATATATCTTTAATATATGGTTTTAATACATAGCTTCTTATTAAATTGTACAAAAGTCAAATTTACAATGTATGTTTAATTAAAATTATAGGTTTTATATATATGTATACTGTGGAAAAAAATGATTTGATCCCTGCTGATTTTGTACGTTTGCCCACTGACAAAGGAATGATCAGTCTATAATTTTAATGGTAGGTTTATTTGAAAACGCATTTCAAAAAAGTTATAAATTGATTTGCATTTTAATGAGTCAAATAATAATTTGACCCCTTCGCAAAACATGACTTCGTACGTGGTGGCAAAACCCTTTTTGGCAATCACAGAGTTCAGACGTCTCTTGTAGTTGGCCACCAGGTTTGCACACACCTGAGGAGGGATTTTGTCCCTCTCCTCTTTGCAGATCCTCTCCAAGCAGTGTTTCAATCATACACACACATTTACATTTAACTTCCTAATGAACAGAATCATAGGCAACAAACTGAATTGACACCCTTAATAATTACATTAATAGAAAATATATGTGAAAAGAATATGTGCCAATGTGTGGCTTAACTAAAACATTTTAAATCATATCAAATCAAATCTCTTTATTGTCACACATCATGTACACAAGTGTCCTGATGGTGAAATTCTTAGATACAAGACTCTGTGCTATGGCAGTACAAGTAACACGATATGAAAAATGTACAATATACATAAACAACAATATACACATTTGCACAATATACAATAAACAATAGACAATTGTACACAATATACAGTACACACATTTCCATAATATACACATATTAAACTGTATTCTCAAGAGACTTATGGATGTATGTATAGATTTTTATATTACTTACAGTAGTGTATACGGTAAGCGTTTTACTGTGCTGTTAGTGCAGAAGAGAAGATGGAGCTGCATGTGTTCTATACTATGCAGTGCAAGACATGCTACAGTGCTGTCAGAGGTGGTGTGTCTGGTGTGTAGATATAATCCAGTGTGAGGGGTGGGTGGGTGAGTATAGTTTGCTATCTGGAGTTCAGCAGTCTGATGGCTAGCGAGAAGAAACTGTCTCGCGTTCTGCTGGTTCAGGTCCTGATGCTGCGGTACCGTATATAACGTCCCACATCAGCAAGTCAGACCACATGATGATGTAAAGAACTGTTGAATCTGCTTATTGAATTGATTCATTAAAACAAACTGTTCAAAATAACCGATTTGTGCAAATGAGTCAAACTAGAAAGAATCTTAGGTGCCGCCGAATGGGCTGTATGCATGTACGCACTCACATACATCAGATCATGTTGTATGCCGTTCAATTTCCCTCCAGTATTTCTATTCCCAGATGGACCTGCACTTGTATGTAAATCACATTACATACGCTGTGAAAAGCTCATTAACAAAGGAGTTTGTTTCATTTGTTCAATAGGATGGCCCTATTACTGCACTCTATTAGCTAAAAACAGGTTAGGTTAGACCGGGAGGAGTGCTCATAATTGTGAGTCTGTGCACATGGTTTTGCCCATACTGATGAGGTCTTTCATCTGAAATTAGAGAGTTTAATCATTTTAGCTCTGGGTGCATTGAAACACTGAGGTAAAATGAAGGCCTGTGTGCGTCCATTCTAGCAGAGAATTAATCAACTCCAGAGGGAAAACTTATCCAGGAGACCGAATAGATCCCTAAGTACACAATTGTTTTTCCAGTTGCAGAATAATTGACTTGATTTCTTGAAGTCTATTTGTGACAAATTGGTCAATTCTAACAATGTCCAGATAGTCAGCGGAGGAAATGCTTAACATCAAACAATGAATAATTGCACATTTCCTCTTCGCTAAATTGTTCTTCCATTATACTAAAGCAAATGTTGAAAGTGTGTGTGTGTGTGTCCTGGTCCAATTTGTTGGCTTTTTGTTTGTGGTTCACATTAATTGCAGCGAGCCCCCTCCAGGGAGAATTGTGTTCGGTGCGACTCAAACGCAGAGGAAACACTGGTAGCACTCAAAAAAGTTAAATAAACAAGTTGGAGTAAAATGATTTGCAGACGGTATGTGTGGTAGGGCCGAGAGTCATTTTCTAAGTAACGCTCTGCTTTACAACAGATCGTGTAGTGTGCTATGAATGGACAGTTATGTAATTGCTTCAGCTGTCGCTGAAACTCATTTCAAGTCGGCCAGTAAGTGAGTTTGGGGAGTATGGATCTTGCTGCATCAAAACTGGGACCTTTGGTCAGGGGCTGTCATTTAATTCCTTCCTTCTGTTCACCCGGTTCAAAAGTCATCTTTGAGCCTTGTCATCATTTATTCACACTCATGCTCCAAAACTGTATGACTTTCTCTGTGGAACACAAAATGTATTTTTTTCTGACCTCTCTTTTTAATATAATGGAACTGAATGAGGGCTGTTACGCTTTTAAAATAGACCCAAAACACAGTGAAAGTATCATAATACTGGTCCATCCGACATATTTCAAGTCATTTTAAGTAAAAAATATCTAAAATTGCAATATAGGTGAACTATTCCTGTAAATGTATGTGTAAATGTTTATATTATGTTACAAAAATACAACAAACAATCAACTTAGGGGCACTTATTTATGTTACAGAACTTACTATATATATATTAATGCTGTCAAACAATTAATCGTGATTAATAGCATCAAAATAAAAGTTGTTGTTTACATAATATATTTGTGTGTGTATGGTGTATATCTATTATGTACATTTAAATACACGTACATGCATGTATATATTTAAGAAAAATATGTTATGTTTATATATAATATAAAATTATATGAAAATAAATATAAATACAAGTAAATATTTTCAAAATATATATTGTATGTGTGTGTATTTGTACATAAATAATATATATAGACAATACAGCACACACATATATTATGTAAACACATTTTTTATTTTTTTTGTGATTAATCGCATAACAGCAATAATATAGATAGATATAAACTTGCAATTACAATTGCATTTATGTCTGATAATTATGACTTTATAACACACAATTGCCAGTTTATATCATGCAATTATGAGTAAAAAAAACAAGTCAAGTCAAACTAATTGCAAGATATAAATTTGCATTTGTGAGAAAAAGTCTGATTTTATTTCTCATTGTTGCAAGTTTATATCCCGCTACTCTGACTTTATAACTATAAATGTAACTATAACTATAAAAAAAGTTAGAATTGCGAGATGTAAGCTCGCAATTGTGAGAAAAAAACAGAATTATGAGCTAAAAAAAATATCACAGTTACCCATTTAATTTTTTTATTCAGTGGTGAAACAGTTTTCCAAAATAAAAATTATATGACAATTATTTTAAATTATTTCAGAACAGGCTTCATATTTGAGATCTAACTGATGATGCTCAACTAAGTGCAGGAACAGTGCATCTGTTTATGGTTGTGTTAAGTTACTAACTCTACCATGCTAAATACACAAGATAAGTTAACCCCATCTACCCAGAGCAAGGCGCCATGGAGACAAGCCAGATTTAGTCATCATTAGAGCTTCTAATAACCTGCCATCAACCTTCTATCAGCACCGCCTGACCCTGCCTGACCTCCTGTGACCTGCTAGGCCATTTCCTGTGCCTGTGGGGACTTCTTCCTTTTGGAGGATATGATGAGTCACAGGTTACTGGGTGGAAGAAAGAAAACAGACGAGGAACTCCAATTGGAAACGGTAATTTAGACAAGTAGCGGTTATGGTTTGTTTGTTTACGTGAGCATCTAGATTTGACGCAGCAAGCTCTCACATGCATCAGATCCAGGGCAGCTGTAGGTTACAGCGGTATATGAGACCGTATTAGCAACGCAGATTGTGAGTGATAGCGCATGTGAATGCTGAAAGCTCATGTGTTCTAAATTGAATCATGGTATTGTACTGCATCACTGCGTTCCCTCAGAGCTTCACTCTGTGTGGGAGACCCAAACACAAGTTTGTGTGTGTTCCAGAGAGAGAGTTCAAGATCGGAATGGCCAGCAAATGGCTTTCATATCACTGCAGTGAAGGTCGTGGTTAGGGAAGTGACCATGTTGAGATGTGGCAGTGCATAGTGAAAATTGTTGGATATTTATTATGAAGTGGAGTCCAAACATCAGAGACTGGAAATCTGGGACTCAAAATCAAATTTAAACCTGGAAACAACAAGTTTTAGGATTCTGAAGGATTTGGTGTTTCTTGAGGTCGCTTATAGTGTTAATTATTTTAATTTATTTGTTTTATTGAGAAGGTTGTTATTAGGTATAACACTTGCAGGATGTTTTAATGGCACAATAAATACATAAATAAAACAATGAAATAAAAATAAGTTCAAAAGTTTGGATTTTTTATTTATGTTTAAATCTCGCAAGAACTCTTTAAATTGATCAAAAGTGAAAGCAAAGGGAGTCCTAAAAAAGTTCTCACAAATATTAAGCAGTTTTTAACATTGATAATAAAAGTCAGCTGATGATAAAATCTGCATATTAGAATTACTTCTGAATGAGCATTCTGTGTCACTAAATACCTAGCAAAAATGATAAAAAATCAGCTTTGCCATCACAAAAATAAATGACATTTTAAAACATTCAAATAGAAAAAAGTTATTACATTTGTATAATATTGTAATAAAATTTCACTACTGTTTTCCCATATTTTGGTGAGCATAAGACTTTTTTCATAATTTTGAAAAAGTCAGCATTTTTTGTAGTATTGCATAAAAGAAACCTAGAAAAAAACCTTCTGTTAGTATGTGTGTGAGAGAGACAAAGTGTGTGTTTTAATAATGAGTCAGCTTTGACATGGTGTTTGTTTGATTTGAAATGAAACAGCAGCTGAGATCAATACATGGCCAGACGTGCTTACTAACATTCGATAAGTGAATCGATCAGAGGTGTGTGCCATAGATCTTCTGTTAGTAATCAATCAGTACTTTAACATGGCATCCTATCATCAATATCATTACTGAAGCTCTTCAATGTGTGCAGCAGAGCAGAACATGTCCTTTGTATGTTGTTAAAATATTTATATATATATATCTCACCATTACAGTCTGGTGTGGATGTCCTTTATCAGACTAATCTACCTAATAACTGATTTCATCTAACTGCCACAGTTTGGGATTTTGCAACACATTTTTAGAATAAAACGTAATGCTATCAAATTGTATACTGTATCATCAAATTTCATCATTATGAAATCATTCTGGTTATAGAAGTAGTCCATTCTATTAATGCACTATATTTCATGGCATCAGAAGACCTTAGCCTTTTTCATATAGACCAAAGGTTTTCAAACTTTTTCATACCAAGGACCACCAAATATGATAATGTACTTGTGAATGTTCCTCTTCCTAATATATACAGTCAGCTATAAACATAAGACCTCTTTAGACTGTGTGAGGAATATAAGTTATTATATTATAAAACAATAATGTCAACTTCAGTAAATGTTAAATTTAACATTATTATGGATTATGGAAACTATTATGAAAATTAATATTTATTTATTATAACAACAATCATAAAATTTGCTGTTTTAAAACATTTGACTGTATTAAATAAATACATATATTAATAAATAAAACGTTTGGTAACACTTTATTTTAAGGACCTATTCTTGCTATTAACTAGTTGTTGTTAGCATGCATATTACTAGCATTTGCTTATAAAGCACATAGTAATGCCTCATTATGCATGACTTTATTATAGATCCCTTAATCCGACCGCATACCTAAACTTAACAACTACCTTATTAACTATTAATAAGCAGCAAATTAGGAATTTATTGAGGGAAAAGTCAGAGTTAAAAGTGAATAAGTGTTCCCTATTCTAAAGTGTAACCAAATGTTTTTGCATTATTGTTCTCTGTAGAAAACACCTGATATAGATTACTTTTATGGATTTATATTTAACAAAAATATCTGTATAGTTTAATTAGAATTAGTATAATTAAATCATTTATACATGTATAACACAAATATGGCAACTTTCTTATTTTCCATCCTTCAAACATAATAAAATGTGATAAAAGTAATTTTGTAGAGACTAGATCCTCCTAAATGAGGCAAGAATGGCGTAATAGTCACATTTCTCTAGTGCAAGATAAAAGTTGCAACAGTGACGTTTCCCTTATGAAAGTCATCAAAGTTTACATCAAACAAACAAATGAAACAAAAAGAACAAGAACACATGTTCCTCAACAGGAGTGAGTCATGGCACCGCTGGCCCGGCTTGAAAAGACCTTCTCAAACTCAACTCTCGCCTCTGTGCGGTTTGGTGCGACGGGATAATTAGAAGCTTGAGCAAATGAGCACTGCTCTAATTCGGCTCTTACAGACAGACAGGACAGTTATCAGCCTTGTACTTATTCACCATTACATGATCCAGGCTGCTGACAGAATGGAACAGAAGTCAGTGGGAAGAGGCAGAGAGGCTGGTGAAAGAGTAAGTGTTTAAAGAGTAAGTACAGCCATTGGATTCCGATTGTACCATCTATGTCAACTGAGTGTATTTGCAGTGAAAACACACTCTGTATTTGTACACAATGAGATTTACCACATATAAAATGTGCTTTTAGTGCACAGCTATCTGATGCGATCACCACCACAAGTTTAAGTAAAAAGGATCTGATTAAACAGCAAAGCTTGGCTCATGTAATGGAAGCTTTCATCAGTCCTTAACTACAAGGAACACCATCAACTCTCCATAAACCACTAACTCTTTTGACTCTTCTCTCAGTGGTTCTTTCTAATAGAATCAATGCAGAGTCCCATTTTACCCGGTGTCTGAAAACCTGACGAGAGAATACGGCCGGTTGTCGGATTCGGAAAATGTAAAATATCCCATAAAGAGCATTGTAAACAAGAGCCAGCAACCACACGGCATGTACAGAGGATGACTTCAGCTGGAAGTTTCCCAGGGGTAAACATCTCAAAAACACTATACCTCAAGTATGCGACATCTAAGATTGATTTTAGACTGAAAACTGGGCTTTCAATGAGCTGTTTTTAAAAGGATAGTTCACCCCCCAAAAATATATTCTGTCATTACTCACCTTCTTGTTGTTCCAAACCCGTAAGACGTGCGTTCGTCTTCAGAGCACAAATTGTAAACAAGGCACAGCGCGTCTGGGTTCTACGTCTGAACACAGGTAATGTAACCTCTTATAGCTTCATAACATTACTGTTGAATCACTGATGTCACATATACTAATTTAATGATGTCCTTACTACCTTTCTGAGCCTTGAATATGTTGCTCTATATGGAGGGTCAGAAAGCTCTCAGACTTCCTTGAAAATACCTTCATTTGTGCTCTTGCGGGTTTGAAATGACAGAATTAATGATAGAATTTTCATTTTTGGGTTTCCTTTAAGTTAATTTTATCCTTAAAACAAATTGAATAAATGCAACCAGTCATTTCAATGACAGTAATTCTGATGGCAAAAACTACATGTTATGTTAGTATTGGAGCATCCTAAAAAAAAAAGATTTATGTCTTCGGGGATGTGGAGGTCTATCTTTTTGTTTCGATTTTGGAATTTAGGAAAGATTTATGGAATTTCACTTGTTTATTGTTAAATATTTAAAGAAAAACTTTCTTCTATTTCTATTTGTTCACATATCATGTGAACAAATATTGGACATGGGATGAATATCAAATTAAAACCGAATCAAGTCGGCGCCAATAGCCTCGTGGTTAGTGCGTCAACATACAGCGCTCATGGCAACCCGAGTTCGATTCCTGTCTTGAGGTCCTTTGCCGATCCCTCTCTCCTCTCAGTGTTTTCCAGTCGCCTCTTTCTACTGTCCTATCTGTTAAAAATCATAAAACCCCATTAAAATATATCTTTAAAAAAAATCTTTAACACATTTAAATGTGTTAAAATACTTTAGGAGGTGCATTACAAAATTATCTTTATTTATTATTGTTATATTACGTATTTAAATGTGCATACTGTGTGTAAGGGGTGGTACAAAAATGACAGTTCAGTATATACCTCAGTTTTGAAGTCATGGTTTGGTATGATTTTGGTACAGAAGGGGAAGAAAACAAACCATGTTTTCAAAAATTTCAAAAACCAAAATTGTCGGTGCTAATATCTGAATCGTTATTCCTCTAGTATAGGTATATTATTTATTTAATTTGTTATCTAATTTTTTAATTGTTTTGATTTTCAGTTGCATTACATTTACAATTCAAGGAAACTAAAATTATTCTGTTTTTTTTTCATAATCGAACAGCCCCTTGTTAAAAGCAGTCATGTGTCCAGACAAACGTCTTCCATCACAAGATTCATATTCTCTTATTGATGCACAGTTGTTCTCAGAATTGATTACCCAGTATAAGCTGTTAACGCTCAACCTTTCTGATATATTCAAACCTATTGACACCACACACGCGTACCCACACAAACACACTTATTCATGCATGAAGGGGCACATATTTATTCACGCACACATGCATGGACAAGCCGAGGCATTTGGGCCGAAATGAGTCAATAGGTGAATGAATAATTGAATAAATGAATAAATGTGTGCTAATAAGGGAGACATTGTATTGATGTGAGACTCGTGGGAAATCAAATGACTTGTTAAGTGCGTTTTAATTGTTGTCAGATTTCAAACAACGGTCAACCAACGCTGTTAACAGTTCACCCCAAAAAGTTACCGGTCACTCCTGCATCGCTTTGACATGGCAAGATTGGAAGGTTCTCGGGGGTCCCAACCCATGACCCTTTACCCTACAGCTCCTGGGTGTTGTTGACATTGCCTGGTAAATAACTGAGGGAGAGCAAGAGAGAAAGAGAGAGAAGTATCCTCGAAGGGAGACACTGTGAATGAATAAGGAGTAGATCAAAGCTGAAGATAAGTCCAGAGGTCTCGACCCCTGCTGGGGCGGCTGTCAGGAGGTGTAAAGGATACAGGATATGCTGTGTAACACAGGTAATGTTCAGCCACACACACACTTCTATTAACGACTCATCTGTCTCTGGAATATGTGTGCACCGGAAGATCCCGCCATGAACACACTCGCACGATGATTTATTATCACGACACTCAGGGAATGGCAGCCGCAGTGAGCGTTTCATTCTGATGGATGGAAAACACAAGGAGCGAAGCGCTTTAAAAATGGATGTGTGTAAACAAAGGAAAGGCATCTCCTGCTTTACGGACAGGAGAGAGGTCAGTCGTCCTTCCCAACGGATGCTGTGATTTTTCCTGATAATACACAACAAATTCAGCTCAATGAGGAGTGATTCAATCGCTGGAGTTAATATTAAAGACTAAAGCTTAAAATCTAAAGCTTAATCAAATAAACTTATTTTATAAACTTTCTTATGTTGCACTACACAGCACAGATTTTTGGCCAATCAGATGCTCTATTAAATGAAAATGTCCCGCCCACAAGCAGCTGCAGCTGACTAACAAGAATTAAATCATAAAGTCTTGGGAAGTATCTACTTTTGAGTTTGGAAATCATAATTATGACAATTAAGTGATTTTGGTCTAAAATTTACCATTTTGAATTTATTTATCTAATTTTTACAGATCCCCTGAAGGGACATGGTGATAGAAAGCAAACTTTATCGCTATATTTCATCAATGGTACACAAAATGTATGCAAACTAAATTGTAATAAAAATACTCATAATAAAAATTTATAAATCAACATGATTTGCTTCAGTTAGAATTGTACAAACTAACAAGTGTCCAATTCAGAAAGTCAGAGCTTGAAAAAATCATTAAATTCCTACTGATATTCAGTGCACTGAATTTGTCAATGAAATCATTCTGACATTATTTGAACATACCTTTGGCTAAAAAAAAAATTCCTCAGGCTAATTTCACAAAATTGCATTTACATTAATGCACTTAATATTGATGTATATTGTGCACGTCTTTATAGAGCTTTAAATGTGAACCTTGTTTGTATATATACAAAAAATATTAAAAAGTATTATCATCATCAATGTACAAATCCAAATCGTTATGTTAACAGTGGAAATTCTTTTCTTCAACAGATGTTTTGACGTTGATCGAATTTGCTCTTAGAAAACAGCGGATCATTTCTTAATGTTCCTTTTTAGCATAATTGCAAGATTAATGGGTTTATCAGTTTAACACGCTCACATTGGATATCTGTGACAAAGCAATCGAGAATGTACTTTTTTGTGGCTCTACTTTTGTAATGTGTGCAGTTCAACGTTTATACTGTTGCAAAGCTTTTCCCCATAGACCTGCATTGTAAGAGCAGTGTGAACATGATATTTTGGCTTGTTTAAGGGTGAAAGCAAAATTTATTTATGTGAATATTAATAAAGCTTAGCTTGTACTGAACCTGGAATTAATTTTTTGCCTTTTGCTGTGGCCCCATTCAATGTGTGTGTTCACCTCTCAACATGTGTGAGTACATATGTGAACCCTGAGAACCGGCCAGGAGTCTGGTCTTTCTCAACGAAAATAATTAGTCCATCACACACACATCTGCTGGTAATGAAGAGCTTGACTACACATAAATTGGACAAAGCTTGAAAGAAATTCCATGTCTTACGCTGAACACCTCTGCCCGCTGCAGACACGTTTAATCTTAACAAGGATTTTGCAGGTTGTCTGCAGAAAGAACGAGCGGCACTCTCAGAAATCCCTAGGATCAGACAGAAATTCCCAACCAAGCGACCGAAACACACCACACACATAAAGAAGGGAAGTGCATCATTAGTCTACCCAAATGATTCTCAATGATGATGAACTGGACTTCTCAGTTCCTTTAAACTGCTTTCTGAGGAGCCCTAGGACAAGAGCATGAGTTAGTGCGGAAGTGGACAATGAAAGAGAGACATTATTCAAACCTTAAAGGGACAGTTCACAAAAAATGTAAATGATGTCATCACTTACACAACCTCATGATGTCTTTATTCTGTGAAACACAAGACATTTTGAAAAATGCAATTCCATGAATTCATGATTTCAACCATAAAAAGGACACAAAATCAATGTAAGAATATCATAAAAAATTAAAGGGTGTTCTAAAGCCGTATAGCCCATAAGCCTTTTTTGTTGTTGCTATGGCAAATAATTAATAGCATAGTATTTTGTCTAAACTGATTTATTTAAATATATTAAATGGGTATTCACTTCTAGATTATTAAATATCCTATCAACTGATACCAATTTCTGTTGATAATCACTATGATACTGATATAACTGATACAACCCTTAGATTTATTGAAAAGATATTAATAAAACAATTCCTACGTGAATCAGATATTGCTTCTTCTCTTATTTACTCCCATAAAGGTGTGAATGAGAATTTGACTGGAAAGTAAAAATTAACTATTTCAATACTTATGATGTGATTTCAACATATGTAAAAGGACCATCTGTAGCATTGTGTTGGAGAAAATGTGGTAAAATATGAAAGGTAAAAGGTTCAGAAGACTCAAAGACTGAAAAAGGTTTATACAATGGGAAAAAGGCTGAATGTCTACAAATGAAGACTTTTCTGCAAAGATGGAAAAGTATTACAAGATATTTGGATATGTAATTTAAGAGGGATCAACTAATGTAACACCAATGAAACCTGCTCTTGTTATTTGATGTACCAATGTTTCCTCTGCAAAGAAAAGGCATGATGGCAGCGTATTTTTATTTTTTTACGTCCCTCATCTGTAAGGGGTTTGAATGTTGGGGATGAGGATGTTCTGTAAAAAAAAAAAATTTTACAAAAATGTTAAAAATCCATAAATAAATGTGTGAAGGAGAATTAAGGTGAACGGCTTAAATTTTTTTCAGGTCTTTTTTCCTGACCCAACCCAAATATGACTTCAGATTGAAATATATAGCACAGACAACTTTTATGGTATTTTTGTGTCTTTTTTTAAGCTTGAAAGCCTCAGTCCTTATTTATAGTAACTGAATGGGAAAGAGCACCCGGTAAAATTCTTTAAAAAGTCTCCAGAAAGAAAGTCAAACAGATATGGAAGGATGAGTAAATGACAAAACGTTTGGATAAACTCTTTAGATATGCCATTCAGTTTAGTTAACCAGTGTACGCACAAAGGATGAGACCAGCAGTGACGGACTGAGAAAGAGAAAGCGAGAGAGGTGGACAGAAAACTGGACGTATCCCAGACCAACAGGACGGAAATCAAAGCTGTGCTGCCACCCCCTCCATGAGACGCACCAGTTCAAACTCATCAATCATCCCTAAAGAAGGAGGGACCAGAGCTCTCAACACCACATACACACAAACACTTCAGATAACAGCAATAAACAAAGATAGCCCATACAAACAACTGTGAAATGATTAGAATAGCTGAGAAGGACACATTCCACATAATGGCTGCACTGAGTGTCGACACGATTATCCACTGAAAGAATCATGATATCTTCTTCAACCAACATTTAGAAACTGATTCAACTGAGGTTTCCTGAATTCACAAACTGTATTGAATGAAACTGAATCCAAAGCAGCATCGAGTTGTAAGTAACACATCAAAACCATGTCCACACCTCAATTACTCGAGATCATCTCTAAGTGCTCATATCAACAATCCAAAGCATTGTTCAGAGGGTCAACCCCTGACCTTTGACCCCTGCATTAACCCAAGAGATCTGGAGAGGGGTGAGGAGAGGGTGCTAGTCTATTGCAGTGTGTTCAGAGCGGCTCCTTTTCCCATGAGAAAGCTCTGATTGGTTTAAGACGTTCTCCTCGCACTAACACACACCATCTGTACGTTTCCGCCTTTTGCTGGTTGGAACATTCCGGGTGGCACAACCAAAGCAGTAACGCTGACCGGTTGTTCAGGTCTCTGACCTCTGACCCTCCACAACACCAACATCACAAGACAGATCCTTTGTGCCAAAACAACTCAAAAAAGGAATATAGCCAGACTCAACAACAAATGCACAGTTTCAAACTGACGTATACCAGAGTATGTGAGCGGTGCGAAGGAAAACAGATTGATTTTGCCTAAGCAGTATCAGTCCAGTAGTGCTCGATTGCAAAGTCAAAACATTTAGGGCCAGATTTACTAACAGCTTGTGCCAGTGCAAACTGTATTTTGATGTTAAAATAGTACTGTCAGGATTTACTACAGTTATTTTTGAGCCTGACCTTACTGAATATACATTTGTAGGAATTTCCCTATCAGATGCAAAATGTATGGGAGGAGAGTATTAAAATGAATGCGCTTGTCAGATTACTTTTATTTGCGCCATTATTTAACACCCAAAAAAGCATGTCTTAATGCAGGTGGTAATTTGCACTGCTCTTGGTGGATTGTGCTGGTCGTTATGGAAATTATCTGGCTGCATCTGTGTTCTTTAATGTGTGCATTGTCAGTAAAGCACACGCAGAATTTTCCCCTTTGGTGTTTTAAGGAATTGGGCTCTAAAGCTTATTTGCCCTGTTTAGTAAATCTGGCCCTTAATGGACTCATTTTAGTGTTTCAATGAAGCATGAACCTTTTTTCTCCCAATTGCTATGGAAAAGTAGAGTGATTGTACAATATTCTCTACTCACATGCATATTTTCAAAATGCATAGCACAAAAGAATCTTAAAAAGTACTAAAAATAAGCACAAAGAATGAGAAATAAAACAAGTATATATTGTTTTTTTATTGTATACAGTTTTAAATATAGTACCTTTGTGTAAATTATGGCAGTGCTTAAGGCCAGCAATGCACACTCATACATTCACTGGCTTCCAACAGATTACATTTGCACTCTCGTTCCAGCAATTCACTTAGAAACATTATTCTTGAGTACCTCTCCTCCTTTCATCAGCTTTGAAGCTGTAATTACCAGAACTTCATCTTGACTAATTGAATTAGAGGCTTAATTATCAGTGTTTTGGATATCTAGTGTCGCATGATGTTGATTTGAGATAAAATGGAGTATGGAGTATGTGTGCACAAAAGAATGCTTGTTTGTGTGTGTGTGTGTGTGTGTGTGTGTGTGTGTGTGGGGGGCTTTCCAAAGGCTTCACATTTCCGTCTTCTCCCCGTCATCTGCTACAGAGACTCATAACTTCTCTTATTCAATTAAACGGAGTGCCAAAGGAAATGACAACACTATTTCAGTGTTTCAGGAAGGAGAATCTTCCTGCTTGAATTAGATTATGTAAAAAAATGTGACTGGGTGGATGTACTTCTTCCTGGTGACATTTGGGACATGCCCAATTGGAAAATGGGTTTATAAAAATAGCAAATACTGCAAAAAATACAAAAAGCTTTATTTGAGGTCTAATGTCATGGTGTTATAGGTATTATAAATAATAATTATAAATAAAGTCAATGCAGGGCTAGGTTTCGATACAGATGTCCTGAATGTAATTCTGATAAATTTTACACTGTACATTATTATGTGCAACATTTTCCATCCTATGCCATTAAATTCAGACAGCAAACACATGCAAAATATGACTTCTGTTGCTTTGTGGCTGTAGATTCATTAAGAGTGGTACTGGGAATGCTCAATCTTGGGATTTTTTTAAATAATTGTAATATTTTTCAAATCAACATCGTGAAATAGATATTTTTTTATCCAACTTTATGTAAAAGATAGGTTTATCCTGTGTCTTCATGACAAAATATTATTACATATCACACGGTAAATAAGACTATCAGCTTCAGTGTATGTAAATACACAGACATCCTCCTTTGTCAATTGCAAAGAAATTCTGTAACTTGCTGGCTTTACTGTATCTGTTCTGTTCATTGTGAAGAAAGACGGAAAGGGAGAGAGACAGAGTGACTGAAAGAAAGAGACTCATTAGATGCGGTTATAGATGCAGACACCAGTCAAAGTCACATGAGTCTCATATGAATCCATATTCGCCCTGAAGGCTGCAAGATCCTTTGTGCACATGACAGGAACATCATCACACAGCATCCTGCTTATCGGAGATCAAATTAGGGACGCATATTTCAGACATGGGATGCTTCTACACGGTTTCTTAAGGTCCAGGAAAACAGTTTCCCGATGTCTTATGGATTGTGTCCGAACCATGTTCAGATCCAGTTGGAACGATTCCACAGTCAAACTGAACAGTGAAAAAACAACACCTCTAGCACAGGAAGCAGCAGTTGTGCGGAACAAGCACACACTTCCTGTCCTGGGGAGACACACATCCACTCATCAAACAAACATTAATCATTATGTGCCGGCATGATGTGATGACATCATTCACAAGGTTTGAAAGAACAGTCTTGTTTGTGTGTGCGTTTTTGTGTGTCCAAGCCATTACAAACCCATCAAGAAGTTTAATTGTGTGTGCATGCTAATTATAGTGTGTGTGTGTGTGTGTGTGTGTGTGTGTGTGTGATAGCTAAAACTCGCAACCATATAGTCTCTCATTCCATCCAGCGAGACCCCTGCAGTCCTGCTATTGCTGTGCTCGCTAATTAGAACACTTTGCAGCTCAATTAGTCCTCTCTTTCCTTAAGCCATCATGGTGACAGACAGAAAACCCTCATTTAGCCCAATAGCACCCTGATTCAGGCCTCTTTCAACATATACATACTGTTACATTGAGGAATGAGCCATGTATACAGCGCTGTACATAGCACAGCTCACAAGCTCAGGGAATTGGAAACAGGTCAGTTATTGCTGTCGAGCTAGACTTTAATAAGCCTAAATAAACTGTTTAAATAAACCATTTAAAAGCTTGGGGTCAGTAAGACTTTTTTGAAATAAATAAATAAATGTATTCAACAAGGATACATTAAGCAGATACATTTCTTTTAAACTTTCTATTCATCAAAGTATCCTTAATAAAAAATGCATCACCTTTTCTACAAAAATATTAAACAACACAACTGTTTTCAACATTGATAATAATAAGAAATATTTCTTGGCCACCAAATCAGAGCATCAAATTGTAATATTTAACAATATTGTAATTTCAATTTTTTTTTTTTTTTTTTTTTAAATGGAATCTTTGTGACCAAAACAGACTTCCTTCAAAAACTGTTTGGATAAATCCTACAGACTCAAAACCTTTTAGCATTAGTGTTTCTGTTTAATTTTATCTACACAATTGGACTGCTAAAATAAAGCAGTAAGCCACATATTAGATTTTCACTCAAACACAAGAGCCCTGAGTGACTTGCAATTTTATAAAAATGCTGGAAACATGATCAAATGTATTTGAAAACTGCAATAAATTACTACTGGGACCGGACTGTCAATTAAACATTCATTTTGTCATCAGTGCTATACTCTAGCATTTACAGAGAGTATACAGGCAGAGACGTTCACATTCAGTGTTCTTTCATTTAAATTGACTGCAAAGGAATTTAGATTTTAAAATACTAACTTGACAATATTCAAATTGTGGTGCTCATGGCAAGAGATTCTGAAAACCAGCTATATGTGATGTCTGATGTACACAGACCAACGATTTAAATAAAAAAGTTTAGTATAATGCCAGAATGTGTACCTAACTTTACTAACTTATATGTATATTCAATGCTTCACTAGTCTGCCAAAATAATATAATGTCATTAAAGGCGCAAGATTTTCAAAATTAAAATGAAAAATTCCATTATTAAACAAATAAATAAATAAAATAAAAAAATTCAAAATGTGTTTTTGCCATGCCTTCAGTATGGTAACTTTGGAATTGGAATAACTCTTCATGGCAAATACTGATAAACACAATTAATTTAGTTCATTAATTGGCATATCAGGCAATCAATTTGATCATTTTTTTTCTAAAATGAATTAAAACAGTAGTTAGAAGTTATGTGGATGTTGATGACTAAATGATTGTGGTTTTTGTTTATGCGTGTTGTACAAGGCAATGAATGTGAACATGCAATGGTCTTGTGTACACAGAGGACTTTGTACACATAAATAATCCCAGCAGATTCAGCATCACTCCAGTGCAGCTGCTGAGGCAAAAACACAACTCTAAATATCACACAACTCTTATGGTATGGCTTCAAAGAAAACTACTCTTAATTCTGTCTCTTGTGAACATTCCTTCTGTTTCTCTTTCTCTCTCTCTCTCTCTGGGTGGTTTAAATAGGTTTAATCATGCTGATTGCCATGATTATGGCCATCTCCCATGGGTCTACTCTCTGGCCCTGGCCTCCACAGGAAGTCACACTGGCCACTGGCGATCCGTCTTCCTGTTCCTACTCTTCTGCACACACACCCGACTGGCCCATTCAGTAAAAGGACACACTTCCGCAAGCTTCCTATACTCACACACACTTCACCACCTCACTAACAGAATGATTCATGAATCAAGACTTAGAGTTTTAAAGCAAGAGGCCACACAGACATGCTGATATTCAGTACAACTGCACAATTTTCCTATAAACAGAAAATTGATATCGAGCTAAAACTTACATTTCAGACTATAATTGATGAGGAAGGAATCTTCAGTACAAGTTCACATTGATTGCCAAAAACAAATACAATAGAAGTGATTGGGGCTCATTTTTGGAGGATATAAAAGCAGAAATTTAAAGCTTATCATTTTAGAAAAAACACATACAATTGTGTTTTATTAAACAATGGTTTACTGAACAAATTGCTTCCTTTAAATAAATTCAGTTACAATTAAAATGTTCTATACAAATCTACCTCACTTTCTGTTCTAGCCCTTTTACATTATATAAGGTTACAATTATCAACAGAGCCCAAACTTTAATTCAATTACTATTTATTGTTAACTATTATAATCAATACTCAAATTAAAAATTAGAATGCAAGCATGTAAATTGCATATCATATAGTTTTTAAATTAACTTCTAAATTATACAATTCCTATTTGTTGTTGAAATACAATCATTTGCAAAAAGGCTGTCATAACTTGTTTCATAAAATATTTATTTAAACATACATTAAATAATTAAGACATCACTAACAGTTCAAGTCTGTGTAAAGTCAATATTAAATGTGTTCTGAGTCTGTCACACCACAGAAAAATGTGTTATTAACCACTCAGCCAAATTTTAATGCTAAAAAAGCATTTACCTCCGCCCAAAAAAATCCTGATCACGAAAATTGTGAAAACTGTTTAATGGTTTAACTCCACAATTAAACAATTAAGTACTACATACACTCACTGGCCACTTTATTAAGTACACCTTGCCAGTACCGGTTGGACCCATTTTTGCCTTCAGAACTGCCTTAATTCTTCGTGGCATAGATTCAACAAGGTTTTGGAAACATTCCTCAGAGATTTTGGTCCATATTGACTTGATAGCATCACGCCGTGGCTGCAGATTTGTCGGCTGCACATCCATGATGCAAATCTCCCGTTTCACCACATCCCAAAGGTGCTCTATTGGATTGAGATCTGGTGACTGTGGAGGCCATTTGAGTAAAGTGAACTCATTGTCATGTTCTTTACTCCAAATTCTGACCCTACCATCTGAATGTCGCAGCAGATATCAAGACTCATCAGACCAGGCTACGTTTGTTTAATCTTCTATTGTCAATTTTTGGTGAGCCGGTGCGAATTGTAGCCTCCGTTTCCTGTTCTTAGCTGACTAGAGCGGCACCCGGTGTGGTCTTCTGCTGCTGTCTGGTCTTCTGCTGCGCATCTGCTTCAGGGTTCGATGTGTTGTACGTTCAGAGTTGGTATTCTGCATACCTTGGTTGTAGCGAGTGGTTCTTTGAGTTACTGTTGCCTTTCTATTGTCTCTAACCAGTCTGCCTATTCTCCTCTGACCTCTGACATCAACCAAGCGTTTTCATCCACACAACTGCCGCTCACTGGATATTTTATCTTTTTCGGACCATTCTCTGTAAACCCTAGAGATGGTTGTGCGTGAAAATCCCAGTAGATCAGCAGTTTTTGAAATACTCAGACCACCCCGTCTGGCACCAACAACCCTTCAACATTCAAAATCACTTACATCCCCTTTCTTCCCCATTCTGATGCTCAGTTTGAACTTCAGCAAGTCCTCTTCACCACATCTAGATGCCTAAATGCATTGAGTTGCTGCCATGAGATTGGCTGATTAGCCTTTTGTGTTACCAAGCAATTGAACAGGTGTACCTAATAAAGTGGCTGGTGAGTGTAGTTCACAGTCTTTGTAGCATGAATGTTAAACAAAATGTTTCAGCAATGCATTTCTAACATTTATGATGCATTTACAAACAATTCTCAGAATAAACTTTACACGGACTTTAAAGCTAAATATAATGAAGTATATAGTCTAATATTTCTCAAAATTCAGTAGACTTTATTTATCTAGCAAATAACGAGCTGTAGACACTGATGACTTGCCTGAGGTAAATGAAATACTACGTGACATTTTGTTTACAAGTTGTTTTATTGACGTCTTTCTGCAATTGAACCACTGATTTAGCGATTACATGAGATGTCCATTCATGTTTATTTCGCAATAAAACAAGTAATAAAGAGGAATGGGGTGATCACACTCATTCGCTCTCCGCGCTGCTGTTAGAACAGAGGCTTCTATACAACAATTTGTCTCGCCACATCAAAGAGCGGCAAAATGGCATTTATTGTCTGAATGTCCTGAAACAATTGAATGATTTGTTTGAGTACACATGCATACCAAACCGAAAGACATGTACCAAAAATTTTGGGTAGGAATACATGTACCGCTACACCCCTCCTTTACATCCATTTTAGAGTTGATGTTAAATTATCATGGCAGCAAAGTTTTTCAATTGGATATATGTTTATGTCCCATTTCCTTACACTGCAAGTGCCTCATTTGTACTGTCAGTTTTCGGAGGGCTTTTTTAGAAAAAAAAGGAACAAATTGAAAGTTCTCTGACTGAATTTAACTGAACTCATAATATTCCTTAAATATTCCCTCAATAATCTACAAAAATAGCACCAAAACATAATGCTTTGCATTAGTGTAATAAAGGTCAGCTGTACTCATAATGGGAGTCAAGCAGACCTTGCTGTCAGACGGAAGCTTTCTCAGTCCGTCTGTCTGCCTCTCCACCCTCTTTCCTCTCTCTCTCTCTTTCTGATACCAGCTTATGTGAGGGTGGATAGTTGGCTGGGTAAAGCTGGCAGCGAGACAGGAATGCACAGAATGGGCTGTGAATTCAACAGGAGGCTGTTTGAAGCTCACACACATTCCTCACACACTCCGTGTGACCAGACGAGAGAAAGCCAATACTTGTCATCTGAGAGAGACTCAGGCTCGTTGAATGGCTACACAGTGAAAGATGAATAGGAGCAATAAGGAAATGACTTCAGTCCAGAAGAATGTCTGATTTAATTGATTTTAGGATCACATGGCGATGAAGAAGGGGGGTCAGAATCAAGATGAAGGCTTTGCAAAGGCGATCAATGACCCTGGGAAGGTCAAAGGCCAACAGCTCAGGGCTAGTGCTGTCCCTCTTATACACACATTGGCATGTATGTTTGGACTGTGGTTCTGATTGGAACAGTCTTTGTGTGGTTGAGGTCGTGTTTTGGTGTAAAGGTTTTGTAAAGGTGTTTTCATATTAGCAAACGTTATGTAAAATGTTTACCTTTCAATACTGTGGTGATGCAGGAAGCACTGTTTACACTGAAGTCACTTTCACACCAAGCAGCTTTCTGTTGGTCAACACAGCGAATCTACATGACCAACACAAGATCAACACAAACTCCAGATCTTGGGAAATCCTATTTGAAATTTTTGAAATTTCAAAGACAAATGGTAAATGTAACCATGATAAGTCATGATTAACCTACAGTATGTAGTGACAAAATAAATTATATTATCATTAAATGTATCATTAATTTTGGCTCAATGCAACAAATTTGGCCAAATTGTTTTCCAGATTTTTCTTTTTATACACAATCTTTCCAACTCCATATACGAACAATCAAAAATGGCTTCTAACAGTATTAAGTTCTAATGAATTTAACGGTGCTATTGCGGTCTAATAGAAAAGTGATCATAGACTTTATACTGACAGAGAGAGGATGTTGCAGATGACATCACAGCAAATGCTTTTGGTAACCATCGATGCCATTGTCATATTGTGCAAAAATAGACAACTAAGATAAAGCAAGTAATATTCAGCTAGTCATGAGTTTGGTTGCCTCTATGAATGGGTGAACCACATGGTGTAGTATAAAATCTTTTTCAAAGCCACTAATATGACTCATTTCAAGTTGAAAAAAAATATATATATATTTTAGATTACAGAGAAAAACATTTACAACAACTTTAATATTTAAAAATGTCCTCATATAATAAAAACATGTTTTGTTTTTCTTTGGATTATGCGATATGCATGAGTCTTTGCTTGTGTGTGTGTGGGGGGGAGGGTCAGTTTAAGCTGGTGACACGGGTCATCGGCAGTTCCTCTTATCTGTCATCATCTATCTCTTCTCTGAATCTGGGAGCTCAGCCTGTCCAGTCATGTCTGGCAAGTTTCCTCACAACAGGTGAATCCAGTGGACTCAGCACGGAGAGTATTCTGTGTTTTTTTTGTAAACACCAACACAGACACAACATTATCAAATATCATGCATTTCTTTCGGCTGACTGTAATTTTGCTGTTTCGTTTTCTTAGAGACTGCGTCAATGTCCATCCCAACCCATATACCTGAAAGAGCTATGCAGCTCTAAATAATCCAGCACTGATAATCCACATTTTTTGTGTGAGACTAATACCTAATACTTGGTTTCATTTCATTTCAATATGGATATTTTAAATCAGTACAATCCAGCACTTAAGTTTGGCCATGTGGGAACGGCCATCCAGTCAGGTCAGGAGAACAAAGGGCTTTCTTTGCCTTGTAGGAGAGGACACGGTTTGATCTTCATCTACATTCTAATGGCCATCCAGCCAGGTATTTTGTGTGTGTGTGTGTGTGTGTGTGTTGAGTGGAAAAAGTCCTGGACACATTCCTGTCAATACACTCATTTCACCCTATACATCAGAGTTCTTGTCCTGACAACTGTGGGGTGTTGCTTTGGAAGAGAAGAACATGATGACAACAACTGCACTCATTGATGAGATACACACACACATACACACACTTAAGCCATTGTATGGTTTTTGTGTCATGTTTTTGTGACATTGTGTCAAGCCAAATTCCTTTCGTCAATACTGATCGGACACACCTCTATTACACAATAATAGGATTCTGAATCATTCATTCAGAATTCATATTCAGTTAATGCTTTAATATGAGTTTCTATATTTTATTTTTATTATCATTTTATAAAATAATTTTCAACATTTGAATGTACAGAACAGAGGGAAATCTCCACAGTTGCCATTTTTGTTAAAAATCACAAAAATTATATTTTTAATATTCATTTGTTTCTTGAAGTCAACAATGAGATTAAATGGAGAGAGTTTTTTTTCTCTAAGAAAAAGAACCTCATGTTTCCTGCTCACTATCAATGCTTGCACTCAATATAAGAGATTTCAACTTTTATACTTTACACTACAATTAAAACTTTTTACAAACACTTTTATTCAGCAAGGATGCATTAAACTGGTCAAAAGTGACATTAAAGTCTTTCATTAATGGTTTCCACAAAAATATTGCGCAGCACAACAGTTAGTTTCAACATTGATGATAATAAACAAATTACCTGCATATTGGAATGATTTCTGAAAGATGATGTGACACTGAAGCCTGATGTAATGACTACTGAATATTCAGATTTACCATCATAAATTACTATTTAAAATGTATTAATATAGAAAACATGCATTGTAATATTTCCATAAAATTACTGTTTCCCAGTATTTTTTATCAAATAAATGCAGCCTTGAAGAGCATAAAACACTTTCAAAAACATCTCAAAATCTTACTGACCCCAAACTTTTGAACATTAGTGCATGTCAACAATTATCACATATGAAACATCTTAGAGAAAGCCAATCCTTCTACAAAACATACTCTATGAGCTGAGTGAGCAATCTCAGAGAAAACTAGTTACCCCTGGGGCTCATACAG
Source organism: Gymnocypris eckloni scoliostomus (assembly GCA_027564155.1). Taxonomy (NCBI): domain Eukaryota; kingdom Metazoa; phylum Chordata; class Actinopteri; order Cypriniformes; family Cyprinidae; genus Gymnocypris; species Gymnocypris eckloni. The sequence continues at coordinate 28,965,009 of CM050412.1, forward strand.
CTATAAAAATGGTTTCTAAAATGAAGTAATAAACATCAGACCAGTTCAAGTGACATAACTACTCCAATTCAGTATCTGGTATGGTGCAATGTTCTCCATAATTCAGCCTGTGTCACAATCCAGTCAGTCTTGTTCTTTCATCTTATCTTCTCTAATAAACAGACAAACAAGATTTTAATCTTTAACACTTTCACAAAAACACTCACAAAACCGGCTTCTGACAGGCTTACTTCTGTCTCTATTGTGTTCAGCGAATTCTTGGAGAGAAAATGGAGACTTAATTAAAAATCCTGAGAAAAAGGAAAACCTTTGTATTCTCGCAAGCCTCTTCAGAGGATATAACTGTGCTCAAATTGTTAAACTACCCAAGTCTGCAATGAAAAGTTGCTATGAACTCAAATAATTATCATTAATATCTAAAAAGTTTGTAAGACTGCAATTCATAAAACACCTTAAGGACGCATTGCATTTCCGTAACCACAGGGGGAGCTATAGCTAAATATAAAGTTATAAACTGATTAAATATATACCTTGAATACAAATTCACTTTAGATAAAAGTGTCTGCAAATCACACAAATGTAAAGTCAGGGCAAAGCAGCAGTTTGAAGAGAATCTTGCTTAGCAAGTTAGTTAAACTGTCAACCTGAATAAAAACACATGCGGTTTAAAAGAACAGACAGTTGAGTAACTCAATCAGCCCCTTGAGTACCGAGGTTTTGTTACCGCCACATCAACACAAGCTTGCAAGGCGTCGTTCCAGGCTTTCGTGTAATTGTTTCAAATTGTTTTACAAGAGAAAACAGGCGAGCAGACTAGTTCTCATGCGCTTAGCTTCTCTTTCATGTCTTGTCTCTGCATGCTGGTTCTTATTACAAATTGGATACTGATTTGGAGGGTTCTGAAGAGTATTAAAAGATAATTTGTAATTGATATGTTGGATTCTTATTATGTCTAATAAGGTAATTTTCACTTTCAACTTTGGGTTTGTGTGTTTGGGTTGTAAATTCCTATTATTTTAGGTTTTTAAATACTTCACAAACCGTTCCAATGGGCTTATTCTGACAGTCCTACACACAAGTCTTACAAGAGCTAAAATTATGGCCGGATACGTTAGCTTTTAGAGGAGATCAGGTGGCAGGAAGGTGGCAGTCAGTCCAGACAGGAGTGGAGTTCACAAAAGCCAGATAACCCGACACACACACACACACACACAATCTTCCTGTTTATGCCTGCCTTCACATCCCATTCACACTCTACCCAGCCCAAACCCGTAACACTTTCCTCTATGTGGACAGCCTGCTCGGCTCTCAGTGTGTCTTATCTTTCACCTCCTCAAAGTTTTTTTTCTCTATCCTCTCTCTTTTTTTCCACTCCCACTTCCCATAAGTGAATGAGATCTGATACGGGCAAGATTGGGCACGTTGGCAGGAAGTGTTGCAGTTCTAGTTTGGGCTCTTTTTCTTCCTCTCTCTCGGTTTCTCAGTTTAAGGTGGTGAGATGTATGTCGGCTTGAGATGTACGAGAAGGGGGGACACAATGACACACACTAATGGAGGCGTTGAAACATATTAACCATCCTTGCCTTTGTGATCAGGCAAATGTTTAGTCACCTAATGAACCCCACTGGTCCAAACAAACACACTCAGATAAAGAGAAAACCGAGGGGAGGACAGAGAGAAAGAGATGACCTCTAGGAACAAGCTATTGGGTTCAAGCTGGTCGCAGCAGGAGACAGCCTGTTTAAGTCTATGAAAACAGAAAACTGGATTATTGCATCCTTAAATGGCACACGCAAACAGAGTTACTATTTCTGAAGGTCTTATCTTCAGCCCTTATCCGTAGGACATGAAGCCATGTCTTTTAAACCGTATCATCAAAGCGCAGCACTTACTCATGTGTGGGGGGCTCCTCTCATATCTAGATACGTCTTATCTATCGGAAAACAAACATCTGTTATTGTTAGTGTTGTCTCTCAAACTTTTACTTAACTGTTACTTAGGAAAATTCTGTCATCATTTACTCACTCTCATGTCTTTCTAACCCCTTTCTTCCACTGAATACAAAGTCTTTGAAAAAGAATTGTTGAATAATGCGCTGATCGCTCTTTTTCAAGCAAAATAATGGTGACTGGAGCTTTTTTCATGTTGCACCAAAGCACCAAGCACCAAAATACTATAAAACTATCATAAAATGCTCCAAATTACTAATTTGCTTTATTTATGTGCTTTGCGTAATGATGATAATCTTTCCTTAGTGTGCAGTTAATAAGAACAGAACGAATCATTCAGACCTGTTTTGTGAACTGAATCAACCGGTTCTTTGAAAAGGTCCAACTCGAACAATTCACTCACAAGTATTTTAAGAATTTTCATCTGTTTCCCACACAAATGGCTTTAGGTGACAAATAATATAGCACAAAATTCACCACTTATGATATTTTTGTGGTGCGTCTTGTTATTTTGGAGCTTGACAGCTAATGTACTTAATTATACTGACATTGAAAATTTACATTTTGTGAAGAAAGAAAGTCATATGGGTTTGGAAGAACATGAAGGTAAATAAATTATTACATAATTTTTGGGAGCTATTTTATAATTAATCTTTCTGTGTGTAATGTTTATATTTGTATGATATTGGTTAATGGAAATTAATTAAAATTGATGATGTTATGTACAGTAGTAGTACCAAAAAGAACATTTTGACATTTATTATTTTTTAATGCTACATACACATATATGTATGCAGACACACAAAATAGAAGTTAACCAGCATTGACACAGGAGATTCATGGCAAGTCAGTGGATTGTGCCTCATGGTTTTTACACTGCAACAATAGGGTCGTTAACCTGCCTGTCCAAGGCCAAATTTACACACACTCAGTTTACATGCCGCCTTTAAAACTTCCCTCTCTGGTCTATCAGGGCCTCTTAAACTGAACATATTTCGCCACAGCTTTAACTCAAACTGTCAGAGAGGTTGGACAAACAAGTTTCTAAAATGACTGACAGGTTTACTCAAGGCCCTGGTTTTGTGGATCCACTCTCACAATGTGAACGAAATGGATAAGATTGTTCAGAAGACAGACAAAGATAAACACTACAGAGGCTTTCGACATCGACCTCCAAGAGTTCACAATACATTTCAGTGTCAGAGTGGATCAACAAATGATTTACATGAAAACCTACTTGAAGAGTCCCTATGTTGCAAGTGAGAGCTTGTATTCAATCCCATCAAAGCAACAGAAACATAATTGATGTGACAAGCAAAAATGTAGGATACTGCATGTTTTATTTTCGTGGCTGATTTATGTGAACATTTGCATGAACAAACTGGTTGTGTGCGTGTGTGTGTACCTACCTAACCATTTTTTGGAACAAATTTGTCCCCAAAAGTGAGCTAAAGCTGACAAAACATTAATTTGGATATGTCTCGATTTTTAACTGGTATAAAAATAAAGTAAACAAAGTTTTTTTTTTTAATTGTAAAAATTCAGAAAGTTTTCTGTAAGGAGTAGGGGTAGGGGTAGGATTAGCTTAATCCATCTGACAAAATATTATATAAAACTGTGACATTATATTATAACCAAATATTTATATTTCATATAAATGGTGAATTTTAACAAATGTCACTGACCGCAAACTCTCTGTATATATTTTTAATAGTTCAAAATTTAACTTGTTTAAGAATTAAATAATGTTTGTTAAGGATTTACTATAAGGACATAATATTAAAAGTATATTTTTAGAACAGATGCATATCAAAAATATTGTTAATAAATGTAAATGTATTGTTTTATTCCATTATTTTACAGATAAAAACACTATATGAATACTGAAATAAGCCATTGAATTTATAGGTAAACTGGAATATTCCCATCTCTAAAGAGAGGTAAACTAAATGTAGCCTCTCAAACTCGAGGAGGATGAAAGTGGAAGTGGTGGTCTCTCACCTCCTCCACAAATATTTCTGCCCTGCTCAAATAAACTAGCTGGTTCATCAAAGTCTCATCTGGGATGAACACGTATGTTCAAACAGGACTTTGTGGTAATAAATCATTCTCAAACTGTGTGATACAGTGTGAAATACCAAGCAAAGTGCAAACAAACCAATGGGCTTTTACACGGTCAATCACACACTCGTCAACTCTACCTGCAGTCTCAAATGTACAGCAGCGTGACCCGTGGAAATACCGACGGGAGCATAGCAGCCTGGTGCCAGGGGGTCGTTTAGGTTACATGCTTGTTGCTGGCCTGTCTTCAATTGTTGTTTGGACAATGGCTTGAAGGATCTGAGCAGTGGTGAGAGAAAAACACACACACACACACACACACACTTATATATATATATAGACACCCAGAGAGATCAGTGACTGTCAGATTTGTGATTTGAAAATAAGACCATAACTATTATTAACCATATTAAAGAGGATAGAGATAGATAGATAGATAGATAGATAGATAGATAGATAGATAGATAGATAGATAGATGGATAGATGGATAGATAGATAGATAGATAGATGGAAAGATGGATAGATAGTCATCTACTTGCAAAGTTCATGACACAGGAAACGGATTTCAAATATCTTGGATGCTATCTGACTAAATTCCTTTAGCAGTTGCTCGAACTTGCACTTGCATCAAACTGACTCATATGGAAAGGAAACCTGTGCCAAACAGCTAATGGTAAAGTTTGAAAAGATATATGATGACAGAGGGAGGAAGTATGCCGAAGATATTATTTTATTCCCTTCACTATACATTGACTACAGGTCAAAGTAGCTGTGATTGCAAGGGAAAAAATCAGCTAAAACCAAATCCATACTTACCTCACCATGAAGGGACTCAATACTCATCCATGCAGGGTATGATGAGTTATTTACAGGAATAGTTCCCTCGTAAATTAAAATTGTCATAATTTTCTCACTTTCTTTCTCCAGCTGAACACAAAAGGATAACATCTGTGTGACTAACAAGCTATTGTATGACTTCAAAGAGGAGCCCGACAGCCTCAGTCCATTCACTTTCATTACATGAAAAGAATGGCCAGGATATTCTTCAAAAATTCACTTTTGTGTTTCACAGCAGAAAGTCATTCAGGTTGGAACAACATGAAGATGATAAAATGATGACAGGAGCTTTCATTTTTTGGCTAAACTATCACTTTAAAAGGTTTAGCGAAGGCACTTCAAATGGTTTTATGTGTGAGGTAAGAGGTTAGAAGGTTACTAATTGAATTCCACCAAACTGAATTTGTTAAGGAATTATGCCACTGTGGAATCTGCAATGGTTGACAGGTCTGGTGATTAAAGGAGGGGCTTTCTAGAGTAAAGCAAAGTCTACTGGAGTTCTGAGTGTGTTTGTTTATTGGCATGGCGTTAGCAACGCCAAGATCATGGGTTCGATTCCCAGGAAAAGCAAGAGCTGATAAAATGTAGAAACTTGAATGCAATGTAAGTCGCTTTGGATAAAAGCGTCTGCTAAATGCATAAATGTAAATGTAAATGCAAAAAACTGATTGTGTTAAAAGAAAATAATTTTTCAACATTTGCAGTGTTTTTACCCATTAATGCATGTATTTAAAGAGCAGTAATTCAACCAAAGCACACAAATCAAAGTCAAATGGACATCCGACACCTTTGAGGATCTAAACCTACATATTTTGTGCACACTCTGCATACCAGAGCCGAGGAGCAGGCGCCCAGGCCTGACTTCCGATCATGTGCTATTGATGTCCTGTCCTGCATGCTCTCATTGTCTCCCGCCGTGTTGTCATTGAGGCTTTATGCTTTGCTTTTGTATTTTCTCTAAATATGAATGTTTTATCCAAACTGGCCCAATTGCTTAACCATCCATACGCTACTCCACCTACCGCTTTGGTAAGACATGAAAACATGAGACTGAGCTGTATGAATACACACAGACGCACACTCAGATCTCGATCAAATCTGTAACATACAATTTAATATGTTTTGATAGGCAGATATGAAACTGCTCATTTTCATGGAATAATACCTAAAGAGCCAAAAGTGAAGCCATTATCACAGATGACTTACACTGAAAGCAATTTAACTGCTTTAGAATTAATCCATGAATCACCTTGATGTTTTTACTTGTAAATTTATAACAAGAAAAGTATATAAATCTGATTGAAGCAAACAAGGCCAGCACAGACAAATCGAATGCTAACTGATAGAACTAGTCATTCACTATGCAACAAAAGTATTTAGCTTCCCACTCCCCCTCACTTTCACACAGGAAGCTCTTCTTGAGCTGAGGTCATAGAGACTGGGCTCTGGAGGAGCGCTTCAAATCCCAAACCCTCTCTAACAGTCTGTCTTTCTCTCGCTGAGTTCCCACAACAAACTGTTTTCACAAGAGAAGCAAACTTCTTCCAAGTATAATAAGGGAGGCCGGGGCTAGATGTCACACTGGGAAGTCAGGTTTTATCTAAATAACAAGAAGATTTAGTCTAGTCTAATTACACATATATATTTCTATGTTGGTTTCAAACATATAGCTAAAATAAATATTGGGAACATTTTGTATATTCTGTCTTTTAAGTAAACAAAGCTTACAAAGAGGAAAAGTTCTGAAATTGACTTTAAAATACATCCACTAAACAATAAGTCTGATTGACTTGACTTGCTATAATTTCAGTTCAATGTTTAAATTAATTAATGAACACTACCTCAATAAGAACACTTTAAGACATCTTTGACTTTAAGCGTCCAGTACTGCAAGATTATATTAAAATAACATGTGTTATCTGTTAATGAGACAAAAGGTGCTTTATAATTTCAACATGAAAACTAAATTATGACAATTACGTTTAAAAAAATGTATGTAGGCTATTTTGATATGATTGTAACCAATGTGCTTGGGACAATAAGAACAATAAGCACATTAAAATGTGCTTTCCCCCAGATATGTCAGGTAAACAACAATTATTACGTTTATGGTAAAGTTCCAAAGTCTTTATGTAAAGCTACAAGATGACTAAAAAATAAACTTTAGCAAAATACTCACTTGATTTAAAAGTGACAACTATGCTATCTCCTTTATTACTTTGGGTCACTATGTGACCTAGAAGAGAAAAGTGATATTAATAAAACGGAATTAATATATTTTTAATATCATTTGGGCCTCAAACTTATTCTCCAAACTCCAAATTCATACAACAACCCCTTTAAATAGTGTGATTGATCAAAACCCCGTGGCTTCGAATGCTGAGGCAGGAGGCCTTACATATTAGCATCTCCTCCCTACAACGCCCATTACACCCACCCAATAACACAATCCCGACTTTAAAAGTAAATCATAAATCAATAAGCATTTTAGAGGGTGAGCAGCAGCAACACAAAACATACCTTGCTCCCTGAATGTAAACACAGCCGGGCGCACTGCGTGTTCATCACGTGTCCACATGGCGGCAGAAGTGAGTCGAAACTCGGTGATGTTATGCGGATCGTCCGTTACCTCACTGACCTGAACAATGAGATGCTGCTGAGTCGCTCTGATCCATTCACAACACGCTCCGTCCTGTTTAAACGCTTATAGTCTGCAACTGCGTTTATCTTCTAAATAAAGCAAATTACAGAGTAGAGTAATAAGCACAAATAAAACCCATCAAGTCATTTCAGACATTAACTAAACTACTCCAGTCTCTTAAAGGGACAATTTGAAAAGTCAACCATCATTTATTTACCATCATGTTGTTCTAAACGCGTACAACTTCTTTCGTTAAACACAAAATAGGTTTTAGAAGAATATTAAAGAGACTCCGTTTACTTAAATTGCTTTTTCCCACACAATGAAAGTGATGTAGACTGAAATCAGTCATTCTGTCCAACATCTCCTTTTGCGTTACATTAAAGAAAACATGCATGTTTAGAACATGATTTTTGTATTTATTTTTGAGTGATCCATCCCATTCGTTATTGGCAAAAACACCTTAGATAGGGCAAACTGATGCTCTTTTCAAAGAAAATCACACAGCACATACCTCGCCCACTGTAGGAGGAGCCATGTCTCTTCTCTTCTAAGCGCTAGCAGCGAGAATAATACTTCACAGCCTCAAACACAGAAGCCCAGAACAGTCTTCAGTCGCCCGCGTAGATGTGCGACTCCAAACGGGGGCACAGTGACTGCGATAAAGAAGGGACAAGAAAACGCACTCAGAGGTAGGACACTCGCGTCTTTTAGCGTCAGATACACTTAAACAGTTACGCTGTTTCATTCACGCGAAATATTATTTCTAAACTATTTGCTTGTCTGCTCGATTTTCTATTGAAGGAGTGTGTGTCTTGTCCTATAATTACAGTCCAAAGTTTAAGTGAGTTAATGAACGCTATCACAATAAACAATGTAGAGAGGACACTTCAAAGACATCTGTGGCTTAAGAGACTGCTGTATAGAACTGTATTACAACTAAATATTATATTATGGTGTTTTTTAATTACTTACAGATGTCTTTATGAGAAAAGCTTTGTACATTTTTGTTCATTATTAGTAGTAGTATTTAATAATAATAATTATTATATAATTCATGATAATCAATTATTACAAATATAATAATTACAAATAATGCATTACAGTTCAAATTTAAGAGTATTATAATGAATATTTTCACACTACACAGAGAGGACAGTCGATGACACTTAAAAGACATTAGAATGAAAGCCATTAATAAAAAGATGTTTTCCTTTTTACCTCCCAGTGTCTTTGTTGGGACAGAAGCATTTATTTTTCAAAGCTATGGTGGTTCTAAGACATCAATTTGTCTATCACAGGGAGAATGCCAGCTAAAACCATGAACTCCGATTTGGAGTTTGACTCCTTGCAGCCTTGTTTCTACCCGGACGAGGATGAATTTTACTTCTGCAGACCAGACGCTGCACCGCCTGGTGAGGACATCTGGAAGAAATTCGAGCTGCTGCCCACTCCTCCTCTGTCCCCGAGCCGGGCAGCACTTCCAGGGGACCCAGGGGAGCTGGGTGCTGTGGCTGGGGATTGCTCTCTAATGGACTTTGGATTAACAGACCCATTGGACTGGGCTTCTGAGCTTCTGTTCTTACCAGAAGATGATATTTGGGGGGCATCAGACGGGGACCTCTTTGGCTCAGTTTTGGATACTACAGACAATTCCATCATCATTCGGGATTGCATGTGGAGTGGCTTCTCAGCACGTGAGAAATTGGAGCGGGTGGTGAATGAGAAACTCGGGAAAGCCGTCTTTGCTCCTACCGTTACTGAAGCCGGTAAAGACACGACAGTCAAGACACCCGAAATGAGCCACTCTATACCAGAGTGTGTGGACCCTACCGTGGTTTTCCCTTATCCAGTCAACAAAAGAAACGGGAGCAGCAGCAGCCAAAGTGTGACACAGCTGAGGAGCCAACACTTGCCCCCAGTCAAAACAGACGAGACTCCAAGTGACTCTGGTAAGTTAAGTGTTTCCTATAAACTGTCACTGAATACATGTCATGAATAGTTTTTTCCCCATTTTTCACAGTTTCTAAACAATTCTGTATGTGTATATACATATATATAATTTTTTATAATTATGTTATATATTTTTTTATTATTGTTAATGACCATTAGCACCAAATTATTATTATTATGATGATGATGATGATGATGATGCTTCTAAATAGTTAGACAGTCTATAGTTTGGCCTAGTTTGTGAGCAGTCATTGAGGTAATTCTTGAAGATCATATGACAGGCCCGGATTAGTGTGTGACATTCCAGACTGCTGGTCTCACACACACACACATGCTAACATACACTCAGTAGTAGTAGTAGTGGGCGGCGATGGGGAGTTTATGTAATACTCGGTCTGCATACCCAGTAGATGGCGGTAATATTTGATATTGTCCATGATATTAATATTTTGTTGTCCATGATGTTGAGCCATTTGGCCGAATAGCTCATGGTTAAAGATTTAATGCAGAGAATAACGTCACTGAGCCACATTACACAGGAAAAATTTCCTTATCTGCCCTCCATTAATCTGGCTTAAGGCATGGAATCACAATCTAATTTGAGAATTTATTAGGTCACAGCATTGGGTTTCTTATGATATGCAAGATTGTTTTAAAACATAAATGTTATTTTTAAAATTGCTATTTTAGTTATAAATTGAGAGCTCTTGATTGAGTTAAACCAAAGGCTCAGATGTTTGGGAGGGGGGTGTGTGCAAGGGCAGATTGCATAAAAGCCAAGCCCCTAAATTCAGTGCCCCCCAATAAGTCGCTTCCCTTCTAAATGAGAACTTGTTTCAAATGCAAATCCCAAATGACAATCACACGTGGGTGAGAGAATAAGAGCTGGCACTGGGCACCACTAAAAAGAAGGCATGCGCGTGCATCCACGAGAAAGGCAAACAAGCCCCCCCTCCTTTCTGCCCAGTGGGCTGAGCTTGGCAAGCCGAGCATCTTCCAGAGAAGTGCAGTGAATGATAATCACAAGAAAAAAGACGAAGAAGGGGAAAAAAGAGATGATGGGTCATCTCTCTTTACAGGGTTACGGCTTTGAACAAGCGGAGCCTTTCCTCCAGCTGTCTGCTTGGCGCCCCTCCAGGGCAGTGGCTTAGGACGCCATCAGATCAGTGTTACTCGGCAAAGCCCGCAAATAATTGGTCCACACGATTACAATGCTAGTTTTTCCCGCCCATGCTGTTATCCCTTTTCGCGGCAAACCAGTAGAAAAGGGGAACGCACTGACTGTCTGCATTCTGTTGGAAACTAAATTGCCCCGTTTGGTCTCTCCTGGCAGACGGTTTCCTGTAGGGAGCTTTTGAAGTGAGAGGCTGTGGGCTCCAGTAAATGCCAAACAGTCTTCATGTGTGGCTTAGCTGATAATCACGCCCATTATCTCATAAACATAGCTCTCAGGCATCACACTGAGACCGTCTTGCTATCTAAGCGTAACTTGAAATGTGTCACCAGTTGAGAAAGCACCAAGCGAAATGTCTAACTTGACAGCAAAATAGCTTTTGTAAGAAAATATGACATGAAGAAATGCTCATGTGCTAGCAAACCCCTTCATTATAGGTGCCGTAAATAGAGGGTGTGAGTTAAAGTAGAAAGTCAAATCTAAGGTGGTCCAGTCTGGGAGAATCCAGCTCCTCTGTGGTTGACAGAGTGTGTTCAGATGATTGCATTGAGCAATTGTCTCATGTGCCCACACAAAGACATTAACTATTGCACACACCCAGAGAAAACACAGGCATGTTTCCTTTAAGCGCACTTGTTCATACCTTGTGCACCTCTAGAGGAATGGGTGCACAACAAACATGCTAACCTAAATCCGCTCTTTTCCCTCTAGATGATGAGGATGATGAAGAAGAAGATGATGATGATGATGATGATGACGAAGATGGTGAAGAAGAAGAAGAAGAGGAGATTGATGTCGTCACGGTGGAGAAAATGCGTTCCATCACCAGCAAGATAACCAGCACTGGTCTGTCTGCCATCTCTAACTCTCAAGCGTTCACAGAAGGGCGATTGGGATCTGGGGTGAGCAAAGCTCCACAGGAGCTCATTCTGAAGAGGACGGCAGCAGCCTCCATCCACCAGCAGCAGCATAACTATGCAGCCCCATCCCCTTACTCCGACCAGCAAGACGTACCCAGCGCTCCCCCAAGCAAGAAACTCAGAATCGACAACAGCGCTATAACTCAACGCTCTAGCAGGAACCAGAACTCTTCCCCTAACTCCCCTACTAATGGCATACCAAGCCAGCGAATGAGGAAGAGCGACTCCAGCAGCCCACGATGCTCCGATTCTGAGGACAGCGAACGCCGGCGAAACCACAACATCCTGGAGCGCCAGCGGCGCAACGACCTGCGCTCTAGCTTCCTCACTCTGCGCGACCAGGTGCCCGAGCTGGCGCACAACGACAAGGCGGCGAAGGTGGTCATCCTGAAGAAGGCCACCGAGTACGTCAGCTCCCTGGAGGCCAAAGGGCTCCGACTCCAGAAGGAGAAAGACAGATTGCAGGCCCGACGACAACAGCTCCTCCGCAGGCTCGAGCAGACCAGGACTCGCTAACCCTTAACCCTCGTTGGCCGAACGCCTCACAACTAATGATCGATGTCAGATGACGAACGATCGAGCGCTAAGGCTAACGGCATAAAATACATTCTAGGGACACTCACTGCTGACACTTTTTTGCACATTTTTTGACGTCAAGAATGTTTCAGGTTTACTTTGTCACCCCAATCACGCTACAACGAAGTTTGGTAAGCCAACTTCTCCTCAACGGCAAGACTCTCAAAAACAAAGCTAGTCTTTAAAACGTGATTGGGCCGACAAACTTTTGTTCACGCTCTTCCTGCAAAACGGACACTAAACAAATGACACGAGACACTTCGAATGGCTATAATCTCTCACACCTCACCGGTGCTGAATCTCATGGATGTACCTCTGCGCACCTTGATGTCTGACACTTTTGTAAATAGATTAGATTTTAAAAAAACGTACACTCAGTCTGCCTTGTTTTTATACGATTATCGTCTTTTGGTTTTTATAAAGATGTCAAAAGCTGCCAATAACTAGACTGGAAGTTTATACATTTAACAAGTACTGTAAGACCTCAATTTGTGAGGATTTTTGAGGACACATTGTTTTGTTTTTGGATTATTTTTTGTCTTAATAATCTCTGTTTTGACACACTTTACTAATTCCTACATTTATGCTTTAGTGTGCTTCTGATACATACTAAATTTGATACTTATATTTTCGTATGAAAATGAGTTCTGAGTAGATATCACTTTATCTTGTTTTTATCCTTTTTTCTACCTTCATTTCTTTTGTACAGAAAATTATTTCTATCTCCATTTATAAGGCTTCTATTCTTTGCTGTCTTTCTCTTTCTTTGTTTATATATTTGTAAGTATTGGGTTCATAGAACTGGGTCAGTGGGGGAAAAAAAGTGTTTTTTTCTCCTTTTCTATAATGTACATTTTTGTGCTGTAACTCACAGCACTTTGAAATACCTCATTTTGAAAAATAAATAGACATTTTGAAAACAAAAGAGCTTGTCAAGTGATGAATGCTTCTGTATCGCCGCTAGTGCCGTTTGAGTCCTGTCAGTAATTTAGAATCAAAACGCTGAACTACATTTCAGACATGCTTGAAGCCCCTCTGTGGACAGCAACATCCACATTTCAAACAGCCCTGAAACACTGCTAAGTTATGACTTTCAAGGGGATGCAAGTTATTACTTTGAAAGAAAGAAAAACACTGTTAAATCATACTGTCAAATAAAAATACCTGTCACTCATTTCAAACATAAATAACTGGACAAATCTAGTTTTTCTCTCAACATCAAGTCAAAACTGACTTTATCAGTAGATACTTGAAACAAATCTAATATCTGCATACTTGAAACGACTCGTGTTTTGAACAAATCTCATATTTGCAGCTTTTTTCCCTAATTTTCTTTTCAACCTTTCCTGTTTTTCATTCGTCAAGCCATTCTCCCTCCATCTGCCTCACTATGAAGAAAGATCTGGTTGACCAAGCCCTCTCTGACAAAGGAGAACGAGTATCTCCCTCGTTATTCACTCTCTCTCTCTCTTTCAGTTGATTTAGAAATCGGCAGGGCACAGCCACATGCACTTTCAGGCACTCATACACAAAAACAAACGCTGGCACACACACTCAGTGCGAGTGGATATGAAAGTGTGCGCAGCGCACACTCAGACTTGCCCCCGCAGCTTCTTACCTCATTGTTCTGAGCGTTACCATGGAAACTGGAGCAGCTGCAGCGTGGCAGACTTCAAGTGTGAGTGTGTTTTATTCTATTTTGCATGCGTGTGTACGTGCAAATGGCGGGAGAGGGGGGCGTCTTTTGTGCGGAGGCCATCGTGACCTGTGCGTCTAATATCCTGCTGGACCGAGGAGCGGGCTTGTGTTTACTAACTTCAGTCACATGGCCTGAAAGCTGACTGAAGACCCGCCCACCAATGTGTCACAATGAACCATTTTCTCTGGTTCCAAAATAAACAGAGAATAAGAATTCTACTGCTGCAATACAGGAGAAACTAGGTCTGGCTGAGCACAGAAAGAGAGAGAGAGACCTGCGATTATAAACTGGCCCGTCTAGACTGATTGGTTACATAACAGTCTGTGATGTAGATGTGTGCGTGCCTGCGATGTTTGGTCCCCAGGATGAGGTAACCATGGGACCCCACTGTGCCATCTGGCCGATGGCTTATCCTGCCTGGTTATGGAAAAAAAACAAAAACAAAGCCTTGAGCTAAGACAATAACACACCACCATGTGTACACTGATAGAACTGGCCACTGTACAACTCTCTGTGTGTTATTTAGATTTTCAAACCTGAGGTTTTCAAAGATACGAGTGAATATGAATAAAATGGGAGACTTTCTGATCATTTGTCACTGAAGTTTCTAAATTTGATGTTTAAACCCTCAAACAATATGGTTTTAAATAGATAAATATCTCCTCTATACTTTACAAACATGACATTTTGATTTGCAGAGCTGCTTTACATGTGAAATTGATTTAGTTTTTCATAATTTATCAATTTTACAACATTAACACTGTTTATTAATGTGAAGCTGCTTTGAAACAATCTGCACGATTGGTTTAAAAATGTTCACTTAGAAATTGCTAGTAAATTTCACAAAAGAAATAATGGCAAGTAACATTACATGTGAAATTTTGAGGTAGAAAATCTAAAATAGCATTTCTTGTAAAACATACTCCAATTACCTTTATTTACTTTGAAAAATTATTTTACATTGCATAAATAAAAAAAAAAACATGTAATTGAAATGTATACCTTGTATGATGTCAATTTATGTTCTCGTATTTCTTTCATTTCTCCTGCTCAAACATTAGTTATTGCTGTTTGATTGATATGTACTGGTCTCAGACATGCATGTTGTCCTATAATAAACTTGGAGACAAGAGCTTCATACTATGTGAGTATATGATTGTTTATGGTATAGTTAAATATGTGTGTCTATATTTGAATCATTCTCAAAAGTGGTTATGAAGTTCAGTCAGAAGGGATTGAGTTCAAAGCACAGATTTAGCAAGGTTTTGATGGGTACCATGAAAAGGTAATGCCATGCCATAAAAACCCTATGTATATATTTTTTAAATGCCATTAAATGCAGTATAATAGCATTTTCAAAACCCCACGCCTTAAAAAAGAGTCTCCTCTGGAATGTTCACACGCCAGTAGTATTCAACAGATTATCTGTGCCATGGAACATTACGGTGTCAGCCTGTCAATCAAGCCTCTGCTGTAAGAAGGGAGCAGCACTTGTTGTGGAGTCACAGGATGGACAGCATATGGAAACCTGTAGACAGACTAAAGACAGGATTTACAACAAAAGCCAAAGTCACAACAACATGCTCTGATTCTTATCAACTGGCACTGTCAGAAATGTTCTAATCCATATACTGTAACATGCAGAGTTCCCACCCAAACAAAAGGATGCCAGCTTTAAAAAAATGCCCCTCACTGGATGGGCATTGTCTCCAGGGGGGCAAGAGGAGAGGGGAGGGGTGCCATCTGTTCTGGGTCAGGTGCAGAATGTGGTAATATATGTATTGTAGTAGTGAGAGAGAAGGAGAGAAAGACAATTCACGTGTGATCAAACTTTACCAGTGTGTAGCAATTACCATACAGATGGCAGTGCCCTATAAATGTCAGCCACCTCTCTCTCTCGCTCTCTTCCCTGTCGTTTCTTCAGAGAATTGTCCTTTGTGTTTTCTTTGTTGCTTTTTAGCTAATTTTCATTTTAACCTCCACCACTTAGCTTAACCCTACCCCTTACACAAAACTCTGTTATTTTAAATGTCCTTAATTCTGTAGATGTATCAGCTGATTTCCTCATGGGGACCTAAAATGTCCCCACAAAGGTCAAAATGTACTGGTATTACTATACATTTGGGGACATTCGGTCCTCATAATGTAGGGAATACCAGGTGCGCACACACACACAAACACACACATAGAAAGAATCGGGACACCCTCCAAATCTGACTGATTTCATCTATAACAAATGCTGCTTTTGTTTCTGGCAGAGCTACATGATGAAGACAATATTTTGACAATATTTTTCTTCTATTGTAATCATAATAATGCATGTTTATATGATAATTTGGTGCTCAGTTATTATCAATTATAACTTGGTGTTCAAATATAAATGTATTATTATCTAATTATTTTCAATGTTAAAAATAGTTGTGCTGCTTATTATTTTTGTGGAACCCAATTTTTTTTAAAGGATTCTTTAATGAATTAAAAAACATACATATACCTGTATATATATATATTTTTTTTTTTACAGTAGTGCAACAGTTTACACACAATTTTCTAAAACTTTTATAAACATTGATAATAATAAGAAATCAAAAACCAAAATCAGCATTATCAAATGATTTCTGAAGGATCATAAGACACTGAAGACTGGAGTAATGATGCTGAAAATTCAGTTTTGCCATCACAGAAATAAATAACATTTTAAATATATTGAAATATAAAACAGTTATTTTAAACTGCAATAATATTAAACAGTATAACTGATTTTACTGTTTTTTAATCAAATAAATGCAGCCTTGATGATTATAAGACACTTCTTTCAAAAAAATTTTTTAAAAATCATACAATTCCAAACTTTTTGACCGGCAGTGCTGTAGCCATCATAGCAATAACAATTATTTTTCCATTACATGTGCAGCCGAAATTTCTCCATACATTAAGTGTTAATATTGATCACTTTGTTTTTGCAACATTTTGACCGACCCGTTTAGCTGTTCTGTTGAAATGATGACCTCATTACAATGCCTAAACTATGATCGTGTCCGGTACTGGTTGGTCCATAATATGGAGTCCAGATGTTGCCAGGGGTTTTTAGGGTCATAACTCAAACTGCCCTGTAAAAGACGCTTACCTTTCGCCTTCAGAGTAATGAGCGCTCTATGAGTGTGCTTTGTGTGTCAAAACCATCATTCTTTCACAAAAGTTTGTGCACAAATGTGCTTGGCCTGATTTATTATTTTTTGTCGCCGTATAAATCAAACTTACCATTTTTGAGAGCATTACAGCAAATCACACATATCCGTACATGCTTAATGAGACAGATTAAGAGCCACAAATTGAAAGATACTATTTCTAAAGACCTTTTGGCAGTTTAATCAAATTGTTTTAACATCAGCAACCTAATTTTTTAAGCCAACAACTTTACATTTAGCAGGAGACTCCAGAGAAATCTCTTCAGAGGGGAAGAACTGTCAGAACTAGAGAAGAAATGCCCATTTCATGCTAATTAAAGTCCCATCAACTAGGTTTGCTCTCCGTGACCTGACAGAATAGCACATTTAACCTAGGGAGCCACACACACTTATGAACACTGGATGATATAGCGCACTAGAGATGGCACAGGCCTTTCAGTATTACGTGAGCCTGGAGAAAAGGGCAGAGGTTAGGAAAGCAAGCGTAACAATTCAGGGCTGGTAGGGGGCGGTGCTATTGTTCAAATATCCTGATCTACCCAGCTCTGACAGTTATCTGTCTGTTTGATCACAGAGAAGAAGTTGGAGCTTCTCAGAGAAATCTAGGCCAGCCCTCAAAGGAAATCAGCTTAATGAACCTCAGTGAGGCATTTAGTTTAGTGTGTGTGTGTGTGTGTGTGTGTGTGTGTGTGTGTGTGTGTGTGTGTGTGTGTGTGTGTGTGTGTGTGTGTGTGTGTGTGTGGAACACACTCAAGCCACTGATTTAGTGCTTCGTAAGTTATTCCACTGTATTGATTAGTACATTGTGGCTGTATAGATTTCCTCAAACCCCAGTGCCATGTGTAAATGGAGAATACATATGTGTAAATATATATTGTACTCCCAATTATTTTCCCATTAGGATGAATCATCTCATTTTTTTTCCTTCATACATAATTCTTGTATGCTTATTTGATTCTCAATTATTATCAATTATACTTGGTGTTCAGTTATTAATATTTTTTCCTATT
Organism: Gymnocypris eckloni scoliostomus; assembly: GCA_027564155.1. Classification (NCBI taxonomy): domain Eukaryota; kingdom Metazoa; phylum Chordata; class Actinopteri; order Cypriniformes; family Cyprinidae; genus Gymnocypris; species Gymnocypris eckloni. The sequence continues at coordinate 28,983,018 of CM050412.1, forward strand.
ATTATCAGTGATGAAAATATCAGTGCTGCTTAATATTTTCTGGAAACAGTAATACATTTTTTTTCAGTATTTTTTGATGAATAGAAAGTTTAAAAGAAAAGCATTTATTTTAAATACAAATATTTTGTTACATTATGAATGTATTTACTATAACTTGATCAATTTAATGTGTCCGTTCTGAATAAACGTATTAATTTCTTTCTTTTTTTTCTCTCTCTTTTTTAATCTTACTTATCTGATCTTTGAATGGTAGTGTATTGCAGTTTCCACAGAAACAGGGTAATCAGCATAAACGTTGATGATAATAATAAGAAATGTTTCTTGAGCAGTAAATTAGCATATTATAATGATTTCTGAGGATCATGTAACTTTGAAGACTGGAGTAATGAAGCTGAAATTCAGCATTGCGTCACATGAATCAATTACATTTAAAAATATGTGAAATTGCAAAATTTATTTTAAATTCTAAAATTATTTCACAATATTATTTGTAAGTCACAACAGCATTTGTAAGTTTCTTTGGATAAAAAGCGTGTGCTAAATGAATAAATAATAAAATAAAACAGTAGACAGCATATAATACAAAATACAAGAGCATTAAATAAATACAAAATTATATAATAAACTAGATTATAAAATTAATTTTATGTATTTATGTTTTATTTATTTTTTTATAAAGAACCATCATGTTATCTACTATTTTAGAAAGTTTGTTTTCATTTTTAAAATGTTATGTTTTTTTTTTAATAAGCAGAGAGCAATAGAGAATACAGACCAGCAAAGTTCTCAATGTAATTAAAAAAAAAAAATCCAACTTCAAGATATTGGGTCATGGCAAACGACGCCGAGCTGGCGTTTTGGTGTCAGCGTGCTGCCACGCGGGGGTTGAGAGGAGAATATAGGCCATAACCAACCTGTCAGTCCATCTGATGAATCACAGCACAATCTAATCACAGATGCCTGCTACCTCACTGCACACATGAAACGAACACATATGCCCAATTAAGAGAACCTCAAACACATCTAGATTAGTTCAAGTGCCTTATTTTAGGCATCTGTTTCTCTTCCTGACCCCCATTCTATTCTTTTATGGCGCACTCCATCAACTTTGGTAATCATTCATTTGAGACAAAAGTCCAGGTTATAGAGGCCAATATAAGACCCAGCCGATAACATATACCAATTCAACTAATTCACTTTTCTTTCCTTTCTTAGGATTATTGTTAAATCAGATTATTGAATTAGCATACTTAATTTGAAGCACATATCCCATTTCTCTGCCTGACAGCTGTTGAATGTGAAAACGGCATTGTTGAAAATATACATGGCCAGATATAATCGAATCACTGAGCTTTTTCCCAAATTTCCCAGCAGTCAGCAACTATTCTTATATGATGCTCAAGGTTAATTACGTTGGAATTGCAGTCATGCAAATAATTACTCTGAATTTATGCAAAATAAAGACATTCAGGCAGTACTGCTTGGTTCCTTTGATGGAGAGAGTGAGATTCAGTATGCATACTTATGTGAAATGAGCCATATCTCAAATCTATGTAGCTGCTGATATAATTATGAGAGATGATGGTTGATTCTTACTTTTGTAAGTCATTCTGAAAAAGAAACATCTGCTAAATGGCTTAATTATTCTTTCTTTCTTTCTTTATTTCTTTCTTTTTCTTAACATGAATGTTACAATCAAATATTCCCATATTGTGTATTTATTGCCTTGCAAGCACCTTTCCCCCAAATGAGTGTTGATTGTGTGTTAAACAGCACATTCACAGCTAATTGCTAAACCTGTAAGTGTAGGTTTGTGAGGTTGTAAGGTAACACATGGTGCCGTTAAAACAGTTCAGCAAACACTTGGATGAGCACTCTGAAAAGAAGAAGACAAAAATGTGATTTAACTGGAACTTAGTGTTTTTGCCCATGTTGAAACTATGTTAAAAATGGTTAAAATGGGAACAAGAACATGTTAAAATTAAATTAAATAATACGAATCTTAAGAGTTGTTTCCTTGGCAATTACATTGAAAGTACTAAAATTACTGAAAAAATAAATTAAATTAAAGATAAACAGAATTGTTTTTAAAAGGTACAAAACCAAAACTAGTGAAACTAAAATAAAAACTGAAACGATATGGCTAATTCAAGATATTACTAAATACTATAATAGTATGTAAAAATACTTGTAATGCAAATGCAAATAACACTGGACCGATCCCACCATGAAGCTTGGATTCTGATTGGCTGTCAATACACTTATCATTCATCAACTTGAAAAAAATAATAATTCCGAATGTGATTCCATTTAAAATGTAAACTGATTTTTAAAACTATGTCTTTATTGTTAAAGTTATTGTTATATTCCTTGGTGTAAACAGGCTTTATATGTAAATGTATGTAAGCAATGACATCTACTCCCTCTTCAAAATGTGGAATAGATTATTTTTAGAATTATTTATAGAATAATTTTCTCCTCAAAAAGTAAAATTTGTAATGATATACAACTTTAAAGGAATATTACCATCTGATCAGAAATGTTGGACTCTTGACCTGATGTCAACATGCATTGACAGATTATGTGAAGCACATACCCAAAGTTTACTTACATATTTTTTATGTCTCAACAAACTATACAGTTTATTACTGTAAGTATATTTGTAAACAAAAGTTTTGTGCTTTTTATTGTTTTCTCAACATACAGCAGCATGTATACATATAAAGTATTGTATGTATTGATGAAATCACAAACTCTCCCTTTTATAGTGGGATCACGCGGTCACATGAGTCACATTTGAGTTGCATTTGACTTCCAGGTGTAAATGGCGATCTGTCTGGCCAGACCAATTATGCTCGGATCATCTGAGATGGATCTAAAAACCAAGTGTAAACAGGTCTGCATATTATATGTATGTAACATAAAAGTTTATAGTGACAGAATCAGGTACCGATGATGAGCTGATGAATAAATACATTTCTAATACAATCCCACTAGGCCCCAGTCCATTCTATAGAAGACTCCGTAACAGATGTCACTGAACTTACAAGGACTTCAGAGCAGGTGAAAGCAGAAAGAAATCCAATCCCCTTCAAAAACACCCCAATGAAAACTCCCCTCAGAAATGGGACACCTCACCTAGTCTGTCATATCGAAGTCCAAAACTTTCTCTGACTCACCATTTAATACTTAATACATCAAAGTCCCTCCTTAACAATGAGGCACAACAGCTTACCCTTCAAAAGAACAGCAGAAAGTTTTTTTTTCTTTTTCCTTGCCTTCGCCCCAAACAATGACTTGTAAACGACAAAAGGGAAGGAAAAATAAAGGAAGGTTATGAGGAGATTCGCCCTTCACCTGCTGGGAGTAATACAATCGCTTAACGACCACGACAGCCATTATAGGCCACGCTTTGGAGAAAGAAGACCAAATGCTTTATGTCCGACAAAGACCTTAGATCCCGTCTAAAGTTGCACTGCCTTAAATGTACTTCCCCTCCACTCCACCCATCAGTAATAAGTGCCCTCAGAGCTTTCAACAGTCAACAATGTTGTGATAAAGAACACACTTAAAGGCATAGAACACACAAAAATGAATGATCACTTACTAGTCATCATCTACTCACCTTTGTGTTGTTGCAAACCTTTCTTTGTTGCATGTAACACAATTACGTGAATATCCAGGCCACTAATTAAAGTGAATGAGATGTCAAGATCCAAAATGACAAAAAAGCACCATTAAAAAAATTGGCCCATTTGACTCAAGACCAATATTTCAAACCTTCTGAAGTGCTTCTGAAGTTCAAAAGAGCAGAGTCTGAAGTTCAGAATCTGAACATTTTGTGAATGAATCATTATTTTGATTCAGATCTGGTCAGTGAATCTTTAGAACCACAACCATAAGTGGTTTGAACCATTTTTATGATATTTTAAGGTGCTTTTGTGTTCTTTTTTAATGCATGAAAGCTTAATTCGTTCATTATAGTTGCACAAAAACTAAATGCATGATTCAAAAGGTCTACTTTTGTGTTTCACTGACAAAAGAAAGTCATACAGGTTTGGAACAACATGAGAAGGGTTTTAATGCAAGAAGGAGCGTGAGTAGAGAAGATGGGAAGATGAAGGATACTTAGATGAGTGAAGATAAAAGAGAGGGAAGGGGTTGTGGTGTCAGGGTTAGGTGTGCTTAAGGGCATGTTAACAAAGGCTCAGCTCATTGAACAAAAGTGTGTGACATCAACGCATACTCATACACACACATGCATAAAAAAGTTTGTTCATTCACACACATATACATAAACTGTCCAAACGAACCTCTTTTTGGCCTTTTGATTTAAAGAATAGGCCCAGTAGAGAGATGAAAGTAATTACTTAAAGGGATAGTTCACCCAAAAATGAAAACTCTGTCATCATTTACTCAACCTCAAGTAGTTTCAAACCTGTGTGAATGTCTTTGTTCTGCAGAACACAAAGGAAGATATTCTGAAGAATGTGGAAACAGAGCAGTTCTTGGGCAACATTGACTTCCATAGTATGTTTTTTTTTCCTACTATGGAAGTTAATGATGCCCCAAAACAGCCTGGTTACAAATTCTCTTCAAAATATCTTCCTTTGTGTTCAGCAGAACAAAGAAATTCATACAGGTTTGGAACTACTTGAGGTTGAGTAAATGATGACAGAGTTTTCATTTTTGTGTGAACTATCCGTTTAAAGCCGAAGTGCGTTTCTGTACCACACTTGCAATAGAAAATGAGCTGTATATTGTTTCCAAACAGGTCTCCAACACCTGCAATTAGTCATCAAAAAGGTTGTTCTGCCCCCAAACTCTTGCCATTGGTTGAACTAATTTTGCTATGTTGGTCCACTCTCATCTATACCACTTGTAGTTGTCTCTGTACAAGTCATGATGAAGAAGAAGAAGAAAAACATGCATGGCTATAATGTTAACTATAAAGTTCATAAACCATGGGATATCTCCACTATGGGAAATGAAAAAAAAATCTCACAATTATCTTTATTTCTCACAATTCTGAGAAAAAAAGCCAATTTAATTCCATTTAAGCTGCTAAAATAAAGCTTAAAGATATGTAAATTAATCATAATAGATGCCCCCTGTTGCTACACTACCTCATGTGTGATTTCTGATCTGTCATCTACCTTAACCTCTGACCCACGTTTGAGGGGAAAATTACCTTTCGCCATGGCTAACACAAGCCAGCGCTACCGCCGGCCCTGAGCGGAGCCCCCCAGCAGCATAGTGCAGTGGAATAGCGGCATTAACTCTACTCTTTGTCCGCAGAATAGCTCCATTGTGAGGGCCCCCTATGAGCATGCTGACTAAGGCTATAGAATGAGTCCTCTTCTAAGCCTGACCAGGGGGGCAGGAGAGGGACAGGGGTCCAGCTTAACTCTCCACGCCCCCTTCCCCTCCCTCCTGGAGAGTTCTAGGAAATTCCTGATTCAATATAACTTTCTAAATACCTCCCTCCCTCTATATGTCCAATCCTCTCATTCATGCAGTCACTCATTCATCCACCTTTCCATTCACTCACTCATTCACATGCCCTATGGAGTTTTTCCACAATGGTCAAAGAGAAATAAAAGCGAACATGAAAAGGAAAAATAATTTAAAATCAAGAGTAAAACATGCATGAGGTTCTTAGGAATTAACTCTTTGTATTGAAAATATCATGTGTTGTAAGCAGAAAGTAATCACATATTTTCTTTACCTGTGAACATACATGTGAACCTTAATCATTAAGGTCACTGCACACTCCGAAATTCTCGTCTGAAAGATAGATAGATAGATAGATAGATAGATAGATAGATAGATAGATAGATAGATAGATAGATAGATAGATAGATAGATAGATAGATAGATAGATAGATAGATAGATAGATAGATAGATAGATAGATAGATAGATAGATAGATAGATAGATAGATAGATAGATAGATAGCATATATGTGTTGATCAGAAAGCAACATCTGCTTACATTATTCTAGTGTGAACTGAGGAGCATTTGTGTTGGTCTTTTGAGGCATTCAATAGCCATAGGTACTCAGTGATGCCAAAGATTGCTTCTAAGAAAACAAAGATATTAATTTGCCTAATGTGCATTTAATTGGCCCAAGTTACTGTTCAACTTCTTACCAAAATGCCCCGTTAATTCATCTCAATCACACAACAGTCACAGGTCACATAGTCCTTATTGTAGGACGCTTGCTTTAGCAACGACTCGGCTACATTTGCATCCAAACTCTAAAGGCCAGCAGTTCAATCACATAACAGTCAAAGAGATGAGAGTTACAATAGCCAAAACTGCTGTTGTGTAAATCTATATCACCCCCTTCACTCTCTTTCTCTCTTTGATTAGAGTAATGGAGATTAATTCCTCCTCTTATGGTGGTCGGTTTCTATAAATAACAAAATCAAACAGCGCATTCACTGAGGCCTCAGATGCACGTCTTGAATCTAAATGTACATGCATGTTGTTCCTCACTTCGATGTGGATAAAAGCTGCTGCTAAATGAATAAATGTAAATGCACATGCAGCCTTTTATTTGGAAACCCATTCAAAGGGTTCTCGCACAGAAGCTTTGGATACTAGATTCAGTTTGGTTCAACTCTAATTACATGCTTCTGAAAGGCCGACTTCTCTGATCTTGAATACCACTGTGAGCTCAATTGCTCCAAAAGACCAACCGAAACACTTTTCAGCAAATTCTTCGATTTCACAGTCTTCTTGTTCCGAGTCGTAGCACATTTGTAGATCACTCTAAAACATTAAGGAGAAAAATGATTTGTAGCCCATGATTAAAACCACTTGAGATCAATGACATGGTGTGTTATGCTGATCTGTAGCAGCACCTCCGAACGGCTTGAGTGTGGATCATACATGGTAACTAATCCCAGACTCACAGTCATCGCGGTTCACACAGAGTCGAGCCATAAAACCACACTTCCGCTCACTAACCCTGAATCACTCCATCACTTTGTTGCCACATATACTTGCTTATGAACGTGCAATGCGGTTCAGGCAAAGAGCCTATGAAACAAGATTTGGATGAAGCTCATGTCTATAACGTGAGATTTACTGAGACAAAGTGCTCTTGTGTAAATCAGCGGCTTTTTGAAACGGTTGCGGCCGGAACGCAGTGGCAGAATTGGAGGCATGTGTTGGTGCAGTGATGGGGCGGGTTTATGGTCGCTGCAAGCGTTTGATGTGCTGTAATGAGGAAGTGAGTGACTTCCTGCGGTTAACGGGAGCGAGGGAGATGGATGATGGGGGAGGCCGTAAATGAAAAGCAGCAGTAGCGCAGTTAACAGAGGCTGGGGTGTGTGGGTTAAACGTTTTTCAAATGTTTTAACTGCGTTCTCTCCAACACGACGGGGGGCGAGGATATGTCAGGGTCAAGAGGTGACGGGCGAGATGTGTGCAGTCCGAAAATGTCATTATTTCCTGGAAGATAGGGTGTACTTGGTTTAATTATGTGGGACCTTTTCCAGATGGATCTGGTTGGAAACTTTTGGAGTCTATTTAACTTTTACTGTCATCGTAAGCTTTGTGTTGAGTTCACGGGCTTCTGCTCTTTTGTCAAAGACGTCAAAGATGATAGCTTTCACACATAAGAGATAAAGTGGATTTATTAGCATAAATCCAGATATCAGATAAAGACAGATATGAAGATTAAATTAATGTATAGAACTGGCCAAGTCCACATTAAGTTCCTGCTCTTGACATTTTCAAAAAATGCAGTGTTGTCTCATTGGTTGCCATCAAGACAACCCACATCACCCTGCTCCTTTCCTGAACAACATTTGCTATTGTATATGTCGTTTCAACTTTGATCTCTGTGATGGGAGCTGTGACCTTTCACCAGGCCCACACAGAATCCCCACAAGTCCTCGCTGGCCTTCACTTCTTCAGGAATTTCAGTTTATCCAATTTAGAATAATAATTTAGAGTATTCCATAGATCCTTTCCCAAAATCACAGCAGAAACGCGATTCGATGAATCATACTACATTGGTTGCGTTGTATGTTTTAGATTCACTAAAAAGAACAGGTTCACAAGAGTCACTTCTTAGTGAACCGGACTACTCTGGTTGCACTGTATGTTTTTGATTCACTAAAAAGAACCAGTTCATAGGAGTTACTTCTCAGTGAATCGGACTACATTGGTTGCTGCAGGTTCAGCGAAGGATGCAAAAAGCAATATTAACAAACAAGATTGCACAAATGAAGACTGTAATTTTACCCAGCTTTACACAAATGTCCTGTCAATCTAAGATGAAATCCAGTGAATATCTAATGGAATTACAGAAAGTGAAATTCTGCAATCACACAGAACCCTTGCTGAATATCGTTACTCATCAAGCCACACCATGAGATAACCTCATTCATACTCTTCAGTCAGTTCCATTGTCCTCGCTGGGTTTTACTTTCTACAAGGATTCAAGGATTCAAGATTTTATTCGTCACATACACAATTATACAGAATATAACCAGCAGTGAAATGTAATTCAGGTCCGCTCCATGTACAATGCAATTATATGTAACACAAACAAGAGAATATACATAAATATAAGTATGAAGAAAATGAAGTAAAAAATTAAGCATAAGAATAAAAAAAAAAAAGAATCAACTGTGCAGGACAGTATACTGTAGACTTAATAAATAATAATATAAGCAGGAATGTGCAAGAAGAATGTGCAAACAGGTTGTACAGGGTATATACATAGCAGCTATACGGATGGTGGAGAATAATGAATATCTTACTGATTATTAAACGGAGTCATGTTGATGTTATGAGACCGAGTTTGAGTTTAGGAGTCTGGGCTGGCCTGAGGGAAGAAGCTCCTCCTAGGTCTCTCAGTTTTTGCCACATTTTACAACAGTGAAGTGAAGTGGAATGCAGCAGTAAGACGTCATAAATCTCTTCAGGATGATAACAATGTGTTTTAAGAGTCATAAAGTGGCCTTAAGTATCTTCAGCACCACTGAGGATTAGCCTGTAAGCATTAGATCCCCTGAGGCCCGGCTCATTCATATGCAATGAGCAAAGACCCCTTACCGAACTCACACACAGTGCTGAAGAGCCAGAAAGAGGCTATGAACCCTTGAGCATTCTTAAACTGGTCAACCGTGCAGCCAGCCACTCAATCACCCAATTACCAATCAATCAATAAATCACATTTATGTTTTTATACGCAGTGTGTTGAGGAAACAGCCATGGAATTCACCGTGTCATGGTGCTAATCAGACACGATGCGATAAAATAGTGACAAATGCACACAAAGCTATAACAGCGAGCTGTGGGAACTAGCAGGCCAAATAAACCAATCAGATTAGTGTGAGAAAGAGAAAGTGCCATTTACATTGAGCACAAAAGTAAGATTAACTCTTGTCATAGATTTGCTCTGTGCTTGTGTTTGTGTGCACACTCTTTGTTTACACATAGATTTGATTGGTGGCCTTACAGATTCAACATCACTTATCCCTCCTCCGGGATTTCTGCATGCTTACAGTCGGTAATGATGTCATTGGAATGTGCAAAGCATTGACCAAACATTACAAAATAACAGCAGATAACATTCTTAAAAACCGTCCTATCATACAACATGGGAATTGGCTGGGAATAATGTAGAAGCCAATAGATTAAATATTTCAAACACAGCTTTCGATAAAAAGCTGTTTTGCTTTGAGTAAAAGAGGGCTGTATCTTGTTATGCTTGCCACTGATTCAGCTGATGCTGAAATTCCAGACACCCTCCCGCCGGGTCACAGAACTTTTCTGTTTTCCATGCTTTAATACCACACACATGGACAATGTTCATATTTTTGGTTCACCATTTAAATACTGCACACTTACTTTAACACTGTTGATGACATTAAAAGGATAGTTCACCCAAAATAAAAATGATTCATTTTGTCATCCTAATGTCTTCATAATATCTTCAATAATGTTTAAGGGTGTGTAATGTAAAATTTGTTTTTTTCCTGTATGGATGTTGTTTAAAGGATGTTGATTGTTGTAAACATCTTGCATGTTTTGCAAGAAACATTTCTGACAATAGAGTGCTATATCATTATCATAATCATCATTTATGTTCCACAGAAGAAAGAAAGTCATACAGGTTTGAAACATTATGAGGATGAGTAAAGGATGACAGTATTTACATTTTGGTAACCATTTACAGAGGTCTTTATAGATATTAATTAAGCAAGATGAGCAGAATCCAGAATAACAATTAATACTGAAGCTAACTATAGTTCCCCAAGTTAGGAGTTACTAATTTAAAGTAATTGAATAACAATAAAGCTGAACATTTCTTTAAAAGAAAAAATAAACTTACAAAAAATAAGGCCATTTAGGTCAAGTCATTTGTAGAGGATGTTTAAAATAAACACAGGTCAAGCTGTGATGTTGTACAAAATAGAAACAAATCAAATTAAAATTAAAAAATCGAAGCAATCAATTGAAAAAAAAACAAGACAATTAAAGATACAGACACAAAATTAGAAGTTTGTAATAAATAAATATCAAAGGTATAAAAGGTGCATTTACACTAAATACAGAAAATGAATACTTTATATAGCTGGGTAACTATGTTGAGCAACAAACAGCAGCATTTAACTTAATATGTCCCAGTTTAAAAAAAAAAAATTAATAATTTAATAACTTGAATCATGAATCATTTTATGAACCAACCAATTCACAAATGACTCATATTTTTGTGCTATGAAAGATGAGAGATTGGTTAATCAATGGGATAGTTTGCCCAAAAATGAAAATTATTGCATTATTTAATCAACCTCAAGTCAATCAAAACATGTATGACTTTCTTTCTTCTGTGGAATATACTTTGGAATACTTTCAACAGAAGAAAGAATTAAGCTTTGGAACAACACGAGGGTGATTCAATAATTTTTTGGGGTGAACTGTCTCATTAACATTAAACAGCAATGTAGCATTTGGTTGTGTTTCACCTACTTGCCCGTCACTTCCCATCACATGTCAACTTGTGCAAAAGGCTGCTTTTTTGACAAATGACATATGTTTGCACAAAGCTGATGCGTTTAGAGTTTAATATATTGAATCAACTCAGTTTGAGGCCTCCAAGTTAAGTGAACAGCTTTCATGACTCCCCACATGATCAGACATTGACACTTGACACTGTGAATGCCGGCCACTCCACATATTATTTGAAAACGAGCATCAAAAACAGCCCATCACATCCCTTTCTTTCTTCTGTCCTTTCATTCTCCCACATAGCAACTTTTTTCCCCTTTCTCTCTCTCCGTCCGATGGCTTGCTCTCTCCCCCTCTCTGGATTCTGTGCTGTGGGTCCTCCTGACAAAGGGAATTGTAAGGATGAGCCTAACCGATATTGGCCCACACAATGGGCCAGAAGAATGTGGAGAGGGACAAAGGGTAGCCATTGGCTGGGTTAGCCCTGGGGTGACAGATCCGAATGGACGGATGAACACGGGGGCTGCGCTCAGGTCTACGAGGGACCGGCCAACCCCCCGCCAGGCCTGCCCGAAAAGCGCCGCGGTCAGGGCCCACAAACAATCAACCAGTGCTAACTAGCCATCCCGCTTGGTTCTCCCCCACTCGTGGTGATTGATATGGGAAACGCAGAGTGCACTGTCCTGTTATTGTGCTTTCAGCCTGCAATTATCATCCTCGCCTCATGCAAATATCAGAGATTAGGTCGCTAGCATATAACTCTGATTTCGTGTACATAACAGGTTTAAATTGGCCTTCGAATGCCACGGTTATGCCCAGTGCTCAACGAGAATGTCTGAAACGAATGCAAAAGACTAATGAAATCCCTCGGCTGACATTAAAGAATGAGGCATGGAAATGTGTTCATATGTGTTGCTGTAAGAGTGAATGGCTTCAACCATGGGATGATAAATTAAAAGAGAGGTGTGGATTTGCATGGTGGTCAGGCATGTGAAGTGTGTGAACACTTTCTGGGCAGTTGTGATGTGATCTTCTTCAGGGTTTTAAAGAGTAACTGTACAACCCAAAACACTATTAAATCAAATTTCATCCATCAGATGTATCAATATACTGTATAAGCATTACTTTAAAATAATAGTTCTCAACCAGGGGACGGAGCCCACAAGATGACTCAAAAGGATATAAAATAAGTCTTGCAAAACCTGGATTTCTAGACTTGGACCAGCCATGTCAAATAATACAATCTTACAATGAATATGCATTTTTATTGTTATGCCAAAGCTAAAAATAATTTACTGGGTAGAAATTAAGTAAAAAAATATTGTACTATTTTTATATATTGTTTTAATAAATCACAAACAACTTGAAAAGTCATGAGGCCTTTGGATATTGCTTTCATAATTGCTAAACATCACTTTTCGAACTGAATTGAAAACAAAGAACTCAACTGAGCTGAATAATAACACTATTATCATCTGTAGAGCTGGTTTACAGCTGAAATAGAATTAATTGAATTAATGATCTATTTTACAGCATCAACACTGTTATTTCCTGTTTATTCATGTAAAGCTGCTATGAAACAATCTGTATTGTACAAAGCACTCTATAAATAAATGTGACTCAACTGATAATGGGATAGAGAACCATTGCTCTGTAACCACATTAATCTATTTAATAAGCAATTTCTATTATTGTCTGTTTCTATTTAAGCTTCATCACACCTTCACAGACTGCTAACCTGTGAATATCACACAGGAAAAAAGTGTCAGCATGTTCCCACTCATACAGACACATCTGCTGCCTGCCGCAGAATGTGAAAATACTGTCCATACACATGCATGAACATCTTATAAAGATCATTTCTACAGTAGTGAAGCTTAAAACGGCATCATAGCTATACACAGAGCAAATCCAGAAACATCCTCCAGTTACATAATATTAGAGGAAGCATCTGCAGATGGACTTTTGTTCAAATGGCTCTGTTGTTTCCTTTAGCTGTGCTTAAAGAGAGCAGCGAGTCCAAATAAACAGAACTCTGCCAAACAGCACCTGGACTAATCATTCACTGCACTACAGTCTTGCATTACATTGAAAACCCTATTTGAATGTTTATACAAAAGAACAATTGGTGAGGCAGATTACATTAAACGCACATTCCGTTTAGTTTGATATACCTGCAATTTGATCCCAACATCTTAGGAACCGCATCACTGAAAGGATGTGCACGGTTTAATGCACACTGAGACCACATAACATGCTTTTATTGTATACACTTAAGGCATTGTCTAAATGGATGACTGAACTTTTGAAAGAAAAGAGGTAAAGTTCCTACAGATAGACCAGCATTTGTCTTACACTATCAAAAGGCAACCAATACCATCTTATTTGTATATTTATATTAACATACTATTTATTAATACAAAGCATGACTTCACAGAACACAAATATTAGTACTGGTATTGTTACATGTTATATTTTAAAATTATTATTATTTTTAGATGTTTTATATTTAAATTATTATAATATATTACATAAACTATAATGTAAATATAATTTTTTATCTGAATTTTGTGGTTGTTAAAAATCAAAGCTGCATTTATTTGATCAAAATACAGTAAAAACAGAAAATATATAATAGCATGATATTATATTATTATATTTAAAAAAATATTATAAAAGTTGTGCTTCGTAATATTTTATTATTTTTACTTAATATTTTAAAATGAATGTGGAAACCATGATAATTTTTTTTCAGGGTCCTTTAATTTAAAAAATAAATTTATTTGAAATCAAAGAATACTGCATTTGTTTTTATGTAAAGGTGATCAAAAATCTATTGAATGTGGGGATAAAAGTTCTGCTAAAAATGTATTTACTAAATGTTTGATGAATACAAGTTTTTCTTTTTTCAAAAACACCTTACTGACCCCAAACCTTTAAATAATAATGTACATAAGAAATAATATTACTACTAATATTACTAACTGACAATATAAGAATGCAACAAGCTCAAAGAGAGAAACAAAAAACATTCTGTAAAAAACATTAAAATAAATGTCTCATGTGGTTGTATTTATGTAAAATTTCTGAAATGTCAATACTTCCTCATTCAGCTTTTTTGAGGAGCAACTTCCTCCTTGAAGAAATTGTTTCAGACTCAGACGCACCTTCACTGAAGCAAGCGATAGGAAGTGCTTGGCTCTTTGTCTGTCCTGCAGGTTATGAGCGATAGTGAATGTGGGGATGGAGTCATTCACTCATAAAGGAGCTCCCACATTGTTCTTAACGGCAGGGCAGGTGGGGGTGAAATATCAGTGGGGTCCACTCTTATTCTCCCCTACACAGGAAAACAGAAGGAGGGTCATATATTTCTCTCTCAGACACTTTTACTGCCTCTGTTATGAGTGAGGACCAGCCTGTTCACACAATGGACACACACTAATGTCATATGTTAGAGCACATGAGCGATATGTTAAGGCAGCATGTGTGTGTATAAAGCAATATGGTACATAAAGGTGTGAGTAAGAGTGTGTTTTAGTTTACACTTTATTTTCATGACTGAATGAATCAACATTTTTAGTAAATTATTCAAGATTCAATGACTCAATGATATGATATAGTCACTTCTTTAGTTCTTGAATGAATTTTTAGTGAATCAACTCAATTAACCTTTGTGAATGAATCAAAGGATTTAATCAATTGTTTTTAATGAATCGACTGAAAGGTCAGTTATCACCACCTCTACTGTGGCATGTATGTACTCTATGGAGGACTAAAATGCATGTATACATGATGATAACAATGAAACAAGTATATTGCACAAAATAAATGATAAATAAATAAACTAAATAAATGACAAACTATACACTGGACAAAATAAATGATAATTAATATATGTGAATAATTAAATAACAAAACATGTATGCAGCATAATAAATAATGTGGATAATTTATCAAACAGTTATAAACTTTCTAATGTAATGCATCCATTAAAATTGTGATTATAATAATTCACTACATTTGTATTTTTACACTTCAGAAATAATCTATGAAAAATCCCTACCACTGACAGATGCTCAAACAAGCATTCGAGAGAAGCAGTAAAACGTTCCAGTGCTGTTGAACTATTATATCAGCATTCTTAGAACATATCGTTATTAAAAATAAGTATAATATAAAATTTATAAATCTTAATCCACAGCAGTTTTCACATGCATGCATAATGTCAGCTCCATTTATGCATTAAAAGCATTATGTAAGCCTATTGTCCAGTTTTATCAGTGTAAAGAAATGTATGGCACACATTCCTCTAGTTCACACAATTCCTGAGTGAGCCTTGCTAATCCTGATTATAATAACTGTAAGCGGCATTATGTTACCTGTTTGTCAGTCTCCTGACCCACATGTATGGATATCACTCCAGGTAATGCTAAAAAAGAATCAGATTATTAATATTTAAATTGAATTTAGTATACCCAGAGTGACATGCAACACAGTGTTTAACTCTGGGTCAAGGTATTGGAGATTTTTGCAGTGCAGTTTACAATGCCAAAGGTATACAGTGTGAAGCGATGCAATGCCTGAATGCAACAAGCTGTTTAGCAACCAACAGCCAATAATAAATCACCTCAGTGCTTTCCTCATTAAATATTCATGAGCTTTGAACTGTCAGAAACTTTTAATGTGCTGTTTCGCTTCTGCACCTGAGAGGAAAAATATATATATTGATGAGAAACATGTTAACAGAAGAATCCTTTGGTTTCCTTTACTTCGCTGCATTAAAAAGACCACAAGCAGATTTACATGACATTTTCTTAGATGCATAAGCAGTTTCAATGTTGTGCGCTGTATTCATCCAATCAATGTTATTGACCTCATAAATATACAAATTGATACTTTCACATGGTCTTATCTAACAGGTCTACCCAATGTCTTGAAGCAAAACCAGCACTACCTTTAAAAGGGAAATACCAAGACAGTGGTCCAGACGCTATCAGCCTAGAGAGCAGTGAGTGAATGTGTGGGATAACCGCATTAATGAGATTTGACACCACTGTGGTTTATAATCCTTTTGAAGTGAGATCATTTTCCAGCAGTGGTCGAAACACAATCCTCAGTTACAGACCCTGGAAGTGATGGTCTTTTTCACCCTATTTCAGTGAAATTTTGGAATGCTTTTCAGAATGAGGTGTGACAAAAAAAAATTGATGAGTAAAACTCAATTTTAACAAAGTGAGAAATAGGATGTGTTGCTGTTAAATGAAATGATCAGAAGGATCTAAGCACTGTAATATGGGAACAATACAGTGGTTATATAATCAAATTTGTAGTTTGATGTACTTATATTTATAGTAGTAGTCTGATATTCCCAATATTTCCTCTTTATTACAAGATTCACTGCAATGTATTTTGTGGAATGATACCGTAAAATATTTTGAAGGTCAAAGCTTCGAAGGTCAAAACACGTTGCATTGAAAATGCTCAGTTGGTTCAACTAATGTGCTGATGTTGAAAGATATTTAATTGTAAGCAGTGTTGGGGGTAACGCATTACAAGTAACGCGAGTTACGTAATAATATTACCTTTTTAAAGTAACTAGTAAAGTAACGCATTACTTTTTAATTTACTAGAAAATATCTGAGTTACTTTTTCAAAAGAGTAACACCAGTTACTTTTTTCCCATTTATTGACTGACAGTGTGAACATGATCTTACTGTAGTTCTAATCTAGACTAAATGTGAATGTGTATTAATTCATCCCACTCCCAAAAAACGGATTCAGTATTCTGCAAAATTAATTAAAACAGTGAAATGCAAACTCAGAATATGATGCTAACACGCAGTAATTAAATGTTAAATACAACACAAATATATCTAAACTCATTTGATTAACCAACGTGTTTGCTGCTGATCTTTAATGATCCAGTTCAACCATACTAATAAGCACAAATTACTTTAGATAAAGTGACACTTGTGCATCGTTGTTTTGTTTTTATTGCTGAAGAGTGTTGAACTTTCTTTTTCTGCGTTCTGCTGTACAGATGTGATTTACTTTTCCTTCAGCCTGAGGTTTATTCAGTACACTTTTTTGGTGTGAAAGGGCTTTTACATTTGCTATAAATAGAACTTGTATTAAAAACAAACAATCAAGCCCTGCTCATATTTCAAAAGTAACGCGAAAGTAACGCATAAGTAATGTAACGCATTACTTTCCACAAAAAGTAACTAAGTAACGTAATTAGTTACTTTTTTAGGGAGTAACGCAATATTGTAATGCATTACTTTTAAAAGTAACTTTCCCCAACACTGGTTGTAAGATATTCAAAATTCCCAATGCAGCAAGTCGGTGTAACATTTCGGAGTTTACAGGTTTAAACTCTTCTACAGTACAAGAACTAAACTTGTTGAACTGAATTGAATGAAATAAAATTATATTGAAATTAGATGAAAAAAATATGCAGTTATAAAAAGAAATAGAAAGACATGTTAAAAACTAAACTAAAAGATAAGATGAGATGTTTGGATGGATGGATGGATGGATGACTATAAACTAAAAATCGAAATAAATATATACAAAAAAATCCTTAACATTAAAATGAATTTAATTTAATTAAATGGAACTTAATTTAATAAATAAAATGTGTTTATTTTATTTAAATTGATTTATTTTACAGTTTGTAGGAAGGAAGGGAGGAATGAAGTAAGGAAGGAAGGAAAGATGGATGAATGGATGGATGCATGGATGAATGATAAACAATTTTAAATAAAATAAAAAATCCTACAGAGAATAAGCTGTTCGGAGAATGTATGATTAATGGGGAAAAATTGAAAACTGAAAGAACTGACAAAATTAACTTAATTAAATTAGAATTTCAAGTTTTTAAGTTTCAAGTTTACTTTATTTATATAGAACATTTAAAACAGCCACAAGACTGCACACCAAAGCACCAAAGTGCTTCACAAAAGAAACAGCATCAAAAAAGCAATAATAAAAAATATGTAATATTAAAAAAAATATTATTTGATAATGATTTAAGGGGGAAAATAGCAAATATAAAACAATGAGGAAAACAGTAACTGAGTACTGAGCAGTGGACACAGACCATATTGGACATTTTTCCCATAAAATGAGGTACAGCATAATCAAATGGTGGTTAAATACACTCCCTACTACAATTAGCACACATGGCCTCACCGTACATGCAACCTAACCTCAGTGCATACGTTTGAGTGTGTGTGCATGAAGGGGGTCTCCTTTAGTAGAGGTGCACATGAGATTCACAAAGCCCTCAACACATCAAGCAAAAGAAGAGGGCCACCAATGCAGAAATTGGGGACCATGGGAGTTTTGGGGTTTTGTTTTCTTCTTCAAAGTGCACACCGGCAGATGAGGGGCGTGGCCCATTGAGAGAGGGCTGGATTTAGGCCTTTGTCCCTCTGGTTTCAGGGGCGAGTGACATCTTGAACGCTTCAAGAAGATTAAATAGCAAAGCCCAGTCGGAAACAGAGAGAGAGAGAGAGAGAGAGGAGAGAAAGAATAAAGAGGAGAGAGGTACATAGAGGAATGGCGAGGGTGGGACCCAAGGGTTTGTAAATGTCCGCTG